>OZ018321.1:49181114-49667825 GCA_963969495.1 Ceratothoa steindachneri | reverse complement strand
GTGGTCGGACACGTGGCAAATGCCTTTTAACGTGGGCAAATGCAAAGTGATGCATATCGGCCACAGAAACCCACCAATCTCAGTATATCCTTAAGGGCACTGCTATTGAATCCACCGACACTGAGAAGGACTTGGGTGTAACAATCACTAGTGACCTCAAGTTCTCGAAACAGTGCATTGAGGCGGAGAAAAAGGCCCAAAGGATGCTAGGCTATATTAAGCGCCAGTTGGTTATCGGAACCAGGAGATTGTACTGTGCCTGTACAACTCACTTGTCCGACCGCACCTGGAGTATGCCGTACAATTTTGGAGTCCTTCATTGCGAAAGGACATCGCGAGATTGGAACGCGTACAAGCCAGGGCAACCAAGCTGATTCCCTCTATCCGACATAAAAGTATGAGGATAGACTAAGGGAGTTAGATCTGTTCTCACTGGAAACCCGTAGACTGCGTGGTCAGCTCATCGAAGTCTTCAAAATACTTCGAGGTTCGACAATGTTGACTACCGGGATATTTTCACACTGAGTGAGAACAGAACGCGCAATCACGGCTTCAAACTTGAACTGAAGCGTTACACCGCAATCTGTGTGGAAACTTTTTCACCTACAGTATCTGCGGTAAGTGGAACGCACTTCCAGTGGAAGTTGTCAACAGTGAATCTGTTGACCAGTTCAAGTCAAGACTAGACAAAGTCTTGAAAAGTGGCCGTTTATGGACGCAAAACAATTGAGCAGCCATGTGCCCGCTCAATTGCTAGTCCAAAGGTACCCTCTTTGAATGGACCGTAAGGTCTTCCTAGGGTACTTACTTTCCTTGTTACTCCTTGTTACTCTCTCTCTCTCCTCTCTCTCTCTCTCTCTCTCTCTTCTCTTCTCTCTCTCTCTCTCTCTCTCTCTCTCTCTCTCTCTCTCTCTCTCTCTCTCTCTCTCTCTCTCTCTCTCTCTCTCTCTCTCTCTCTCTCTCTCTCTCTCTCTCTCTCTCTCTCTCTCTCTCTCTCTCTCTCGAGCGCTAGGCATCGCCGGAGCTGTAGGTGACTGGATCGAAAACTGGCTGCATAGTCGAAGGCAAGCGAGTAGTGGTGAACGGGCAAAAGTCCGGTTGGCTACCGGTAACAAGCGGCGTTCCCCAAGGCTCCGTGCTGGGCCCCCTACTCTTCATCATCTATGTAAACGACATAGATGATGGCATAACTGCGAGGATTTCCAAATTTGCCGACGATACCAAACTAGGTATGAACGTGGCAGACGCGGAAAACGTCGAGAGACTCCAAGCCGACTTGAGGAAACTCGGGGAGTGGTCAGACAAATGGCAAATGCCGTTCAATGTCGAAAAGTGCAAGGTGATGCACATCGGCCACAGAAATCCCCAAGCCGTCTACAGCCTCAAAAACCTCGGCGCTCGAGAGCACAGACATGGAAAAGACTTGGGAGTCGTGATCACCAGCGACCTCAAGTTTTCCAAGCAGTGCATCGAGGCGGAGAAGAAAGCCCAGAGAATCTTGGGGTATATCAAGCGACAGTTTGGGTATCGGAACAGGGAAATCGTTCTCACTCTCTTTAATTCCCTGGTCCGACCTCACCTGGAGTACGCAGTCCAGTGTTTGAGTCCATCCCTTCGGAAGGACATCGCCCGACTGGAGCGAGTACAAGCCAGGGCGACCAAACTGATCCCCTCGATCAGGCACAAAAGTTACGAAGCCCGCCTAGAAGAACTAAACCTCTTCTCACTGGAAACCCGAAGACGGCGCGGTCAATTAATCGAGGTCTTCAAAATCCTCCGAGGTATTGACCACGTAGGCAACGGGGACATGTTCCAACTAAGCGAGGGCGTAACGAGAAACCACGGCTACAAAATTGAGCTGCCGCGTTATCACCGGGACAGATGCGGGAACTTCTTCAGTTACAGTATCTGCAACGAGTGGAACGCGCTTCCGCCAGAAAGTCGTGAACAGCGACTCTGTGGAGCAGTTCAAAAGGCGCCTGGGATAAAGTCCTGGTTCGCTGACAGGCTCACGAGTCCCTGACTCGTAACAAGTACCCTCTCGTATGGACCGAAAGGTCTTCTAGGGTACTTCTTTTCCTTGTGACTCCTTGTGACTCTCTCTCTCTCTCTCTCTCTCTCTCTCTCTCTCTCTCTCTCTCTCTCTCTCTCTCTCTCTCCTCCTCTCTCTCTCTCTCTCTCTCTCTCAACACAGCCACCTTGTCGTAGGTGAGAGAGCTTGCGTGATCTGCCTGAGTTAAGCTAGCTAAGCTGGGGGACTTTTAGTCCGGTAGGGTCACCCATGCCAGTAAGGTAGCTGTAGTAGGATCCAGACTAAGGGTTGTCAAACTTCTCTACCACTTCTTTGATGCGTCTCCTTGCATCCCCCTACCAACCCATTCGATTCTGTTAGTACTAAGTTTCACCAACTCTCTTCAACTGTCAAAAAATCAAAACAAAAACCCAATAACAAAAAAAAAACCTTCATCTCTATTACACATAGTTGTTTATTAATAAGGCCCTCACCAGCTCCCTTATGCCGCGTGAGAAGAGAGGCTTTGGAACCTCTTTAAATAACGCCTTGGAGCACTCATAGGTTACAAGAGACTGAGATTGAAGGGATCTTAGGCGTTTGGGGTACGATTAATGGAGAAATGCTAGGTACCCCTTAAAAGCTTTCTCCTAACGTGTAATTGCCTGACCAGCTCCCTGTGACCGCTACTTGGTGAATAAAGGCTCAACTGATCTTTGGAGAGAGAGCTTTTGTGCCTTGCTGGTTGCCAGATCAGCTAAAGATCTCGGGTGAAGTCGTGGGCACTTAGCTTTACTATTTGCCTCAAGTCTGGCCGTTTTTAGTTGATTAGTAGGGCTTAGTAGGAAGACAGTTACACCTCAAGCACCCCTGTCGAAAAATCAGAGAACCAGTTCACTGGGGCTCTCGTGCTGCTCAGTTGGGAGCTGCGGCACGATTGGGGACGTCCGGCCCAGGGGAGACCTTAGGGTTGGTGTGCTTGATCAAAGGGTTTCTGTTCGCCGAACGACCGAAAACCTCCTGGAAATAGGCGGATAAGATTAGTGCGAGAGAAAATCACAACCAAAAACCCCTTTTTTAATGCGTATGGTCCGAGATTTTTGTAACATGGCGAAGAAGAATGGTCCTCCGTTTCGAAAGCTAACCTGCAAAATATGCAAAGTCTATAGATGGAGTGAAGACTTCGGGGGAAGGAGTTGCAAGGAACTCACAGATGGCGTCAGTGTCTGTGACTTCTGCGAACTCGAGAAGCGCCTGGGCGAGAGCATCGCTCAACTGAGAGAGGAGAACTCCCTCCTTAAAAGGGAAGTTCAACTCTTAAAAACAGAGAGATGCAGATGCTCAGGCGAGAAGGCTCCGGACGTCCAACAGCCGATTTCTTCTGCTGAAGGGCTTCCTCAACGAGCCAAAAAGAAGAAAAGAAAGAAGAAAGAAGAGAAAGTAGAAATAGAAGAAGAGAAAGTAGAAAGAGAAGAAGAGAAACTAAAAGGAGAAGAAGAGAAAGTAGAAAGAGAAGAAAAGAAACTGGAAACAGAAGAAGAGAAAGTAGAAGCAGAAGAAGAGAAACGGGAAACAAACGAAGAGATAGCAAAGGAAGTCAAGAAGAAGAATAAGAGGAAGAATAAGAAGAAGAAGAAGAAAAAATTAGAGATACAAGAGGAAAGCGGCAAGTCGCCTCCGAAAGGAAAGACTAAGTCGTCCGCAGTCAAATGTGCAAGAGTCACCCTTATTGGTGATTCTCAAGCACGGGGTCTGAAGCCCCTGCTAGCGGCCCGCCTTCGCACAAGCGTTAAGGTGAGCTGCATCCCAGGTTGTGGGAATATGCAGGTAAGAGCTGAGGCCGAGAAGTCTCAGATTTCAGAGACTTCAGTCGTTGCCCTTATGGTAAGTGGCAACGACCTCTACCTCAGAGGAGGTAGGGTAGGCCCTACAGGTGAAATTATGAGGACAGTTATGGGCGCTGTCGACGACTGTGGACTGAAAACCCGCAGACGCGTCGTGGTGGGGATGCTCCCGAGGTGGGGTCCAAGCCGGACTGCCCACTTGAGGAACATGTCACTAAACAGGCGCCTTGCAGACCTCTGTACGGCTGAGGGTGTCTTTTTTGTGGACCCGTACGCCGTGTTCTATGGTAGAAAAGACCTCTACCAAAGGGACGGGGTGCACCTCTCCTTTAAGGGCAAGGCGTTCCTAGCCAACCTCATCCAGGATGTCGTGGAGCGCACCCAAAGGAGTGTCCGGCCCATTGGGAAGGCGGACGTACGCCAGTACGCCCGAGTCACTCCCCAAACAACCTTCTCGGAGGTTGTTAAAAATGGTGCCACCACGACAAACAAGAAGCCGGGAAACGGAAGAGTATAGGGGGTCCTACATTAGGGGACTCCCTGAAGGTTCTTCTGTTCAATGCGAGGTCAATCAGGAACAAGTTTCCTGAGCTCCGTGGCCTCGTAGCGACGGAAGAACCCGAAATGGTAGCCATAACAGAATCGTGGATAAAAACCTCAAACCGAGACTTTGAAGGCGAATTCACGGTTCCTGGCTACCAACTCTTCCACAAAGATAGGCCAGACAGAGAGGGTGGCGGTGTAATGTTGTATGTCAAGGATACAATCAAATCTACGAACTCCAACGTTATATCCGACCACGAGCTCCTAGGCGTTGACCTAGACATCGGTCCTGCCAAATACAGGACCCTGCTGCTTTACAGACCCCCTTCCCAATCTGTTGAGAAGGACAGGGAACTGTACCAGCTGCTGGGTGAGCTGGTTCAAGGCAGAGTGTGCATCGTTATGGGCGATTTCAACAGCCAAGTTGACTGGGAAACCAGAGCAGCCTGTGGCGAGAGCGCGCTACTCCTGGAGTTCGCCAACAACGAGTTCCTCACTCAATGGGTCAGAGAACCGACGAGAGGAGACAATATCCTCGACTTGGTCTTCACCTCTGAGGATGATATCGTTGAGGATATCTCTGTAGGCGAAGAGCTTGGTGGCAGTGATCACCAGCTAGTTAGATTTAGCGTCAAGATCCCGAAGGTAAGGTCTGTTGCCAGTCAATTAAAGAAACTTGACTTGAGAAGAGCAGACTTTGCAAGCCTTCGAGCTGGACTGACTGACGTGAGGCTAGAAGTGTGCGATGCCGTTGAAGACTCGTGGAATAGTTTCAAAACCACATTCATGAGTCTTCAATCGCGTTTCATCCCTCTGAAATGCCCCCGTCTGTCTTCTGTTCAACCTAAGTGGTTTAATCGAGAAATCGGCCAACTGCTTAGGGAGAAGAGAAATGTGTACCGGCAATCGAAGATCTCGGGTGACTTTGACGAATACCGGAGGCTAGCCAGGAGAGTGAAGTCCAGCATAAGGGCGGCTAAGCGGTCTGAGGAACTCCGAGTGGCGAGACTCTGTAAAGAGAATCCCAAGGAGTTTTTTGGATATGTGAACAGCCGTAAACCAATCCGTCGAACGATTGGCCCTTTGAGGAATGAGGAGAGGACATTAAAGCATTCAGATGCAGAAAATGCTAACCTCCTCAACGACTACTTCTCTTCAGTGTTTACTGAAGAGTGTGGTCCCATTCCCCAGCCGACGGATTCCTACTCGGGGGAAAAGCTGGAGGCAATGGACTTCACCGAAGGAGAAATAAAGAAAAAGATCGCTGACCTAAAGACGAATAAGTCCCCTGGACCGGACGGGTTTCTACCTAAAGTGTTGAAGGAAGTGTGCGATGAAGTATCACGACATCTGTGCGCTATCTTTAACATGTCAATCCGGACCGGATGCGTTCCTAGAGACTGGCGTGAGGCGGAGGTGACTCCTATCTTCAAGAAAGGAGACCGTAACCAACCGTCGAACTACCGACCTATCAGTCTCACTTCGATAGTCGGTAAACTCATGGAAAGCATCATGGTGGACAAAGTGACGTCGTATTTAGAGTCAAACCTGCTACTGAGGAGTTCCCAGCACGGCTTCCGAAGGCAACGGTCATGCCTGACGAACCTTGTGGAATTCTTCCACTTCGTTTTCAGTGAGCACGATCGGGACAAGGCGGTGGATGTGGTCTACCTAGACTTTCAGAAAGCCTTTGATAAGGTACCACACCGCCGCCTTCTCCGGAAAGTGCGAGCGCTTGGCATAGACGGAAAGGTAGCCGGCTGGATCGAGAACTGGCTAAGTGGCAGACGGCAACGGGTGGTGGTAAATGGACAGTCTTCTGAGTGGGTGCCCGTTACTAGCGGGGTGCCTCAAGGTTCTGTCCTGGGACCACTACTATTTATCATCTACGTCAACGACATGGACGGTGACATGGTTGCGAAGATTTCCAAATTTGCCGACGATACCAAGCTTGGTATGAACGTTGCAAAGGATGGAAATACTGCCCGCCTGCAGGAAGATCTTGGGAAGATTGGGGAGTGGTCGGACACGTGGCAAATGCCTTTTAACGTGGGAAAATGCAAAGTGATGCATATCGGCCACAGAAACCCCCAATCTCAGTATATCCTTAAGGGCACTGCTATGGAATCCACCGACACTGAGAAGGACTTGGGTGTAACAATCACTAGTGACCTCAAGTTCTCGAAACAGTGCATTGAGGCGGAGAAAAAGGCCCAAAGGATGCTAGGCTATATTAAGCGCCAGTTTGGTTATCGGAACCAGGAGATTGTACTGTGCCTGTACAACTCACTTGTCCGACCGCACCTGGAGTATGCCGTACAATTTTGGAGTCCTTCATTGCGAAAGGACATCGCGAGATTGGAACGCGTACAAGCCAGGGCAACCAAGCTGATTCCCTCTATCCGACATAAAAGTTATGAGGATAGACTAAGGGAGTTAGATCTGTTCTCACTGGAAACCCGTAGACTGCGTGGTCAGCTCATCGAAGTCTTCAAAATACTTCGAGGGTTCGACAATGTTGACTACCGGGATATTTTCACACTGAGTGAGAACAGAACGCGCAATCACGGCTTCAAACTTGAACTGAAGCGTTACAACCGCAATCTGTGTGGAAACTTTTTCACCTACAGTATCTGCGGTAAGTGGAACGCACTTCCAGTGGAAGTTGTCAACAGTGAATCTGTTGACCAGTTCAAGTCAAGACTAGACAAAGTCTTGAAAAGTGGCCGTTTATGGACGCAAAACAATTGAGCAGGCATGTGCCCGCTCAATTGCTAGTCCAAAGGTACCCTCTTTGAATGGACCGTAAGGTCTCCTAGGGTACTTACTTTCCTTGTTACTCCTTGTTACTCTCTCTCTCTCTCTCTCTCTCTCTCTCTCTCTCTCTCTCTCTCTCTCTCTCTCTCTCTCTCTCTCTCTCTCTCTCTCTCTCTCTCTCTCTCTCTCTCTCTATATATATATATATTATATATATATATATATATATACATACGAGGGGCGGTCAATAAGTTTTGCGAATCGGTAGAGCAAAACAGAGGACGGGAGATGGCTGTTTGTGGGAGTGTTACGACAAGTTATGACGAGTCACTACCTGCAGCCGCACACTCTTGCTTTGTCTATTTAAGAAGCAGTAGCTGATCGCAGATTGTCAGTCACAAATTTTTTCACAATGGAGAAGGTTGAGCACCGCGCAGTGATCAAATTTTTGACCAAGGAAGGCAAGAATGCAAAAGAGATCCATGAACGCATGGTTGCAGTGTACACCGACACTGCCCCTTCCTATGCAACCATTACTCGCTGGAATAGGGAGTTTTGCCATGGTCGTGAATCCCTTGAAGATGGTTCCCGCCCAGGACGCCCGTCAGACGTGACCACTGAGGATAATGTGGCCCGTGTGGAGAGGAGGATCCTCGAAAATCGACGGGTGAAGGTCAAAGAAATCGAGCGAGAACTTGGAATATCACATGGAAGTGTTATCAACATCATCCACGACAATTTGGCCATGACCAAGGTCTCTGCCCATTGGGTCCTTAGAAACCTCACGCCCCATGATCGACTTCAATGTTGTCAAAGTCCATAAGGCCAAAGTTGCACAAGCTGCCCTGCGTGAGTGCGGATTCGAGGAGCTCAACAATTTCCCCTACAGCCCAGATCTGGCCCCTAATGACTACTTTTTATTCCGCCAACTCAAGGAAGGCTGCACTGCGGGGACGATGAAGAAGTCCAGCTCGCCATCCAGGAGTGGATTGAACAGCAGTCGGGAGATTTCTGGTTGCCGGGAATTCAAAGCCTCAGGGACAAGTGGCACAAGTGCATTGAAGTCGAGGGTAGTTATATTGAAAAATAATAAAACACTTTTCCTCATATCTCATTTCCTTATATCCGAATTGCAAAACTTATTCACCGCCCCTCGTATATATATATATATATATATATATATATATATATATATATATATATATATATATATATATATATATATATATATATATATATATATATATATATATATATATGAATCCATTAAACCACATTGAAAGAGAAAACAGAATAATTTTTCCTTGCAGTAATATTTTTATTACCTTTTTTCGAAAAATCTGTGCAGGAAAGCGATTCGAACCAGGCACACTGGGGCAGCGAGCTCCGCTTTGATCTCAGTTAAAAGTATACCATTAGTACACTACGCTACGCATACTTTTAACTGAGATCAAAGCGCTGCTCGCTGCCGCAGTGCGCCCGGTTCGAATCGCTTCCCTGCACGATTTTTTAAAAAAAGGTAATAAAAATATTACTGCAAGGAAAAATTATTCCGTTTTCTCTTTCAATGTGGTTTAATGGATTCATTTCCATCCTTCTCTCATGCTACTTTGAGACAAATATACATATATATATATATATATATATATATATATATATATATATATATATATATATATATATATATATATTGCATGAAAGACTCGACGTATAGGTGAGAATGGATGGGGAGAAAGAAAAGTCCAGACACTATACAGAGCTCTTTATTGACGTTTCGCGGAGCCAAGAGGCGAAACGTCAATAAAGAGCTCTGTATAGTGTCTGGACTTTTCTTTCTCCCCATCCATTCTCACATATATATATATATATATATATATATATATATATATATATATATATATATATATATATATATTTATTAATAAAACCACTATGGAGGAGCGTAGTATTTATTATCTCGAGACCAGTTTCGGCATTGAGTTTGACATGCCAGCCTCAGTCGAACACTAAGAATACATGCCAATTGGATCTCTGTAAACTATATATATATTGTACACTTGGTGTGACTGCATGTAATCTTAATGTTCAACTGAGGCTGGCATGTCAAACTCCATGCCGAAACTGGTCTTGAGATTATAAATACTACGCTCCTCCACAGTGGTTTTATTAACATATTTGGAATCTGTCATTGGATTTAACAATTGTTGTGATATATATATTTATATATATAACTTTTCTTGTTCTACATAATTATCAAATAAAAGTAGAAAAACTAAATGAGTAAGGCACTGCCGCTGGGTGAGCGAGGCAGGGCATTTCTGTTAGATTTGTTCAACAGGATCTTAGTAGAGGGTATCCTCCCAGACTCCTGGCAAATCTCTACTGTGCTGGCTTTTGCAAACTAGGGAGCAACCACTCTACCTCAGCTGGTTTCTGCCCAATCTCTCTAACCTCCTGCATGTGCAAATTGATGGAGAAATTGGTAAATGTTAGATTAGCCTTTTTTCTGGAAAGTGAAGGCCACTCCACATCCAATGCTCTCCTCCAATTGGAAAATGCTGTCTGTGGAGCCTAGTATTCCTCTGAAATATGAATTGTCTATTTATGCCATTGAAGGCATTACTAGAGTGCCGTTATTATATATATATATATATATATATATATATATATATATATATATATATATATATATATATATATATATATATATATATATATATATATATATATATATATATATATATATATATATATATATATATATATATAAATGGTCTTTTGATGAATTGCCGTTTTGTGTGTGCATCATTGTTACGAGTTTCAGTTGTGAGTTAGTCTTGGTGTTATATGCATGCTCTGGTTGTAGTGGAAGATGCATCTCCCCCGAAGCTGGAGCATGCCTTCTACTTCTTTTTGGTTGTTTTTTCTTTGGTGGTGGTGTTTTTTTTTGTGGGAGTTGCTTTTAAACCTAGCTAGTAATAGGTTGGATTGCTTATGGTGGCTTCTTCCCTTGGAGGCAGTTGCCCGATCACCCTATAAAATATAAACAAAAAATCAAAGAGCAGAGTGGGCATGCCACTTGCTCTGGCAGAATAGTAATAGAATAATGATAAAATAGTGGTTATCAATTTTGCTATTGTCTTAATATGTGTTACAGAACCTTTACTTAAATATTTTCTCTAAATTCTATGCCTTATATTTGACTACTAGTCACTAATTTAGGAAAGTTATTTTTTATATGCAAATTCCTTTTTAAGTTATGTAAGTTAGGATCCTATTAGTTTTATTGAAAATATTAATAGAAGTTTTGATTCACAGGAACAATAACTAATTTGACTGTCTGATTAAGAACCTTCTTTTTCAGAACTGTTTACCTCAGAGAAAATTGGATGCGATGAAACAGGCGATGGTTCTAGGGAAAAGCCACTTAAAACTGCACTTCAAGCACTAAGAAAGTATGGTCAAGAACCATTTCCAAACATCTATATTGATGCTAAGGAATCTTCAGAGGTAGTACATAATTATCACTATAAGTCCTCTCATTTTGAGAATCTATTTTTTTTCCATCATGCCTTCCTTACCTGATTTGCCCTGGAACCAACCCTGCAAGGGTTGGTAAATTTGGGCATGTTCAGGAGGCTTGTGGGACAAATGGTCTCCTTGTGGTTATTTTTACACTACATCTTCCACTCATTTTCATTCCATTCACTTTGTCACTTTAGAAACCTCTTTTTTTTAAAAAATTTGTGCTAGGGACACGTTTGTGTACACCAGCCTGGACTATTTGACCTTTCGAGGAGGCCAGCCCTTTCATTTTATTTGACCTGTCTTCTTAGTGTTGAATGTGTGCTTGGCAACCAGTTCCTTTTGCACATCCCCTATAGAGGGCCTCTTGTTAATGCTGGGATGATGCCACTCACTTTATGCCTTGCACTATGTTCTTGTATTTGCAGGGTCAACATCTCCTCTATGGCAAATTGCTCTTATTTTGTCTAGCTGATCTTGACAGTGGTTAGGAAACTCCTTCGGGAGATTGTTGTAACTCTCGGTTCAGTGGTGCCATAGGTTCTGCTCAAGATGCCACCCTGGAGGCTACCACCTCTGAATGTTTCTCATGCCTCTGATCTCAAAGCATCTAGAGCACTGCTAGTATTGTGCTAGCATTTATTGTTGTGCATATCATCTCACACTGTACAGTGTACAAGGATGGCTTTAAATCTTAAAGGGAAGTTTGCTTCCATGCTCTTTCCCTTGTTTAAAAACTTTGGGCTCTTTCAGGTGCTGCATCTGTCCTCATGGTTGAGTTGGTTGCAATCCACCACTCTATGGGAGATAGAAAGCTATACCTGGTTCAGAAACTGATTTGTAATTCTTAGTTGTGCACTGTGTACTAAGTTTCCTTGAGGCAGTGTAATCTGCATTCCCCAGTTTGCACAAGCCTCAATTCCACAGTTGCAAGCCAATAAGATGTCAAGATTGTCTTCATTTGGGTTCCTGGAAAGGCAGGGATTGCAGGAAATCAAATGAGGGTGTCAGATTCTCTGCCCAGGCTGAGCAACTGGACCAGCCTTTTGCTTCCTATCAGTCTGACTATATGGCAGGAATCAAGAAAGCCCTTTGGGCTTCATGGCAAAGATGTATGTACTGGAACTTCAAGCTGTGGCCAGTGCACTCCAACTTTTCCTCTGTACCTAACCCCAATGCTTTGATAGTTTCAGGTCATTTTCTGTAGTCTCTGAATCTGACACGCTGCAATGAAGTGTCATTTGATGAAGCACTCCCCTGACCCTTTCTGTTGAGACTGCTTGGTCTCCCTGACAATGAGACACCTTTTGGTTGAATGTCATGAGTCCTTGGGAGGGTCTCCTATATACTTGTATACTGGACTGCGATGTGATTGAATTTTTTTGATCAGGCAGGCTTACTATTTACTTATTTAAAAAAATTGTTGCTCAGGCCCCCCGAGAGAGTAGGGTACCCTCAACCACTTGAGCATTCCTTTTTCATTTTCCTTTTGCAGTTTTGTTCTTATCCTTTTTTTTTAAAATAGCTCAAAGATAGGCTGTGATTGCTTGCAGCAACCCTAAAGGGACTTCAAAATTTTAAATAAAACAAAATCTTGCTGGTGGTTTACATGCATGTTCAATATCTTCCCACACCCCAGTTGTTAACTGCTTTCATTTCTTCCATTCCCAATCTTGACAGTGCCCTTGCTAATAAGAGACATCAATCATTCCCTAAACTTTTCTGGTTTAATGCTAGGAAACTCCTTCAAGATTTAAGTCTAACTAGGATACCACCCTTGAATGTTTGGCATCACATCCCTGCTATCAAAGCTTCTACAGTGCCAGGCCTATTCCATTCTTATTTCTTGGTGCACATATTATGTAATAGTGCAGCCATTTTGGTGTACACAGATGAATTCAAGTCCAAAGGGGGCTTCTATGCTTTCTTCCCTGTGTTTGAAGCTCCCAGGCTACTGCATCTTTCTTCATGGCTTGAGTTGGTTGCATGCATTGATGGGTATGGGGGATTACACATTGGGTCCAGTTTGGAGATTGATTTGTTATTCATATGAAGTGCACTAAGTGCCTTTGAGGCATTGGAATTGCCAAATCCCCTGGTTTTCAGTTTGCAAGTCAGGAGGATGCTAACATTGTCTTCTGAGTTACTGGATATGCAGGTGTTGCAGGAGATAAGGCTGTCTGCATAGACTGAGCAACTCTACCAGTGCTTTGCTCTTCCCCACTTTGACTACATGGTAAGAATCAGAACAGCCATTCAGGTCGCATGGCAACAAAATATGGGAGATGGTTCATGGGAATTTAAAGTTGCCTGCTATTGTGCTCTGACTTTTCCCTTGGACACCTCTGTCACCTGTGAATCTGATACACTTGCGGGATGTAGCATCATTGGAGGGATCATTACCCTGAACCATTGTCAAGATAGCTAGGTCCTCCTTATGGTAAGCCACTTTTTGGTTGAATGTTCTAGTTTGGGGGAACTTTGAGTGGTACAAGTCCCAGTACTGTAATGGGCGCAGTGCCTACTACCTGTCTGGATTCTTTGGTAGGAACTGACTGTAAGTGGTTGAGTGCTCAATCCTAACTTAAAAGTTTGATTTCACCTGTCAATTATGAGGTGAATAGACCAATGCACTTCATTAATTGCTTCATCCATCCTGGTATAGGAAAGTGATCATTTATCATGCTGGTATTAGGAGTTTTGAATACTTAGCTAATGGTAGATAATCAGCTGTTTTTTTTGTTTTTTTTATGTGCATTTAAATAGTGGGGCAGTGGGTAACTCTCCCAGCCTCAAGTACTCTCCTTGAGAGTAACTTTTATTTATACCCTCCACTCACTTTACTTTCAAAACTTCCCTTCTTTACAAACCTCTTCTCACACTTTGTTAAAGATCCTCTTGTTGGTTTTCAGTTAGCTTTAAGTATATATTAATATAAAATGGGGAGGTTTAGTTTGTTGCAGAAATGAGCTTTGTTCAATTGGAACATTAAATTTGTTTTATTGATTTTGCAAAACTAGTCTTTTGATATTATGTTCCAAAGTGGCTTTGAATGTATCTTATAAAATTAAGTGGAGATTTAGTTTGTTTTAAGCTGAAAGTGTTTCTATCTTTAGGGCTTCTCATCCTCTTCACTTGGTGGAAATGATGGTCTGCACTTGTTAGAGCATCTAAATGGCCATCTTGCTCACCTCAGTTACCTTAAAGGGTTCACTCCATCAATAGCAGATAAACTTGCCTTAAAGATAATTGACCAGGTTTTGTCATCATATATGTTCAGCCCCAACCATCTTGAGGCCACATATCCGCATCTGAGTCGATGGCTCCAACATATAAGGGTGCTGCTGGACCACAAAGTTTGCTTTGAAATCACTGATAATGGACATCTCAGTTCAGTTCTTGGACTCTCAGGACTCTGTATGGCAGAGGTAGGGGAGGGGTAACTAAAAGACCCAACCCTGTGTGTAATAGAGCTTTTACTTCCACACATATTTGAGCTGTTAGTCTTGTTAGTTTTTTAAAATTTCCATTTATTGAAATACCATTGATTGATTTGCCCAGTCTTTGTTCCTTTTTTTATAATCACTACAACATTTTTAATTCTGTAGTTTATTTTTATATACAGAATGTTGCCCTATTAGTTTTTCCATATGTTGCATGTATATGTTTTAGATATAAGCTAACAAGCCTGCTTTTTAAAATATATAATGCAAACACCAGGGACATTTGAACTGATAACTTGAAGAGCACATTATAAGAAATTTATTATTATTATTGCAAGAAAATCGTACAACAATAAAATAATCAATGGGAAGTAAAGATTAGCCTGAATATGCAGCATATTTTGGGGGGAAAGAATAATAAAAACCCCATTGTCATTTAAAGATTTATTGATGAATTAAATGGGACAACCAAGATTATTTTCTTAAAAGTACACAGGCAAAATCAGTGGTTGCTGTGTTCCCACAAAAAATGCCATTTTTGGAGTGCTAATAAAGATTGAGTTTGGACTTTGATAGTTAGTTGGTCTTCTGGATTTTGTTAGGAATTTAAGTCATGGTTACTGAATAGGCATTCAGAGATTGCATCTGAATTTAGTATTGTAAGGAAAGAACTGTATATAATGAAACATTTGTTCATACCTCACTCCCTTGCAAGTATGTTTAAGTAAATATTGAATTTGCTGCTTAAAATTATTTGAGTTGCATGTCTGCTTGAGGATCTGAACTACTTCTTGTATGTCCACATTAGGGGATTTACAGCTGAACAGTTAAGCTCACGAGAGTTATATACCTTCCTGATCTTTTGATTTCCAAGTACTCTACCTGGGTTAAGTACCCTCTATAATTTGAGATGAAAACATGTTTAGGACTTAGAATTTGTGATGTCCTGGTTTAAGTACCAGCAGAATCTCCTCTATTTGGGTTTGAAGGTGATATATAAACCTTTGTATTCTAGGAAGTTGACTGCACTACATGGTCCATTATTATTGCATAGGCAGCAGGATTTTTGCTCTTTTGTCTGCCTTTGTTGACTAGTCAGGCTATCTACCTTCTAGTACAGATTCTCATCCTTAACAGCCCTCTCATTTTTTGAATTTCTTATCTAAGAATTGTATGTTTGCCACATACTATGTTGTATTTGAATGGTGTCAAAAAGTGACCCTGCAAAGAAGCATATGCTTATGCATATATTTATCCTCTTGCTAGTAGGGGTGGAGATAGAGGTGCCATGATGGAAGCAAAGTATGGGAAGTTATTAAATACATGGATAACAATGTAACTTCGCAGTAAAGATGTGCAACGACATGAAATGTTGTAATTTTCGGCTGCTTGGTTTGTGATCAACTTGTTCAAAGAATCTCAGGCATGCAGGTGCGGTGGAGATGGAATAGAGGTTAAAAGGCATATATATGCTTGTGTCACATACTATAATTTTATAGCATGTTAACAATGGCTGCAAGATATTGATTTACAAAATGCTACTTCTGCAATACTGTCTAGATGGCTTTCCCGCTAGCTTGACTTCAAGGTTAAACTTTGTTTCAGTGTTATATATTCAAGCTCTTTTGCACACAATTGTATTTGATAAAAGCTTGCTCTATCTATTACTAAAAATAAAATCCTTATAAGTTTGTTTTAAAAGGTTGTTTATGAATAACTATTGAATTATTGATTACCCAAATCCTCAGCCTTTCTATTGATAATACTTCCAAATGTCTCAAAATCTGGCAGGTGAACAGTTTAAGGTGGCAACACAGCTTTGGGTCCCCTCTTAGGTGGAGAAGGGAGAAACCCTCCAGCTACTGTAACAAGCAAGACAGGTGTGAGTGAAGCCCTAAGATCTCAGGGAGCTCTCATCATAAGGCTGTCAGGCATCTTTGAGCCCACTGACTTCAAAGATTTCTTGGCAATTTGCTCTTCTGATGGGAGCGTGCTGTGGAAAGGACACATAGTCCATCACCATCTGGTCTTGCTACTCTGTAAAGGCATTCATTCCATTACCAAACAGATTTTACCACTGCCACCTCTTTACTTAACCTAATAGAGCCTGCAGATGTGCTAAGTTATGTCAACCTGAAATGTGATAATTGCTTCAAAGCTGTATCTTGTATGGCTGTGTGTTAACTTTCGTGAATCATGCCCTACTTTCTTTAAGCATTGCAATTCATGTATGTTTGAATTGGTCTTCGCTGTGGACTAAATTTCATTGAGGCTAAGGACTTAGTCCTTTTGTGGTCTGTATGACCAGGCACTTCCTATGCCTTTCAAGTATAAAAAAAAGCACCCTTTGCTCCTGGCCTTTCCAGGACCTCCAAGTGTTGTAGCGTTTGTACCCTTCTGCTTGTTCTACCTCTCCCAGGCACCACTCTGGTAGACCTAGTAACACTAAAGGTTCGATCCCACCCTTGCTAAAACTAACTGCCCCACCCCACCTCTTTGTTAGCTTTGGCAACGCATTTCTTCTTATTCCCTCTTAGTTATCTGCCTTAGGAGACCATATTGGGTGCCCCCCCACCCACAGACAGTTGCAGTGCAGCTACACCTGGACAGAAGGTATTGACATTCTCGTGTCTATATTCCACCATCAGCCAGTCTCGATGAGGTAGATTTGATGAGGCCCTTTCTTCTCAGGGACTGGAAGGGTAGGCATCCTTATGGAGGGCTACACATTTGATCCTGGGGGGGTGGGGGGTGTATTAGCAGACTTGATTGAAGAGCTAGAAGTTGATGTCCTTAATGTGAATGAGTTCACACATCACTATATCAGAAGTGCTTTATTTTCCTGCCTTGTCCGTGTTGTTTGGAGTTGCACTCAGATTTGAGGTAGGGTGGTTGATGGCCTTCATGGTAGCAATTGCTTTCCCTTTCACATATCTTTTGCTGGGTCACTGACACTTGGTGCTTGGATCAAGAATAGTGGCCCTTATTTGAGGAAATGACTGATTACCCTATTTAGGTCATTTGATGGGGCTGTTAAGTTTTCCAGTAGCCTCAACAACATAGGTCTGACTACTATTTTTGAATGTTTGTGAAACAGCCCAAAGAGAGAAGTGGTATGTCTATAAGGGCTTAGGGCATGTTTAAATGGCTACTGTGCTTACTTTTTGCAAGCACAGTACTTCTCCAGGTGATTATTGCCCAATATCTCAATGCGCGTTGTGATGTCGTGGAAGGCTACTGATTGAGCTTTACCTCCAGAGATGGAGAACCCTTCAATGACAGGTTTACTCTGAGTGAGTTGCATTCCGCTCTCGCTTTGTGCATGGACACTGCCCCTGCGACAGAGGATGTCCTGTACGCCATGCTTCGACACCTGGGTGAGGGAGGCATGACCTTTCTGTTAGATTTGTTCAACAGGATCTGGGTAGAGGGTATCCTCCCAGATTCCTGGTGAATCGCTACTGTGCTGGCTTTTCACAAACCTGGGTAGAGATCACTCTACCCCGACCGGTTTCCGCCCAATTTCTCTAATCTCCTGCTTGTGCAAGTTGATAGAGAAATTGGTAAGTGTTAGATTAGCCTTTTTTTCTGGAAAGTGGAGGCCATCTTTCTTCTGCACAGTGCAGCCTCTGCAAGTTACACTCCACATCGGATGCTCTCTTCCAACTGGAAAATGACATCTGCGAGGCATTTTTTGATCTGGAGAAGGCCTCTGATACCGCATGGCAATATGGTATCATGGAGATTCAGCAGCATCACCTCCATGCTGCCGGAAGATGTTCTTGCTATGCTCTACATGGACAACCTTTCGATCTTTTTTGGCGTGGCCCAGATGGCAATTCTGGAATGTCAGCTCCAACAGGCATTGAACCGCGTCTTGCTATGCCAAAGCGCACAGGCTTCGGTTTTCCTTGTCCATAACTAAGGTGGTGCACTTCTGCCGCCATCCACGGCTCCACCCTGACCCAGACTTGTTTCTAAATGGGGTGCACCTGGAAGTGGTGGACTTTCATCATTTCCCTGGTCTTGTATTTTACCGACGCCTCACCTGGGAGGCTCATATTTGCAGCCTTAGGGTCTCTCGTACCTGCACCATGGATATGCTTTGCTCCGTGACGTTCAGTGCCTGAGACATTTATAGGGCTACTGCCTTACTTTTTTTAGCGATCCTTTGTTCACTAGCAGCTCAACTACGCATACAAGTTTTATGCATCCACAGCTGAGCGTGTATTGCGGAAGGTGGACTCGATCCACCACACTGGCCTTCGCCTGGCGACAGGTGCCTTCCGCACTTCCCCCATTGAGAACCTACTTGTCGATGCTTGGGAGATTCCACTCGCTCTGCGCCGTGCACAGTGCATTATTCACCTGGAGCGCTCGCCTGCGCCCTACTGGGAAGACTGCATTGTCCCCTGGACTGTTGGGCACATTCTTGTTGAATGTCCTAGTCTTGGTGATCTTTGTGAATGCTACCAGGCCCAGTACCTGGATGAGCGGGGGCGCTACCACTTGTCCCTTGTACTTGGGATGGGTTTGTGCTCCCTGACTTGTAGACTATGACTTTTTGGAGGATGCCTCCTCCACTTTATTTAACTGTTTCTCTCATTTTTTTGTAAGTTGCATGTTCTTGCACCGGGGAGAGGCCCGCCTGGAGCGTGCTTCCTTTTTTTATTGTTTTTTTGCATATTGTTATTTTAATGTTTCCTAGTACTAGGCTGTCATGAGTACCGTGACCTATGCCCAAGTAGGCAGTCACTAGATGGGCTCCTAAAATAAAAAAAAATCCAAGGAAAATGAGGGCGAGCTCAGGGAATTCCCTGTAGTTGTTACAGGAGTGGCGATTGGTCAGCTGGGAGATGCCAAATGATGTGACCCTCTGGATCACGTCTGGGAGCAGGTGTTTGCAAAGGCTCTCATCCTTGAGTGCTGCTTTGTAGGCTATCTTGTTGATGAATTTCCACTGAGAATTAAACCTCTTGAAGTTGGGGATATCGGGCCCACTCATTGTCTAGCCCATCTAAGCTTGGAATGCTGGCCAGCTCAAAGATGTGGTGGCGACAGGTGAAGTAGAATGGCTCCTGATCCAGCTTCTGCTCTTTGTGGAGGCAAGTCCCCGATCACCTTCCTCTATTGGAGACAGTTGTATTGGAGCACATCCTAATGATTCTCTCCAAGATCATCAACTCCTCCAGGGCTGTGATGGTGGCTGGGCCTGGTTCTTCCCCGTCTCTCCTTCAGGCAGCTCGGGAACTCCAATCAGATTCTCCCTATCCTCTCCTGACAGAAGAATTGGGAGCTTGTCCACATGTTCTTTGTTGGTGAGCTCCTCCATCTATTTCTCACCCCATGAACCACCAAGGGAACATCTGCACAGAAGTCCCACTTGATCACCTCTGCAAAATGTCTCCTGTTTCTCTGGTAACCTCAAGCGATAGATGTTTAAAGTTGATGATATCAGCACTGAGACTTGGCAGTTTCGGAGATCACAAAGGCAGCTTTCTTATCAGACATCCAGAGTTGAAGCCATTCCAGAGCGACATAATATTTTGTCAAGCTTTCTTTGGCGGTGACACATATCCAGAAGATTCTGACATCTCTTCTGCTTCTGGAACCCCAGGAAGGTGGTGTTGCTGCTTGATTATACCAAGACAACCATTGGGGGCTCCCCTTCCTTGTCTTTGCTCCATAATTTTGAAGTGCTCCTCTGAACCTTTGTCAAAAATCCTCAGTCCTCCAGACTGATACACACTTTTTGATTTAATGTCCTCGCTTGGGCAACACTGTGAGCTGTATCTTTCTCAGTATGCAATGGGCTAGGTTGTTACTGCCTATCCTGAGTCCTTGGATGGAACTCTTGCACAGTGGATTACAGTGTGATTTTTTGGTGGAACTAGGCCTCCACCATGCTCAGGCCCTCCTTCCCAGCACCTGATCATGCTTCTTTGCCTTTGGTTCCTGTCTCTTTTTGGTTTCTTTAAAAAATGCAATGGCTAAAATGGACAATTATATTCCCCCTGGCACCAATCTTTGCTGTTTGTTCTCTCCCAAATAGCTTCAGGAAGATCTGCAGCTATATACCTGTACATTTTAGGGGGTTTTGCCCTTTAAATTCAAGGAGAAAAAAAAGTTTTGGTTCCTTTCTCAAGATTCTTAATATTTTTACATTACATTAAATATCCAAGAAAATTTTCAGTAAATTATCTTCACTCACTGTTTTCTAAAGTTTCTACTGGTTAGGGTCTGTCTTCTAGACAGGCAGTGTAACTCAATAGGGGTTTCCCAGAGTTCCATTATTTATTATAGCTATCAATTTTGTCTTAGGAGTGTGTTATGTATGTTGATTCTGTTGAGCTGTCTGGTTCCAGGTATCAGCAAATGCTGATGTTTGATTTTGAATGGTGACTGCATGTCTTGCTAGCGTGGCTCTTGCATGTACAATATGAGAAATAGGTTTCCCTTGGGTTGTGTGGTGGAATGGCACTTTGTCAAGGGTTTGTATCTGAAAATTGGAGGGGTTGCTCTGTTGTATATGTTGCTCATTGGGTGGGTGATTGTGAGGAGGGTCCTTCCAGTTTGTGCATGTTCTTTGGAGAATAGTGTGGATGATGCATGTAGTGGCACAGGTTTTGTGTATTGGGGAGAAATTACCTTCTGCATGACTTTTGAGAATGTAGGTAGTTGACTGGAATGCTGCAAGCCCACTCTGTGTTTAGGCATATGCTTTATTTTGTGGCCTTTCTATGTTTTGGTATGGATGTACTGCTTGTAGGTGTGGGTCATGGATTCTTTCTCACTGATGTCTCAAAATTGTATTCCAAATCATGTAGCTAAAAATTCAAGATGTCAAATAATGAAATTCTATTCTGCAAATCTAAATGTTGTTATTAATGGTAGATTAGTTTAATGGGTATTGATTATCTCGGTAATGATATAAGAAATATTTAAAACAAATCCCTTTTTGAAAGTGTTCTTACAAATATAATAAAAAGCTGAAGCCTCATCCAGCTTTAGATTTAGAACTTATTTTTGCCACTCTCTTTTTGCCGTATGTTTTGAAGTTAAAATTTGAGAGCCTGAGGCAGTCATTATTAAATATGAAAAATTCTTTTGAACAGCTAAGGTATATTAATAGCAACATAAGGTTAAATTTTGGGTCGATAGTATATTGTAGACAAAAATATAAGGAAAAGCCTAATATTTGACCTGTATATGTGATATTTCATTTAAGAAATTATGGTAATATTAGTAGATTACTATATGTACATAATGAAATTTTTCAATATAATAATTTTAATCTGTTCAGAATTTGTCTGTTGCTTTTTTAACGTATTATAATTTTTCTCCTTATTTTTTCTGTTACCTTTGTTCATTTGGACCTTAATAGCATGTAATTTGTTGTATTATTTCAGCATACTACTTTTTATGTCTAACTTTGAAATGATTGATAGAATTACCTTTTTTTTCTATTTTGAAGTTTCACTACTAAATGGAAAAATTGAAGATAAATTGTTAATTTAATGTTTTGTTTTTTAGATTGCCTTTTTTAAAAAATATTTTATTCCATTCTAGCAATATGAGCTGATAGCCAAGAGCCAATTGAAGAAGTTAACAAAAATATGGAAAGAGGTTGGTTGGAAGTTTGGAAAGTTTTTGATTTTCTTGCACTTCATTCTTTTAGCTCTTCTTTGCCTAAATTTTACAAACTTTTTCATATCTTTTTGAAAGTGCTTTTCTGACTCCATTTTTTAGGTTTTATGAGGTTTATACTATACCCCATTATTCATTGTCTTTAACATCCTTCATCTTATAATTTTTTCCATTTTCATTAATTCTTTTCCTACAGTAAACACTTTTTTTTTCTTATAAAAATAAAACAAATTAGAATTCTAGGTTGTTTTTTTGTACAATTTTTTATATACTCTTAGTTAATTGTCACATGTCATTTTTGAATCATAGATAAGGTCCTTTGACTGGACAATGAAATTCACATAAAGATCAGAATGACTAACTGGTAGGCCCATTGGCACTAGAGGGGCACTCTTCACTTGTAACTCAAATGATGAAATGCCCATTCCACATCAATGGAGTGTGTTTATAAAAAACAACCTTCACCAGGTTTTAAGATGGAAGTGTTTTCTGGTGGATGGAAGAGATCAGTGTTGTGATTGGCTTTGTGCGTCGTGTATGGAGAGGTTTGCATGTATGCCTCACACTCGATGCACTGTCTTAGTGGTGGTAGCATCTCCCTCTAAATGACATTTTTTTCTGTCTGTTCTCTCTACGAATTTAACTTTGTAAATGGCTTATTCACTAGGGTAGGGAGAGCTCTTTGTATAGTCTTTTGGTAAAGTAATCTATATTCCACTAAAGCATTAAAAGCTTTAATATATTAAGCACTGAATGAGCACTACTATTCATAAGGCCAGTTACTACAAAGACAGCATTATTTATACACCTGATATGTGGAATGTTGTGAAAGTAAGCCGATGTAGGAATGTTTTATGTCAATTTGTTTAAAATTAGGGCCATTTTGTTAAATTAGGAATAAAAAGTAATACATAAGGGGTCCAAATGTCTAACTTCTGACCACTCTTGTGTTAATTTATCCCTCAAAAGGGAATATGAATTGAGTTTTAATAGTGAGGTATATTAAATATAAGTATAAAATTTGTTTAGAAACTTATTTTAACTACTAGTTTCCTGCAGAATAGGATAGTTGCACCAATGCCATTGAAAATGTTCCCTTCCCTCGTCCTTCATCCCTATGGGGGTAAAATAATGGACATTCAGCTTGTAATGCTTATGATGAAGCAGTGGTATTAATCTGTTTGACATAAGCTAATTACTAAAATACAGATATGGCAACAAAGGTTTGTTTACCACATGCAAGAGGATTTGCCTTATTTGTTTAATTGAGCTTTTTAGCTCGTATAAATTTTCCAAACTAAGCAACTTTCTTTGTAGATTTGTTTTCAGAGAGATTCTGAGCAGAAACAAATCCATAGTTCTTGCTATTTCTCTTCTTTTTTTTTTTTCAGAATTAAAAAAAAAAATGTGCATTGTCTTTTGCACCAAAATTGGTACAATTTATTTTCTTTCTCTGGTTAGTTATTACTCATATAAGGGCATAATAAATCCCAAACTAGATTGTCTTTATTAGGAATGTAAGAAGCAGGAAGCACGGAAGAAGAAAGAACAAGAGGATGCAGAGAGACGAGCCAAAGTACTTGAGGAGGCAAAGAAAGTCCAAATCGAACAGGATCCATCATTGCCTGCTCCATCCACCATCAAAATCAATGAAGGCAAATCATATAGAGGGCAAAGGGTGAAAATTTATGGTTGGGTTCATCGATTAAGAAGACAAGGTGAGTTTCTATGCACATTTTTGTACCATTATCCTTGGTTAATGCTAGCACTATTAAAAGTGTGCAAATGGGTGGTTAAACCATACCGGGACCAATGTCTAATTTCTGATGGTTTATAAAAAATTAATTTTCATTTTATTTAAATGAAAACTGTGAAAATAATTATTTTTTAAATTTTCCTAGATTATATAAAGGATACTAAATTAAATTTTATGTTTGTAAATTTAATAATTTTGATGAGTATGGTACTCTTTGAAGCATTCTAAACAGAGGAATTTGAACATTCTTTGCATTCAGTTGTAACAAGTCTACACTTTTTCTCTCTCTTGAGGGTATGCATGCAGACATAACTCTGTCTTTGGTTTGTTTTCCTACCACCAGTTGGGGGCATATACTGCAAAAAATGCTTGAGCATCAATTCTTTCAATAATGAAGAGCGCTTACGCCTTTGGGAATTTGCCGATGTAAATAGAGGCTTCAGGTTCCATCTCAGTACTGAATAATTCAGAGGGGCTCTACAACAAGCCATGGGTTTGCCATGAACAACTTATGGTGTTGCCAGTTAACATTAAGACTCAAGACATCAATGGATGTTATCTGAATTGTGAGAAAATCTTCATATCAGCAATTGATGATATCCGATGTGTAAGAGTTAAGAAGAGTTTACAATAGACTTCTCCAGCACATTGTTAGCTCAGATGACACTTTCTCTTCTCTGAATCCAGCCTCTTTTTCATTGCCCTGCAGCTCATTGAGTTAAATTGATGCATTGTACTCTCACCACCCCTATTATTTGTTGTAGCCATGACTGCCACAGTTGCTGCGATATTGATTATATTAAGCTGGATTCCTTGCTATGTATGGATATGGGAAATGAGGGCTCCAAACAGTCTGCAAGGATTGGGCAACTAGACCAGCCCTTTGCTCTTCCTCACTATGACTACCATCAGGTCAGCCCTTGTAGCTGCATGGCATAAAAAAAGTGGAAGACAGCTGGCAATCTAAATTTGTGTGCCATTGCACTGTGCCTTCTCCATGCCCCCCCCCCTCCCCACCTCTTCCCATGCCTTGATAGCTTCAGGTCGCCTCTGAAGCTGGGACATTTGATGAATGCTGCGCCATTTAATGCAGAGCTTCCTTTAACCTTAATGTGATGATCGCTTGGTTACCCAGACTGTCTGGCACATTCTTGTATGGCCTCCCCGTAAGGGGCGCGGCGATTTGCCATCCTGGCCGCCGTGCTGACGGGATCCAGCGCTCCGTCCGGCCCCAGCTTAGCCTCTCTTCCTTCCTTCAGATAGCCCGATTTCTCCCCTACCTCGTCGCTTTTCATACAACCTCTCCCACAACTTTCTCTGGTCAGCCTCTAATTTCACAGGGTAGAATGCTGACCTTCTTCTCAAGCCAACCACCCCGGATCGGGGCTGGGGGGGGGAGGGGACATTGTTCCCTAACCCCTGAGCTCCGGTTCGGGATGGGGGTTTTTTAACAACCTGCTTCATCCCCACCCATACCTTCCTCACATCCCTTTTCCTCTCCTCTTCACAACCTATATTTTTTACGCCGTGTTCAAGGTGGAGCCGCCGTGCCGAAGGACTGCCAGGCCACCAGGCGGGAGGGGTGGTCCCGAATGGCGGCGCCTGGCTCTGCCGGGCTTGTAAGCACCTCTCGCAGTGCGGGCAACTGCGAGAGGTGATGAGCTATTGCGTCCCGTATTAAAAAGAGGGTCACCATGCCCATGTATGACAAAAAAAAACAAAAAACCCCAACCCCCAACTTCCCCGAGAAAATCAACGGAGCCGCCCTCGGGCAGCTCCACCGAGAAAATGGAGGTCCCCCCCCCTTGTGCTTGCGCAAGGGACCCTCCATAATTCTTTAACCGGAGAGGAGGCTTACTCCTCTCCTACGCCTACGGGTGTAGGGGACTCCCCCTCACCCCCTTCTCTGGAGGTGCTTTCGGGCACCTCCCTATCTCCAGCGGCAGTCCCTCCTTTGCTTTCTAAGGGGACTGCCAAGAAAGCCAGCAGGCAGCCCATTGCCGACCGCCCCTCGTGCAAGCGGCTCGGTAGGGCAAACCCCCTTAGGGGGGAGAGGGAAGCCAGGCCCATTCGGTTGCTTCCCTCAAAAGACCTGATGGCAAGAATTTTAAACCTTGCTGGGGTCAAGGCCTGTGCCTCCCCACACAAGACTGGCGACACTGCCAAAGGGACCTGCGATGTCCAGGGAGGGGATGGCCAACTGGAGGCCCCTCCTGTGATAGACATGGTCCTTGAGGAGACCCAGCCTCAGATGGTAGGTCCTTCCATGGGGGGGAATCCGGGCTCGGCGCCAAGCACCGAACCCGAATCCGCCCCTATGCAAGGTCCCCCTCAAACGGCCGAGGGCTCCGAGGCAGTAAAAGGAGGGGAGGGATCTCCTCCGACAGGTGCCCCTACGACGACCAGGACCTTCTCCATTTCGGAGAGGGACCTGGCTGAGGCCGGCCCATCTGGCATGGGGGCTTCTGCCGGCGGAGGTGAGAAGCGGGTTCATTCCCCGCCCTCCTCTTCTAAAAAGAAAAATACTAAAAAGACGAAGAAGACTCGGGGCTCCTCTCCATCCGCGGGGGCTGCGGGAACGGATGGGTCTGCTACCACTTTGGTAGGCGACCAAGCCAAGATCGGCACATCCGGCCCCTCTACCCCCTCGTGTGCGGAGCCCCTGACTAAGACTAACACCAAGAATGCACAGGGCGGAGCCTCGATGACATCGGGGCCCCTGATTCAGAGGTTACCTGGCGTTTTCGAGCCCGCTGGCTTCAAGCGCTTCCTCGTTATTCGCTCCACTGATGGCAGCATGTTGTCCAAGGGCAACATGATCCATCAGAGGAGAGGATTAGCTAGTGCAATTGGTAGAGAGCCGAAGGTAACCCGTTTCTCGGACGGGAGCCTTCTGGCGAATGCGGCGAATCCCGCCGAGGCGGCCAAGATAAGTGCTCTTCGGACACTTCATGGCACCCCGGTGAGTGTGACGCCGCACTCTACCATGAACTTTGTGAAAGGAGTAGTTTATGCGAGGGAACTCGTTGACTACTCCATAGAAGACATCACCCTAGAGCTGGCCGACCATGGGGCGGTCAAGGTTGAACGTGTGATGAGAAAACAGGGAGGGGCCTCGAGACCTACCCCTACACTCTTCGTCACGTTCGACTGTGACAAGCTCCCTGAGTCGGTGCGTGCCGGTTGGTACCGCTACCGCGTGAAGGCATTCGTGCCACTGCCGCGGTGGTGCTATTACTGTCACCGCTTCGGCCACACGAATCGATCATGTAGACGTGCAAAATCGGGGTCACCCGAAGTCTGTGTAAATTGCTCCAAGGTCGCACACGATAAGTCCAAATCGTGTGTGGCCAAGTGTGTCAATTGCGGAGAGCCGCACCCTGCTTCTTCGAAGCAATGTGGTGCATATCTCCTTGAGAAAGAAATCCTGGCCGTTCAGGCCCAGGATCGACTCTCATTCCGCGAGGCTTAGGACTTGGTCCTGGCGCGCCCGGCTCTGCCTGGGACGTCATATGCCTCAATAGTTAGAAAAGCACCCTCTGCTCCTGGCCCATCCAGGCCAACGAGCACGGTTGTTTCCGCGCCCATTCGGAGCCCTTCTGCGGGCTCTACTACACCCGGGCGCTCCCCTGGTAGAGCTGGCGGCAAAAAGGGTTTACACCCAGCCCCGGCTAAAACCAGGGCTCCCCCCTCTTCCCCCAGCGTGACCGTTTCCCGTAAGGCGAAACGGCCACGCGCCTCCACAGAGTCGTTAGACTCACAGGAGGCAACACCCCTGAAGATGGTCGCTAGGCCATCTTCCGGGGTTCCTAAAGCTGTAACCCGAAAGGAGGACAGCAACAAAGGAGCTTCGGCCCCTTCGCCCACGCCCCGAGGTGGAGCGAGTGGCTCGGAGACGGTTGTTCCTCGAAAAGAGGGCCCCCCGCCTCCCAAGCCGCAACGCCCGTCTAAGGTTTCGAGGCGGAGGGAGGAAAAGACTCGCATGGCGAGCCCAACCTCCCCCAATAAGTCCTCGAAGGCGACAGCGCCTTCAGCGCTTTGTCCGGCCAACAGCGCCCGGGGTTCTGCCCCCGGGAAGCGTACGGCCATTCCCGTGAGGGTCTTCAATTCGAGGAGGGCCCCCGTGTCTCCTCCGAGCTAGGCCTGGAGGGCATATTCCTTCAATGGAATTGCCGTGGACTCCGGGCCAACTGGGAGGAGCTGCGGAGGCTCGTCTCGTCCCGTTCCCCGTTAGCTATTTTTTTGCAGGAGACCATGCTAGGCGCGTGCCCCCTGCCTGCCCTCCCGGGGTATAAGGGTCTTGCGACCCCACCACCGCGGGATGGCCGGGCTGGGGGATGCGCGGTTTACACCCGGCATGATGTCTCCGTTCTTCCTTTCTCTTTAGATACCTCCTTTCAGGCAGTGGCTGTGCAGCTGCACCTGGATAGGAGGTATACTATCATTTCTGCGTACATTCCACCTTCAGCTGACTTCGACGCGGGGGACTTCCGCCGCGTCGTGGCACGGTTGCCGAGGCCCTATCTCTTACTTGGAGATCTGAACGGCAGTCATCCTCTCTGGGGAGATTACTCCATAAATCCCAGGGGACAAGTCCTTGCCGATCTGATCGAAGAGTTTGAGATGGGTGTCCTAAACGTGAATGAGTTTACGCATCACTGTCCGAGAACCGCTTCATTTTCTTGCCTTGACCTGTCTTTGTGCTCTTCGGATGCACAGCCTGATTTTGATTGGGGGGTGGTCGATGACCTCCATGGTAGTGATCACTTTCCCATTCAAATATCATTTTCAGGGCAACTGCCGCCTGAGAGACCACCTCGGTGGTGCTTGGCGCGGGCGCGGTGGCCTGCATTTCAGGAAATGACTGAATTCTCTATCTCAGTCGAGGAATTTAGGTCGGTAGATGAGGCCGTTGAGTTCTTCTCCGGCAACCTCATCGCCGTGGGCCTGACTACTATTCCTAGGACGTCTGGCCGTTTTGCACACCGACCACACCCATGGTGGTCGGCCGAGTGTGAGACGTCCCTCAAACAGAAGCGTTATGCCTACATGCGCTATAAGCGCCGCCCGAACGATTTCACTGTCGCTGAATTTCGTCGGGCTAGGGCTAGGTTCCGGTATGTTTCGAAGCACGCCCGCCGCTCTTCTTGGCGGGCATACGTGTCTTCACTTAACGGGAAGACCCCTTTAGCTGAGGTGTGGAAGCGAGTCAAAAGGAGTCGGGGCAAGTTCTCGCAGGACCCCCCTCCTGTTCTCCAGGAGAATGGGACCGCAATCTCGGGTCCCGCGTCCGTGGCTGAATCCTTAGCGACCGCTTTTTCCGCATTCTCTAGCCGTGATGCTGCTCCGCCTGCATTCAATGCACGTCGTGATGTCGCGGAAGGCCACCGGCTGGACTTTACCTCCAGAGGCGGAGAACCCTTCAACGACAAGTTTACTGTGAGTGAGTTGCGTTCCGCTCTCGCTTCGTGCGCGGACACCGCCCATGGTCCGGACGATGTCCCGTACGCCATGCTTCGACACCTGGGTGAGCGAGGCATGGCCTTTCTGTTAGATTTGTTCAACAGGATCTGGGTGGAGGGTCTTCTCCCAGACTCCTGGCGAATCGCTACTGTGCTCGCCTTTCGCAAGCCGGAAAGAGATCACTCTACTCCGACCGGTTTCCGCCCAATCTCTCTAACCTCTTGCGTGTGCAAGTTGATGGAGAAATTGGTAAATGTTAGATTAGCCTATTTCCTGGACAGCGGAGGCCATCTGTCTTCTGCACAGTGCGGCTTCCGTAAGTTCCACTCCACGTCGGATGCTCTGCTCCGACTGGAAAATGCCGTCTGCGAGGCTTTCCTTCGTAGACAGCACTACGCCACGGTGTTTTTTGATCTGGAGAAGGCCTGTGATACGGTATCATGGAGACTCTCCACACGATGGGGGCGAGGGGACGCCTCCCAATGTTTATATCTGAATTTTTGCGAGATCGTCGATTCCGCGTACGGGTGGGGGGAGCCCTCTCCGGCCCAAAGGAGCAGGAAGAGGGTGTCCCGCAGGGAAGTGTCCTCAGTGTCACACTCTTTGCCCTGAGCATCAACGGCATCACCTCGGTGCTGCCGGAAGATGTTCTCGCTACGCTCTACGTGGACGACCTTTCGATCTCTTTTGGCGCGGCCCAGATGCCAACTCTGGAGCGTCGACTCCAACAGGCATTGAACCGCGTCTCTCGCTATGCCGAAGCGCACAGGTTTCGGTTTTCTTTGGCCAAGACTAAGGTGGTGCACTTCTGCCGCCATCCACGGCTTCACCCCGACCCAGATTTGTTTCTTAATGGGGTGCGCCTGGATGTGGTTGAGTCGCACCGTTTCCTTGGTCTTGTATTCGACCGACGCCTCACCTGGGAGGCTCATATTCGCAGCCTTAGGGTCTCTTGTACCCGCGCCATGGACATTCTCCGTTCCGTGACGTTCAGCGCTTGGGGCGCTGATAGGGCTACTGCCTTACTTTTTTTTCGATCCTTTGTTCGCTCGAAGCTCGACTACGGATGCGAGTTTTATGCATCCGCAGCAGAGCGTTTATTGCGGAAGGTGGATTCGATCCACCACACCGGCCTTGGCCTTGCGACCGCTGCATTCCACACTTCCCCAATTGAGAGCCTGTTGGTCGATGCTGGGGAGATGCCACTCGCTCTGCGCCGCGTGCAGTGCATCACTCGCCTGTACACGCGAGCCCGGCGCCTCCCTCAGTCGCCAACAGCTCTCACTGCATCCGCAGCTGATCTCGATGGTGCCTATGCCGCCGAGAGACGCCAGTCATACCCTAAGCCCTTTGGGTTTAGGGACAGGAAACTCCTTCGAGAGGTAGATATAGCTCTCGGGCCGGTGGCGCCCCTGGTTCTGCCCAGGACGCCACCCTAGAGGGTACCACATTTGGCTATTTGTCGCCACGCCTCTGCTCCCAAAGCTTGTACTGCGCCGGGAGTATTGCGTTCGACCTTTTTGGAGCACACATCGTGTCACGCTGGTACCGTGCCAGTGTATACGGATGGCTCCAAGTCCGAAGAGGGGGTCGGCTTCCACGCCGTATCCCCTCTGTTTGAAGTCAGCGGGGCTCTACCGGGCGCTGCGTCTGTCTTCACGGCCGAGCTGGTGGCAATACACCAATCGGTACGGGAGATTACGCGACGTGCCCGGTTCGGAGACCGGATTGTGATCTATAGCGACTCACAAAGCGCCCTGAGTGCTCTCGGGGCATTGGAATCTCCGCATCCCCTGGTTCGCGAAATCCGTGACGCCACGGTTTTGGCGAGCCGGGCAGATGTCGAGATTATCTTCTGCTGGGTTCCTGGACATGTAGGAATTGCGGGGAATGAGGGCGCCAAAGAGTCCGCGAGGACTCTGCGACCGGACCAGCGTTTTGCTCTTCCTCACACTGACTACATGGCAGGAATACGGGCAGCTCTTCGGACTGCTTGGCAAAGAAGATGGGAGACGGTCGAGGGGAACTTAAAGTTGCGTGCCATTGCGCCGCGACTGTTCCCATGGACCTATCCCCCAATGCCGCGGCGGCTTCAGGTCGCTTTCTGTCGTCTCCGAATCGGGCACACTCGTGTGACGCATCGCTATCTGATGGAGCGCTCGCCTGCGCCCTATTGCAACGACTGCGTCGTCCCCCAGACTGTTCGGCACATTGTTGTCGAATGTCCCAGTCTGGGTGATCTTCGCGCATTACACCTGTCCCGGTACCGGGATGGGTGGGGTCGCTAGCGCCTGTCCCTGTTGCTCGGGACGAGTGCGTGTACTTTGACTGGTGGACTTATTGACTTTTTGGGGGAGGCCGGCCTTCTCCCTTTTCTTTAACCCTTTTTAATTGTTGTTGTTGTTTTTGTAATTGTTTTTGTTATTGCTTTGTTATTGTTATTGTTTTTTCTTTTTATTGTTTTCTGTTTAATTTTTTAAAGTAGCCTAGAACTAGGCTGTTTTTTACGGCGACTTATGCCTAAGTCGGCAGTCGCCAGATAGCCCCTTAAAAAAAAAAAAAAAAAAAAAAAATCTTGTATGGCCTAGTCTGACATCTTCACACTTAGCTCAAACAATAAACAGATCCCATAAGACTGTTCCCACTACTTTTTAGCATCTCTGCTAAAAGGGGGCTTTGGATAAAAAGTCCACAACCACACTACTAACTACCCTAAAAATGCACATTAGAAGGCTTCAACCAAAACATACCCTCACAATGAACAGTGTTGGCTGCATTAGGCATCGGCAAAACCACACCAATGTCAAAAAATGGATATCAAACTTTATCTCTAACAGACATCACCAAGTGCTCCAAAACAGAGCACAATCCAAGAGCAAAAAGCAATGGGGTTTTCCTCCTCCCTCTGCCGTCATGTACTACATAACTTTCCTCCAACCCTCCCGAACCAGCATAATATAAAATGCACACTAGAGGGTACGATTTTAATTCCACATGTTGCTGGGTCTTCATTCCCACTGTGGAAACATTTCTATCTTATGCAACCCCACTCATACCCTTGCATCCCCCTTATTGATTTTATATTTCAATTATATATGAAAAACCTTGTCAAGCCAAATAACTTTTTTCAAGACTCATTTCTTTAATATATTCTTAAGTTTAGTCAAGAATTGTAGTTAGTGTCAAAGGGTACCCACAACTTAGGTCTCATGAAAAAAATAGCCCTTTCCCGCTTCTGTTAGATGTCTCGGCACTGCTCGATCACACATAGCCTGTAAGCTCTAAATAGTGGGTTGGGTGGCTGTATTAGTCTCCAAAATACAACTCATTACTGGAGGGTGTCAAACATGGGTTCATCAATTGTTTCAAACAGTTGAGACATTGACCCTACATATGTAAAACAAAATGTTTGCTTATTGCATTGTGACTCATCTTAGGAATGTATGAAGTGATGTTGATGTAGCTGCTAAATTGACTACTATTATATTGTGATTCCAGTTGCTGTGACCAGTGTTGATGTAATAAGAAATGCCAGCTAAACTTATTCTCTCAGATTGAATAAATCACCTGCAATATTGGTGATGATTTTAGTCTCCAAATGAAATCTATATTCTTCATTCCAGGGAAGAACATGATGTTTCTTGTGCTGAGGGATGGGACCGATTATCTTCAGTGTGTGCTACTAGACAAACTCTGTCAGACTTATGAAGCAGTTATTCTCAATGTTGAAAGTTCAGTTATTCTCTATGGAATTCTGACCGAAGTTTTGGAAGGCAAAGAGGTATATGACTTGTGTAGGAAAAGGATGTGCACAATTAGCTTTCTGGAGAAGAGAGTTTCAAACTTCTCTTAATTCTTTTTCTTCTTGATTATGTACCTTTCAAAGGTGAATTTTTCCTGCAAATGAAGATATGGGGACTTTCTCAATTTTAACCTAACCTACTGCATTGATTGATATCAATCATCTGTCATTGGAGAGCATGTTTGTGGGGATAAAAGGTGAATTTATAATTCAATAGCAAAAAGGGCTAATTACCTTCTTTTTAGAATGTTTCATGATGTGATATTCAATAGGATTCCTTTAAAAAAAAAAATGCAGTTTTTGTTTCCCTGAGACGTTTGGCCATTGTTCCCTCTTTTACAAAGAAGAGCTTGTATAAAAATGGTTAATCTCATGTTATTTGTTTTATGTTATGCTACAAAGCTGTGCAAGAAATGGGTGTCACCTTAGAAAGAGGAAAGGATTGTCTAGGTATGGCTTGCTGGAATCAGTGTAAAATGGATTATACCAGGAGCTTTTGGCGCAGATGAGCATAAAAAGATGTTAAGACTGGATTACCATGATGAATGTAGCTTTTGACTCATTTTTTTATCTGCCGGTTCTGTAGAAGGCATATAGTAGAAGGTAAAGATAGGTTTCATCATAATGCATAGCCGAATCCTAATACCGATCCTTGGGCATATAGTGCTAGTGATTATGTAAGAGTAGACTGCTGGCAACTGTTGATCCTTCACTCCAACACATTTATCACATTCATAGGATTATACAAGAGACCTGGTTCTTATCCCAGCGTCTCTCTTGTTTTTGCATACATGCACATTTAGTTTTCTTCTTACCACTACTCTAAAAGAGTTTCGTCAGACCTGTGGGTGTTGCCCACTGTGAGCCTGCAGGGCTGTATAGCCTGTTAGACTTGGTACCCAGAGAAGCTGTACATCCAGTCTGGGTTAAAATTAGGGAAGCCATGTCACTGGGTTGACGTGAACTCTGATAGGGCATGGGAAAGTTGTTGGTGGACTGCATGCCATCCTGGAATCATCTAGCACCAGAGTATGATAATAAGTGATCACCTACCCTACTCAATAGTGGACCTGCCTACTCTACTGGTTTTTATTACATACCCGCTTCCAAACTTGCTTTTCTATCCATGGATGTTCTGGCTGCCTGGCACACTCATCCTCTTTTGGTTCCTTAGTCGAGTGGCAGTGTATAGCGTGAGGTCACTACCCGCTACTAGGGTGAAAGGCCGTTGGCTAAGGCAAGTATTAGGCACGGTGTGTTGGGCCTTCAACTCTGCTCACTTTCTTCCAGTACACATATAATAAGGTGGCTACATTGGTACCATCCTTTATGGTCAAAGCTCAAGGAGAATTTTGCCTGAATGGTGGCCCAGGTTGTCAAGGCCCATCTTAGCTCGAACCTGTGGGCCGAATATGTGTGAATGATCATTTTCTGTAATTTTCTGATCCTAGAGAGACTTTTCTCATGACCTCCCAAGGCATTGGGAGGTCATAATATCTACTTTCCATGCATTTTTATCCTTTTTATCTAACCATGGTTACAAATGAAGAGAATAGTAGGACTGTTCGACGGCAGGCTCATGGAGATCCGCCTCCAAGCGTGGCATCATTCTCCCTAGCTATTGGGGAGGATGAGGTAAAACTTAAAACTTTAGAGGGGCTTCCCTCTCGCCATTTCCATGTGGCAAAGGGGCTTCACTTTTGCCATCTTTGGAGCCACCCTTGGGCAGCTTGACTTCTTAAAAAAAGCTGGCCCCTCTCTATGCTTTTCAGGGCCACCCAGACTTCCTTCAGTTGAGAGAGAGCTTCTTTCTCTCTCCTTGCTTGAAGGGATCTGGGGTTTTCCACTTTAACCCCTTCTTTGGAGTCGCTCTTGGGTGAGTCATCTTAGTACCAGCGACAGTCTAAACCAGTTTCCTATCGCCGAATTAAGACGCCGCTACCTACCCATTGAGGGACCCTCTCCATCCACGGACTAGCATTCACTCCCCAAAATATTCATCCTGGAGCTAGAATCATCCGCTACATAGAAAAAAACAGACTCGTACATAAACTACTATGAACCTTCGACTCTTACAAATTTTAACAACCTTTTCCTAACCTCAGTTACTATTTCATTATTACCATTCATACCATTAACATTTATATCACCTATCACTGCCAAACAACCAACATCAACACTCACGCTCTTAACTTATTAAATATTTTAAAATAAATAACTTTCTTACAGAGTGATAACTGTGCAATGTGTGCCAAGGCACCTTTTAACCAACCAATCAACCCCTATCACAAGAGGATACCAAGAGAGTGGGCAGGTAGCCCAAAATCGGCCGCCCTGTGGGAGCGGCTCTGTAAGACCAACTCACTTAGATGACCAAGTGATAGAGCGGCCCGTCGTGCCTTGATCCCTACTGTCCTCCCAGGCATGTGTTCTGAGATTGCAGAGGGGCGGCCCTCTTCCCCCCTATCGGATCTGTGATGCTTTGGGGGATGAGGGGGGGGGGGCAGTCGAAGCCCACCCTAAGTTGGACATGGTACCGGAGGTGACCCAGCCCCTGATAACAGGTATTTCACGGGGCGAACCCGCGCTGGGTCCAAACACTGAATTCTCCCCCCATCCTTCCATGCAAACGTCTCCTCAGGCCCCTGATGACTCACAAGGTGTGGAAGGACCTACTTCCCCGACTGGTGCCCCCTTGACGTCATGCTTCGACACCTGGGTGAGCGAGGGATGGTCTTTCTGTTAGATTTGTTCAACAGGGTCTGGGTGGAGGGTCTCCTCCCGGATTCCTGGTGAATCGCTACTGTGCTCGCCTTTCGAAAACCGGGGAGAGATGATTCTACTCCGGCCGGTTTCCGCCCAATCTCTCTAACCTCTTGCGTGTGCAAGTTGATGGAGAAATTGGTAAATGTTAGATTAGCAATTTTCCTGGACGGAGGAGGCTATCTGCCTTCTGCACAGTGCGGCTTCCACAAGTTCCACTCCACGTCGGATGCTCTGCTCCGACTGGAAAATGCCGTCTGCGAGGCCTTCCTTCGTAGACAGCATTACACCACGGTTTTTTTCGATCTGGAGAAGACCTATGATACCGCATGGCGATACGGTATCATGGAGACTCGACACGATGGAGGCGAGGGGAAGCCTCCCAATGTTTATATCTGAATTTTTGCGAGATCGTCGATTCTGCGTACGGGTGGGAAGAGCCCTCTCCGGCCCAAAGGAGCAGGAAGAGGGTGTCCCGCAGGGAAGTGTCCTCAGTGTCACACTCTTTACCCTGAGCATCAACGGCATCACCTCGGTGCTGCCAGAAGATGTTCTCGCTACGCTCTACGTGGACGACCTTTCGATCTCTTTTGGCGCGGCCCCGATGCCAACTCTGGAGCGTCGACTCCAACAAGCATTGAACCGCGTCTCTCGCTATGCCGAAGCGCACAGGTTTCGTTTTTCTTTGGCCAAGACTAAGGTGGTGCACTTCTGCCGCCATCCACGGCTTCACCCCGACCCAGATTTGTTTCTTAATGGGGTGCGCCTGGATGTGGTGGAATCGCACCGTTTCCTCGGTCTTGTATTCGACCGACGCCTCACCTGGGAGGCTCATATTCGCAGCCTTAGGTTCTCTTGTACCCGCGCCATGGACATTCTCCGTTCCGTGACGTTCAGCGCTTGGGGCGCTGATAGGGCTACTGCCTTACTTTTTTATCGATCCTTTGTTCGTTCCAAGCTCGACTACGGATGCGAATTTTATGCATCCGCAGCCGAGCGTTTATTGCGGAAGGTGGACTCGATCCACCACACCGGCCTTCGCCCCTCGACCGGTGCCTTCCGCACTTCTCCAATTGAGAGCCTACTAATCGATGCTGTGGAGATGCCACTCGCTCTACGCCGTGTGCAGTGCATTATTCGCCTGTACGCGCGAGCCCGGCGCCTCCCTCTGTCTCCAACAGATCTCACTGCATCCGCATAGCTGATTTCGACGGTGCCTATGCCGCCGAGAGATGCCAGTCATACCCTAAGCCCTTTGGGTTTAGGGCCAGGAAACTCCTTGGAGAGCTAGATATAGCTCTCGGGCCGGTGGCGCCCCTGGTTCTGCCCAGGACGCCACCCTAGAGGGTACCACATTTGGCTATTTGTCGCCACGCCTCTGCTCCCAAAGCTTGTACAGCACCGGGAGTATTGCATTAGACTTTTTTGGAGCACACCTCGTGTCACGCTGGAACCGTGCCAGTGTATACGGATGGCTCCAAGTCCGAAGAGGAGGTCGGCTTCCACGCCGTATCCTCTTGTTTGAAGTCAGCGGGGCTCTGCCAGGCGCTGCGTCTGAATCACGGCCGAGCTGGTGGCAATACACCACTCTGTACGGGAGATTACGCAACGTGCCCGGTTCGGAGACCGGATTGTGATCTATAGCGACTCACAAAGCGCCCTGAGTGTTCTTGGGGCATTGGAATCTCCGCATCCCCTGGTTCGCGATATCCGTGACGCCACGGTTTTGGCGAGCCGGGCAGATGTCGAGATTATCTTCTGCTGGGTTCATGAACAAGCAGGAAATGCGGGGAATGAGCGCGCCGATGAGGGCGCCAAAGAGTCCGCGAGGACTCTGCGACCGAACCAACGTTTCGCTCTTCCTCACACCGACTACATGGCAGGAATACGGGCCGATCTTCGGACTGCTTGGTAAAGAAGATGGGAGACGGTCAATGGGAACTTAAAGTTGCGTGCCATTGCGCCGCAACGGTTTCATGTCGCATCGCCAGCACCCTATTGTGACGACTGCGTCGTCCCCCAGACTATTCGGCACATTCTTGTCGAATGTCCCAGTCTGTGATTTTGGCGCACGATACCTGTCCCGGTACCTTGATGGGCTGTGTCGCTACCGCCTGTTCCTTGTATTCGGGACGGATTCGTGCACACCGACCTGTGGACTTTTAGATTTTTTGGACGAAGCCGGCCTTCTCCCCGTTATTTAAAATTCAACTATGGATCGCGGTCTTCTTCGCCGGGGAAGGGCGGGCCTTCCCCCGTCGACGGAGCTCGCTCTATATTTTTTCAATTTGTTTGTTTTTCTTTTTGCTTTTTGTTTGTATTTTTTGTTTTTCCTTTTTTTTTAAATATGGCTTTTAATATAGCCTAGATTTAGGCTACCTTTAGTACGGTTACTTATGCCCTAGAAGGCAGTCGCCAGATGAGATATAAAATTATAAAAAAAAAATGGTGTTCCCTTAAGCCCTCAGGGGAGTAGCTGGTGCCTATTATACTTGGTAACTGAAGGAGGAGCTGTACATCCTTCCGGGCTGAGTGCAAATTAGGGAAGCCCCGTCATTGGGTTGATTTGAGCTCTGATGGTACCTGGGAAGGCTGTTGGTGCACTTTCCCCTCACCCCCATTATGGGATGGGGCCTGGCAGGAGGATGTGCCATTTACACCCATTCCTTACCTTCTTTAAATACCTCCTTTCGAGATGTAAAACTGCAGCTGCACCTGGATAGGAGGTATATAGTTTTTTTGTGTACATTCCACAGTTGGCCGACCTAGACCCGCCGAATCGTGGCACGGTTGCCGAGGCCTATTCTACTGCTCGAGCTTTTGAACAGTAGACACTTCCTTGGGGAGACTACACATCAATCCCAGGGGTCAGGTTTTTGCCGATCGACCAGCTAGAGATAGGTGTTCTAAATGTGGATGAGTTTACGCATCACTGCCCGAGAACCGCTTCATTTTCGTGCCCTGATCTATCTTTGTGCTTTCGGGATGCACAGCATGATTTTGACTTGGAGGTGGATGATGACCTCCCTGGTAGTGATCACTTTCGCATTCAAATATCATTTTCTGGACCTGCTGCCTTAGATGACCCCTACACCCTCTTCCCTGGTGGTGCGCATTTTATGAAATGACTGATTTCTCTCTTCTAGTCAAGGAGTTTAGGTTGCTGAATGAAGCATTTGAGTTCTTCTCCGACAACATAATCGCCATGGGCCTAACTACTATTCCTAGAATGTCTAGCCATTTGCACACACCTCTTCTGTCATGGTCAGCCGATTGTGAGACGGCCCTCACAACAGAAGCGCTATGCCCATATGCGCTATAAGCGCCTCCCGAACGACTTCACTGTCAGTGAATTTTGTTGAGCTAAGTCTCGAATTACACGTGCCGCTCTTCCTGGTGTTCATGTCTTCACTTAATGGGAAGCCTCCCCTAGCAGAAGTGTGGAAATGAGTCAAAAGAATTTGGGGAGAATGGGGCCACAATCTTGGGTCCAGAATCCTTGGTGGATTCCTTCGCGACCATTGTCTCAGCATCTTCTAGCTGTGGTGCTGCTCTGCCAGTATTCACTGCACTTCGTGATTTTGCAGAAGGCAGATTACTTGACTTAACCTCCAGAGGCGGAGAACCCTTCAATGTCTAGTTTACATTAAGTTGTGTTCCACTCGCATAGTTTCCTTCCCCCCCCCCCGTTCCCTGCTCCAAATGATGTCCTGCATGGCATGATTCAACCCCTCGGTGAGCGAAGTATGACTGGCCTTTCTGTTAGATTTTAGATTTGTTCAATGGGATCTGGACAGAGGGTATCCTCTCTGAATCCTGTGCTCGCTTTTTTTAAACCGTGGAGAGATAACTCTGCCCCGGCCAGTTTCCGCCCAAACACTCTAACCTCGAGCGTGTGCAAGTTGATGGTGAAATCGATAAATGTTAGACTAGCTTTTTTCCTTGACAGCATGTCCATTCATTATCATGGAGACTCTCGACACGATGTTGCCGAGGGAAAGCCTCCCGATCCCTATTTCTTAGTTTTTGCCAAAGAAGATGGGAGACGGTCGAATGGAACTTAAAATTGCGTGCCATTGCGCCGCCACTGTTCCCATGGACCTATCCCCCAATGCCGCGGCGGCTTCAGGTTGCTTTCTGTTGTCTCCGAATCGGACACACTCGTGTGACGCATCGCTATTTGATGGAGCGCTCGCCTGCGCTCTATTGCAACGACTGCGTCGTCCCCCAGACCGTTCGGCACATTCTTGTCGAATTTCCCAGTCTGGGTGATCTTCGCGCACGATACCTGTCCCGGTACCGGGATGGGCGGGGTTGCTACCGCCTGTCCCTTGTACTCGGGACAGATTCATGCACATTGACTTGTTGACTTTTGGGGGGAGGTCGGGCTTCTCCCCTTTATTTAAGGTTCTTTTTTGTTATTGTTTTGTTTGTAGGTTGCACTCTCCTGCACCGGGGTAAGGGGGACCTCCCCCCACTGCCGGATATTGCTTCCTGATTGTTAAGTTTTTCCAATTTATATCGATTGTTAAGTTTTCATATTTTTATTTTAAAGTAGCCTAGTTCTAGGCTGTCGTGTTTTTCGGCGACTTATGCCCAAGTGGGTAGTTGCCAGATGGGCTCTATAAAAAAAAAAAAAAATGTTGATTCTGCGTACCTGTGGGGGTACCCCTCTCTGGCCCAATGGAGGAGGAAGAGTGTCCTCAGTGTCGCACTCATTGCCCTGAGAATTAATGGTATCACCTCGGTTCTGTTGGAAGAGGTTCTCGCTACTCACTACGTGGACACCCTTTTGATCTCGTTTGGTGCAGCCCAGATGCCAACTCTGGAGCATTCACTCCAACAGTCTTTGAAACGCATCTCTCTCTCTGCCTAAGTCGCAGGTTTCAGTTTTCCTTCAAGGCTAGTGTGGCGCACTTCTACCGCCATCCATGACTCCACCTCAACTTGGACTTATTCTTAAATGGGGTTCGCCTGGAAGTGGTGGATTAGCACAGTTTCCTTGGTCTTGTTTTCGACCAATGCCTGACGTGGTAGGCTCATATTCACAGCCTTAGGGTCTCTTGTACCCACGCGACGGACATTCTTCGTTCCGCACCTGGTTTGCTGATAGGGTTACTACTACCTTGCTTTTCTACCGATCCTTTGTTCCTTCGAAGCTTGGCTATGGATGCGAGTTGTATGCATCCGCAGCCAAGCGTGTATTGCGGAAGGTGGACTCGATCCACCTCACTGGTCTGTGCCTGGTGACCGGTACTTTCTGCACGTCCCCCCCATTGACAGCCTACTTGTCCATGCTGGGGAGATGCCACTCGCCCTCCACCTTCCGCAGGCATTATTCGCCTGTACGCGTGAGCCCGGTGGCCTCCTCAGTCGATAGCGGCTCTCAATGCATCCGCAGCTGATATCTGGACGGTGCCTATGCCGCTGATAGACGCTAGTTCTACGCCAAGCCCTGTGTGTTTATAGCTAGGAAACTCCTTTGAGAGCTTGGTGTAGCCTTCGGTCCGGTGTTGCCTCTGGTTCTGCCCAGGACACCAGCCTGGAGGGTACCACATTTGACTATTTATCGCCACCTCTCTACATCCAGAGGTGGGGTCGGGTTGGTGGTCGTTTTCCATGTCGTTCTACCATTTGTAGACACTGAAAAAAAAGCGCCCTGAGTACTCTCTGGACATTGTAATCTCCATACCAGTTAGTTCCCGGTATCCGTGACACCACGGTCTCCGCGAGCCGGGTGGATGTCTAGATCATCTTAGGCTGAGTTCTTGGACATGTGGGAATGAGAGAAGAGTCCGCTAGGACTCATCGACCAGCCCAGCGTTTAGCTCTTCCTCACAGCGAGCACATGGCAGGAATCAGCGCACCCCTCCAGGCTGCTTGCCAAAGAAGATGGGAGACGGTCGATGGGAACTTAAAGTTGCAGGTCTTTGCTTCACGACTGTTCCCGTAGACCTACCTTCCAATGCCGCACACATTCAGGGCGCATCGCCATTTGATGGAGTGATCACCTGTTCGGCATATTCTTGTTGAATGTCCCAGTCTGGGGGATCTCGCCCACATTACCTGTCCTGTTGCCGGGACGAGCGGGGTCGCTACCGCTTGTCCCGACTACTCTGGACAGATTCATGTACGCAGATGTGTACACTATTCCACTTTAGGAGGAGACTTGCCTCCATTTTACTTGACTGTTGTAGGTCACATGTTTCTGCGCTGGGGGTGCCCCTCTTTCCCCTGACACCCTAGCTTGCCTTGTTTTTTGGTCTTTTGCTTTTTTTTTTTTTAAATCTAGCCTAGCATTAGGCTTTAAGGTGATTACAGCGACTTTTGTCCTAGTAGGCTGTTGCCAGATGGCTCTTAAAAAAATGGGCTGATTGCTTAAAATGTACTAAATTTGTCATAAACTGGTAAAACTGATAGGTAGTTTCTTTCATTACATTGATGCGGGCCGTCCCCACTTTATGGGAAAGCGGTTGAATTTGAATGATTCTTTCTCTGGTAGGCGCCAGGTGGTCACGAGATGCATGTCGACTTCTGGGAGCTCTTAGGTGAGTCTCCAGCTGGTGGAATAGAGACAGAGATCAACCAAGAGTCCCACCCTGATGTCCAGCTTGACAAACGGCATCTTCTGATTCGTGGCGAGAACACGGCCAAGGTATTTAATTTGATTCATTTTTGCCACTGTGCCCTCCTTCCTAGAAGAGAGCACTAAAATAATCACAACCAACCCAAACTCATTCCCGAATCTCCCTTAAGAGATTCTGTGCTCTTTGCAGCTGACATCCTGATCATTGCATCCTCCATCTTCACTTTCTTTACACATCTGTCCTTACTTTCAGGTGAAGATTCCCTCGTTGGTTTTCTAAAATAATATTTTTGCTGCGTCCCTTCTGCAAAGTTTCAACTCCTAGCAACTCTTCAAAAAAAACCCACGAGCGGACCATCATTGCAGAACGGGGTCAGGTTACGAGAGTCGTATGCCCTCTCGATCTCGAGAGCTCTATCTACTCTGTTGATTTTGCACCGTCTGATGCCTACGTGTGTGGGGAAGTACAGTTTAATGCGGACTCCCAACCACGGATCGCTACAACATATGGCACCCGTCGCAAGGTCACTTGAGGCCAGATGGGTCATTCGGCGTGGATAAAATGATTGGTGGCTTTGTGCGTGATAGGGCATGGAGGGGCTGGGTAGTTTTAGGTGGCGTTGATGTGCATGGACCCCAGTTTGTGGGAAAGTGTTAGATGATGAGTTCAGATTTGCAATGGTGTGTTTGGTTGTAGACTATGGACCCTGTGACGATAGTGAAGATGATAGGGAGAGGTTTTCGAATGACATGGGATGAGGGGGTGGATAAAATTCCGCTGGCGTTAAGTTGGGCCGCATCGTGGACGAGATTCCCCCGATCGAATATTGAAATTTATATAAAGTTCATAATGACAATCGCTGGTAAGCTCAAAGGCCCCTGGGGCCGGTCCTCATTTAGAAAAGGGAGGTTTCCTGATGGTATTCCCCGTAAGGGGCGCGGTGATTTGCCATCCTGGCCGCCGTGCTGACGGGACTCAGCACCCCGTCCGGCCCCAGCTTAGCCTCTCTTCCTTCCTTCAAAACACTTGTTTCCTCTCTTTTCATACAACCTCTCCCACAACTTTCAATGGTCAGCCTCTAATTACACAGGGTAGATGCTGACCTTCTTCTCAAGCCAACCGTCCCGGATCGGGGCTGAGGGGGGAGGGGAAAATGTTCGCTAACCCCTGAGCTCCAGTTCGGGATGGGGTGTTTTAACAACCTGCTTCATCCCCACCCATACCTTCCTCAGATCCCTTTTCCTCTCCTCTTGACATTCTATCTATTTTTACGCCGTGTTCAAGGTGGAGCCGCCATGCCGATGGACTGCCAGGCCACCAGGCGGGAGGGGTGGTCCGAAATTGCGGCGCCTGGCTCTGCCAGGCCTGTAAGCACCTCTTGCAGTGCGGGCAACTGCAAGAGGTGATGAGCTATTGCGTCCCGTAGCACAAATAGGGTCACCATGCCCAATGATGAAAATAAAAAAAAAACAACCCCCAACTTCCCCAAGAACATCAACGGAGCCGCCCTCGGGCAGCTCCACCCAGAAAATGGAGGTCCCCCCCCCCCTTGTGCTTGAGCAGGGGACCCTCCATACTTCTTTAACCGGAGAGGAGGCTTACTCCTCTCCTACACCTATGGGTGTAGGGGACTCCCCCTCACCCCCTTCTCTGGAGGTGCTTTTGGGCACCTCCCTATCTCCAGCGGCAGTCCCTCCTTTGCTTTCTAAGGAGACTGCCAAGAAAGCCAGCAGGCAGCCCATTGCCGACCACCCCTCGTGTAAGCGGCTCGGTAGGGGGGAGAGGGAAGCCAGGCCCCTTCGGTGGCTTCCCTCAAAAGACCTGCTGGCAAGAATATTAAACCTTGCCAGGGTCAAGGCCTGTGCCTCCCCACTAAAGAATTATGACGCTGCCAAGGGGACCTGCGATGTCCTGGGAGGGGATGGCCAACTGGAGGCCCCTCCTGTGATAGACATGGTCCTTGAGGAGACCCAGCCTCAGACGGTAGGGCCTTCCATGGGGGGCGGAATCCGGGCTCGGCGCCAACCACCGAACCCGAATCCGCCCCTACGCAAGGTCCTCCTCAAACGGCTGGGGATTCTCAGGCAGTACAAGGAGGGGAGGGATCTCCTCCGGATAATGCCCCCGCGACCACCAGGACCTTCTCCATTTCAGAGAAGGACCTGGCTGAGGCCGGTCCATCTGGCCTAGGGGCTTCTACCGGTGGGGGGGAGAAGCGGGTTCATTCCCCGCCCTCCTCTCCAAAAAAGAAAAAGACCAAGACCAAAAAGACGAAGAAGACTCGGGGCTCCTCTCCATCCCGGGGGCTGCGGGGACGGATGGGTCTGCTGCCACTATGGCAAGCGACCAAACCAAGATCGCACATCCGGCCCCTCTGCCCCCCCCGGTTGCGGAGCCCCTGACCAAGACCAAAAATGCACAGGGCGGAGCCTCGATGACATCGGGGCCCCTGATTCAGAGGTTACCTGGCGTTTTCGAGCTCGCTGGCTTCAAACGCTTCCTCGTTATTCGCTCCTCTGATGGCACCATGTTGTCCAAGGGCAACATGATCCATTAGAGGAGAGGATTAGCTAGTGCAATTGGTAGAGAGCCGAAGGTAACCCGTTTCTCGGACGGGAGCCTTCTGGCGAATCCCGCCAAGGCGGCCAAGATAAGTGCTCTTCTGACACTTCATGGCACCCCGGTGAGTGTGACGCCGCACTTTACCATGAACTTTGTGAAATGAGTAGTTTATGCGAGGGAACTCGTTGACTACTCCATTGAGGACATCACCCTAGAGCTGGCCGACCATGGGGCGGTCAAGGTCGAACGTGTGATGAGAAAACAGGGAGGGGTTTGGAGACCCACCCCTACACTTTTCGTCACGTTCGACTGTGACAAGCTCCCTGAGTCGGTGCGTGCCGATTGGTACCGCTACCACGTGAAGGCATTCGTGCCACTGCCACGGCGGTGCTATTACTGTCACCGCTTCGGCCATACGAATCGCTCATGTAGACGTGCAAAGTCGGGGTCACCCGAAGTCTGTGTAAATTGACCAAGGTCGCACACGATAAGTCCAAATCGTGTGTGGCCAAGTGTGTCAATTGCGGAGAGCCGCACCCTGCTTCTTCGAAGCAATGTGGTGCATATCTCCTTGAGAAAGAAATCCTGGCCGTTCAGGCCCAGTATCGACTCTCATTCCGCGAGTCTAAGGACTTGGTCCTGGCGCGCCCGGCTCTGCCTGGGACGTCATATGCCTCAATAATTAGAAAAGCACCCTCTGCTCCTGGCCCATCCAGGCCAACGAGCACGGTTGTTTCCGCCCTCATTCGGAGCCCTTCTGCGGGCTCTACCCAACCCGGGCGCTCCCTGGTAAAGCTGGCGGCAAAAAGGGTTCATACCCAGCCCCGGCTACAACCAGGGCTCCCCCCCCCCTCTTCCCCCAGCGTGACCGTTTCCCGTAAGGCGAAACGGCCACGTGCCTCCACCGAGTCGTTAGACTTACAGGAGGCAACACCCCTGAAGATGGTCGCTAGGCCATCTTCCGGGGTTCCAAAAGCTTTCCCCCGAAAGGAGGACAGCAACAAAGGAGCTTCGGATCCTTCGCCCACGCCCCGAGGTGTGGCGGGTGGCTCGGAGACGGTGGTTCCTTAAAAAGAGGGCGCCCCGCCTCCGAAGCCGCAACGCCCGCCTAAGGTTTCGAGGCGGAGGGAGGAAAAGACTCGCATGGCGAGCCCAACCTCCCCCAATAAGTCCTCGAAGGTGACAGCGCTTTGTCCGGCCAACAGCGCCCGGGATTCTGCCCCCGGGAAGCGTACGGCCATTCCCGTGAGGGTCTTCAGTTCGAGGAGGGCCCCCGTGTCTCCTCCGAGCTAGGCCTGGAGGGCATATTCCTTCAATGGAACTGCCGTGGACTCCGGGCCAACTGGGAGGAGCTGCGGAGGCTCGTCTCGTCCCGTTCTCCGTTAGCTATCTTTTTGCAGGAGACCATGCTAGGCACGTGCCCCCTGCCCGCCCTCCCGGGGTATAAGGGTCTTGCGACCCCACCACCGCGGGATGGCCGGGCTGGGGGATGCGCGGTTTACACCCTGCATGATGTCTCCGTTCTTCCTTTCTCTTTAGATACCTCCTTTCAGGCAGTGGCTGTGCAGCTGCACCTGGATAGGAGGTATACTATCATTTCTGCGTACATTCCACCGTCAGCTGACTTCGACGCGGGGGACTTCCGCCGCGTCGTGGCACGGTTGCCGACGCCCTATCTCTTGCTTGGAGATCTGAAGGGCAGGCATTCTCTCTGGGGAGATTACTCCATAAATCCCAGGGGACAAGTCCTTGCCGATCTGATCGAAGAGCTTGAGATGGATGTCCTAAACGTGGATGAGTTTACGCATCACTGTCCGAGAACCGCTTCATTTTCTTGCCTTGACCTATCTTTGTGCTCTTCGGATGCACAGCCTGATTTTGATTGGGGGTTGGTCGATGACCTCCATGGTAGTGATCACTTTCCCATTCAAATATCATTTTCAGGGTAACTGCCGCCTGAGAGACCACCTCGGTGATGCTTGGCGCGGGCGCGGTGGCCTGCATTTCACGAAATGAATGAATTCTCTATCTCAGTTGAGGAGTTTAGGTCGGTAGATGAGGCCGTTGAGTTCTTCTCCGGCAACCTCATCGCCGTGGGCCTGCCTACTATTCCTAGGACGTCTAGCCGTTTTGCACGCCGACCACTCCCATGGTGGTCGGCCGAGTGTGAGACGGCCCTCAAACAGAAGCGGTATGCCTACATGCGCTATAAGCCCCTCCCGAACGATTTCACTGTCGCTGAATTTCGTCAGGCTAGGGCTAGGTTCCGGTATATTTCGAAGCGCGCCCGCCGCTCTTCTTGGCGGGCATACGTGTCTTCACTTAACGGGAAGACCCCTTTAGCTGAGGTGTGGAAGCGAGTCAAAAGGATTCGGGGTAAGTTCTCGCAGGACCCCCCTCCCGTTCTCCAGGAGAATGGGACCGCAATCTCGGACCCCGCGTCCGTGGCGGAATCCTTAGCGACCGCTTTTTCCGCATTCTCTAGCCGTGATGCTGCTCCGCCAGCATTCAATTCACGTCGTGATGTCGCGGAAGGCCGCCGGCTGGACTTTACCTCCAGAGGCGGAGAACCCTTCAACGACAAGTTTACTATGAGTGAGTTGCATTCCGCTCTCGCTTCGTGCGCGGACACCGCCCATGGTCCGGACGATGTCCCGTACGCCATGCTTCGACACCTGGGTGAGCGAGGCATGGCCTTTCTGTTAGATTTGTTCAACAGGATCTGGGTGGAAGGTCTTCTCCCAGACTCATGGCGAATCGCTACTGTGCTCGCCTTTCGCAAACCGGGGAGAGATCACTCTACTCCGACCGGTTTCCGCCCAATCTCTCTTACCTCTTGCGTGTGCAAGTTGATGGAGAAATTGGTAAATGTTAGATTAGCCTTTTTTCTGGACAGCGGAGGCCATCTGTCTTCCGCAAGTTCCACTCCACGTCGGATGCTCTGCTCCGACTGGAAAATGCCGTCTGCGAGGCTTTCCTTCGTAGACAGCACTACGCCACGGTCTTTTTCGATCTGTAGAAGGCCTATGATACCGCATGGCGATGCGGTATCATGGAGACTCTCCACACGATGGGGGCGAGGGGACGCCTCCCAATGTTTATATCTGAATTTTTGCGATATCCTCGATTCCGCGTACGGGTGGGGGGAGCCCTCTCCGGCCCAAAGGAGCAGGAAGAGGGTGTCCGCAGGGAAGTGTCCTCAGTTTTGCACTCTTTGCCCTGAGCATCAACGGCATCACCTCGGTGCTGCCGGAAGAGTTTGTCGCTCGGCTCTACGTGGATGACCTTTCGATCTCCTTTGGCGCGGCCCAGATGCCAACTCTGGAGCGTCGACTCCAACAGGCATTGAACCGCGTCTCTCGCTATGCCGAAGCGCACAGGTTTCGATTTTCTTTGGCCAAGACTAAGGTGGTGCACTTCTGCCGCCATTCACGGCTTCACCCCGACCCAGATTTGTTTTTTAATGGGGTGCGCCTGGATGTGGTTGAGTCGCACCGTTTCCTTGGTCTTGTATTCGACCGACCCCTCACCTGGGAGGCTCATATTCGCAGCCTTAGGGTCTCTTGTACCCGCGCCATGGACATTCTCCGTTCCGTGACGTTCAGCGCTTGGGGCGCTGATAGGGCTACTGCCTTACTTTTTTATCGATCCTTTATTCGATCGAAGCTCGACTACGGATGCGAGTTTTATGCATCCGCAGCCAAGGTTTATTGCGGAAGGTGGATTCGATCCACCACACCGGCCTTCGCCTTGCGACCGGTGCCTTCCACACTTTCCCCATTGAGAGCCTGTTGGTCGATGCTGGGGAGATGCCACTCGCTCTGCGCCGCGTGCAGTGCATCACTCGCCTGTACGCGCGAGCCCGGCGCCTTCCTCAGTCGCCAACAGCTCTCACTGCATCCGCAGCTGATCTCGATGGTGCCTATGCCGCCGAGAGATGCCAGTCATACCCTAAGCCCTTTGGGTTTAGGGCCAGGAAACTCCTTTGAGAGGTAGATATAGCTCTCGGGCCGGTGGCGCCCCTGGTTCTGTCCAGGACGCCACCCTGTAGGGTACCACATTTGGCTATTTGTCGCCACGCCTCTGCTCCCAAAGCTTGTACAGCACCGGGAGTATTGCATTAGACTTTTTTGGAGCACACCTCGTGTCACGCTGGAACCGTGCCAGTGTATACGGATGGCTCCAAGTCCGAAGAGGGGGTCGGCTTCCACGCCGTATCCCCTCTGTTTGAAGTCAGCGAGGCTCTACCAGGCGCTGCGTCTGTCTTCACGGCCGAGCTGGTGGCAATACACCACTCGGTACGGGAGATTACCCGACGTGCCCGGTTCGGAGACCGGATTGTGATCTATAGCGACTCACAATGTGCCCTGAGTGCTCTCGGGGCATTGGAATCTCCGCATCCCCTGGTTCGCGATATCCGTGACGCCACGGTTTTGGCGAGCCGGGCAGATGTCGAGATTATCTTCTGCCGGGTTCCTGGACATGTAGGAATTGCGGGGAATGAGCGCGCCAAAGAGTCCGCGAGGACTCTGCGACCGGACCAGCGTTTCGCTCTTCCTCACACCGACTACCTGCCTGGAATACGGGCAGCTCTTCGGACTGCTTGGCAAAGAAGATGGGCGACGGTCGAGGGGAACCTAAAGTTGCGTGCCATTGCGCCGCGACTGTTCCCATGGATCTACCCACCAATGCCGCGACGGCTTCAGGTCGCTTTCTGTCTTCTCCGAATTGGACGCACCGCCATTTGATGGAGCGCTCGCCTGCGCCCTATTGCAACGACTGCGTTGTTCCCCAGACTGTTCTGCACATTCTCTTTGAATGTTCCAGTCTGGGTGATCTTTGCGCACGCTACCTGTCCCCGTACCGGGATGAGCGGGGTCGCTACCACTTGTACTTGGGACAAGTTCGCGTGCACTGACTTGTGGACTTTGACTTTTTGAAGGAGGCCGGCCTCCTCCACTTTATATAACTGGATTTTTGAAAAAGAATTTGTAGGTTGCACGTTCTTGCGTCGGGGGGAGGGCGGGCCTTCCCTCCCTCCTACGCCGGAGCGTGCTTCCTGCTTGTTGCCCGTTTGCTTTTTTTTATCATTATTTTTTTTACATAGGTATTTTAATGTACCCAAGTAGGTAGTGTCCAGATGGGCCCTTAGAAAAAATAAACCAAGTGTGTATATATATATTATCAAGATACAATGCAACGATAATAATAAAGCTCAGCCTAATATATATATATATATATATATATATATATATATATATATATATATATATATATATATATATATATATATATATATATATATATATATATATATATATATATATATATATATATACTTAAAGACAGCACAAAAAAGAGAATAAGTCAGATATACAATTTCTCTGGGTGGCTATCAAAATTATTTAGTTTTCAAATACCAACCACCTAGGATAGGAAATGGCGTGGGGAATAGAGAGTGCAACTAGTTGCAAGAGTGCTTTACCATGTCCCCCTTGCATTTCTCTAAAGATCAGAATGTTTCAGGCAGGAGACTAGTACTACAAGAATTAGTTCGAAAACCATAGAATGGTAAGGACTTAATATGTATGGCCAAATGAAATTTGCTGAGAGAGGCACACCCTGCCTTCTCGGAACAGTGTGTGGCATATCTCCTGGAGAAGCAAGTACTCTCCATTCACGCGGCGAACCAACTCTTTTTGTGAAGCCTAGGACTTGGTACTGGGACGTTCTATCCCTTAATACTAAACAGGCCCCCTCAGCTCCTGACCCCTCCAGGCCTATGAGCATGGTTGCTTTCCCTCCCCATTCGTAACCCTTATGCAGGTTCTACCCCCCAAGCTCTCCCCTATTAGAACTGATGGGTCAAAGGGCTCACACCCCGCCTTGGCTAAAACCAGCCCCCTGTTCCCTTGTGACCATTTCCTTTAAGGTGAAACAGCCTTGTGCCTCTACAGAGTTGTTAGACTCTAGGCAAACTGCCCCCAAATGTGGTTGTGAGACCCTCTTTGGCAACTCAAAAAGGAGGACAGCACCAAAGGAGCTTTGGTTTTGCAGCAGGTGGATGAAAAGACTCGCATGGTGAGACTAACCTCCCCCAATAAGTCTGCAAAGGTGACAGCGCTTTGTAAAGGTTAACTGTGGCAGGACTGAGTTCTTGGTAGATGGGGCTGACTCCATAATATTTAACTAAACTGCTGGCTGATTACTAAGGCCCCTAAACATGTTTTGTTTTTTTCTCTTCTTTTTCTGGTGGTAGAGTTTATTGGCTTATTGTTTTGTGTTATCCATCCATTACACCATATTTTAACCTCAGGGAATTTTTCTGGATTTTTTTTTATTTTAAAAATAATTCTGTATCTACAAATAGACCAAGATCCTATTTTGAGCTACGGATTTAGTCATGGCCAAAAGTTTTAATATTAATTTATCATATGAGTAGATTTTAACATGGTGACGTTCACAAAAATAATTATTATTATTGAATCTTTTAGAACTTTTTAAAAGAAAAAGTATTACAAATGAAGTTCAGACCAGGGAGAAATAGCAACTGGCCCCTAAAAATAAATAAAGCAAAATGAAATTATTATAGCAAATTTAGATGAGGAAAAATAAAAGTTATGAGGATTGTTTTTTTCTGTATTTCAAAAGAATTCTAATAGGTTATTTTTTTTTTTTGCCTTATGATTTTTTTTACCAAAACCCCATTGCCAGAGCCGGATAGGCCACCGAATGAAGGACTGCCTGTGAATTGCAAGCTCCTTGTTTTGTTTTATATTTCATTTTTTTTTAAGTAGCCTAAAGATAGGCTTATGTCTGAGAATTTGAAGGCTGTGCCCGTGTTAATGGCTGCCAGATTAGAGCACTAAATTTATTTATTTTTAAATGGTAGGCTAGTATTTTATGCACATTGAACCCACTTTTTGGAGTTAATAATTTATTTTGATTCTGTAGTTTATTATTGTTGATTTTTAGTAGGTATAATCGTAAAGATCTGCAAGTTCACTGATCCCAATGAAGAAAATATTGCTTCAAAATATGTCTTTCAATTTTTTTTCTAATTTAATTTTTAATTCATTATTGACTTCTTTATGGTCAGTTCTGTGTTGTGTAGTTTTTAATTCAAATTTGTACCTCACTTTTTATTTAATTTCAGGTTCTGAAATTACGCTCTATTTTAATGAAAGCCTTTGTGGATCATTATTTCTCAAGAGGTTACCAGTGGATTTCTCCACCGACCTTGGTACAGACCATGTGCGAAGGAGGCTCGACGCTTTTTGATTTTAACTTTTTTGGAGAAAAGGCCTACTTGACACAGTCCAGTCAACTTTACTTGGAAACTTGCATTCCTAGGTAATGCTCAAGTGCACCATACATTACCTTCACTCTTGATGACTTTAAACTGAAAGTTTTTAAATTAACCATATTATATACCTCCTAATAGTATTTTTTGTCATCAACAATCATTTTTTTTCCTAATTATTTTCTTTATCTGAAGCGAACACTGGCCAATCGCTGGGCTTTGGTTGCTTTCTGTCATCTTTGAATTGGGCACATTCGCGAGGCACACTACCATTTGATGGATCGCTGGCCTGCACTTCATTGTGGAGCACACCTCGTGTCACGCTGGAACCGTGCCAGTGTATACGGATGGCTCCAAGTCCCAAGAGGGGGTCGGCTTCCACGCCGTATCCCTTCTGTTGGAAGTCAGCGGGGCTCTACCAGGCGCTGCGTCTGTCTTCACGGCCGAGCTGGTGGCAATACACCACTCGGTACGGGAGATTACGCGACGTGCCCGGTTCGGAGACCGGATTGTAATCTATAGCGACTCACAAAGCGCTCTGAGTGTTCTCGGGGCATTGGAATCTCCGCATCCCCTGGTTCGCGATATCCGTGACGCCACGGTTTAGGCGAGCCGGGTGGATGTCGAGATTATCTTCTGCTGGGTTCCTGGACATGTAGGAATTGCGGGGAATGAGGGCGCCAAAGAGTCCGCGAGGCCTCGGCGACCGGACCAGCGTTTCGCTCTTCCTCACACCGACTACATGGCAAGAATACGGGCAGCTCTTCGGACTGCTTGGCAAAGAAGATGGGAGACGGTCGAAGGGAACTTAAAGTTGCGTGCCATTGCGCCGCGACTGTTCCCATGGACCTATCTCCCAATGCCGCCGCGGCTTCAGGTTGCTTTGTGTCGTCTCCGAATCGGACACACTCGTGTGACGCATCGCTATTTAATGGAGCGCTCGCCTGCACCCTATTGCAACGACTGCGTAGTCCCCCAGACTGTTCGGCACATTCTTGTCGAATGTCCCAGTCTGGGTTATCTTCGCGCATGACACTTGTCCCCGTACCGGGATGGGCGGGGTCGCTACCGCCTGTCCCTTGCACTCGGGACGAGTGCGTGCACATTGACTGGTGGACTTGTTGACTTTTTGGGAGAGGCCGGCCTTCTTCCTTTCATTTAACCAGGTTTAATTGTTGTTTTTGTTATTGTTATTTCTTTTTATTGTTGTTTCCTGTTCAATTTTTTAAAGTAGCCTAGAACTAGGCTGTTTGTTTACGGCGACTTATGCCTAAGTCGGCAGTCGCCAGATAGCCCCTTAAATAAAAAAAAAATGTCCCCCAGACTGTTCAGCACATTCTTGATGAATGTTCCAGTCTGGGTGATCTTCATGAATGATCCTGATGGCAAGTTCCTTTAGTGGAACTCATGCACTTTTGGTTTGCAGAGGCTTGTCTCCTTCCCCTTAAGTTCCCTTCGACCGTCTCCCATCTTCTTTGCCAAGCAGTCCGAAGAGCTGCCCGTATTCCTGCCATGTAGTCGGTGGGAGGAAGAGCGAAACGCTGGTCCGGTCGCAGAGTCCTCGCGGACTCTTTGGCGCCCTTATCGGCGCGCTCATTCCCCGCAATTCCTACATGTCCAGGAACCCAGCAGAAGATAATCTCGACATCTGCCCGGCTCGCCAAAACCGTGGCCTCACGGATATCGCAAACCAAGGGATGCGGAGATTCCAATGCACCGAGAGCACTCAGGGCGCTTTGTGAGTCGCTATAGATCACAATCCGGTCTCCGAACCGGGCACGTCGCGTAATCTCCCGTACCGAGTGGTGTATTGCCACCAGCTCGGCCGTGAAGACAGACGCAGTGCCTGGCACCCCCCCGCTGACTTCAAACAGAGGGGATACAGCATGGAAGCCGACCCCCTCTTGGGACTTGGAGCCATCCGTATACACTGGCACGGTTCCAGCGTGACACGAGGTGTGCTCCAGAAAGGTCGAACGCAATACTCCCGGCGCCGTACAAGCTTTGGTAATAGAGGCGTGGCGACAAATAGCCAAATGTGGTACCCTCCAGGGTGGCGTCCTGGGCAGAACCAGGGGTGCCACCGGCCCGAGAGCTATATCTAGCTCTCGAAGGAGTTTCCTGGCCCTAAATCCAAAGGGCTTAGGGTATGACTGGCGACTTATGCCCTAGTGGGCAGTCGCCAGATAGCCTCTTGAAAAAAACAAAAAACAAAACAAAACCCCTTAACTCTGCTTTCACGAGTCCATGTTGAATGGGTCAATTCATGCATCTATGTCCTAGACCCGCCTCAGTGTCTGTGCTCTACTAGTGCCCAAGCAGACTTTTGATGCAAGGTGGTCGAGGAACAGCATGATAGCGATCACTTTTTCATTTAAATATCTTTAGGTGGAGCACAGTGCTCCACATTCAAAGAAATGACTGACATCTCTATTTCAATAGAAGACATTAGGTCGATAGATGAGGCCGTTAGTTCTCCGGCACCCTCATCGCCATCGCCCTAGCTTCTCTTCCTTGAATGCTTGCTCGTTTTGTACCCCAACTGTAAACGGGTATGAGAGAGAAGCGATGTACTTCTAGGTGCTATTAGCATTCTCCTTACGATTTCATCATCCTCTGTGAATTTCGAAAGGTGAGAGCTAGGTTTCATTTCGAAGCGCACTCGTGGCTCTCCCTAGTATCATACCTGTTTCCACTCAATGGGAGGGCTTCTCTTTCTGGGGTCTGTAAGTGTTTTGTAAAGATTCAGGGTAAGTTCATCCAAGACCCATCTCGTCTCTAGGACCCTGTGTCTGGAGCGACTTTCTTTGCCATCGCTGCTCAACCAGCATTCCAAGCAGGCTGCATGGTTGTGATTTGCCGACAGGACTTCACCTCCCGAGGCGGGGAATCTTTCAATGACCTTTTTCGCTGAGCAAGATTCGTTTCGCTCTAGTTTCTTGAGTGGAAACCTGGTCTGGTGATTTTCCGTAAGGCACTCAGCATTTTTCCCACTCCAAATTGGCCCTTTATATTGGAGTGTTGTGTTCTGTGGCATGTAGTCCAATCGGGGCTCATCTGTTGGCACCCATTTTAAACATGAAAAGGGAAAGGACGTTATCAGGAGTTTGGAAAGAAGTTTTCGTCTTAATGGCTCATTGGACATACTCCCAAGTTGTAATGGGATATCTTTTTTATGTCGCTTTTGATTAAGCTCCAAACGTAATAGAATACCAGGGGGATTGCAGTCCTCTTACATTTGTGTTGTGGAGCTTAATTTTGCCATTAAACTTGTGTAAATGAACTACATTTTTCGATTGCTCATGTGTAGCATTGGTTACCATGATATTTTTTACCCTACTTCATGGTCATGGCAAACCGGAGCTTGAGCATCTCTTTCTATCAAGTGTCATTTACATGGATTTTCATAGAGTTAATTCCCTGAGTCGTGAAGTTTTATGGTAGTTAAAACTGCATAAATAGGACCATCTCATAGGATGGTAAAAAGTAACCAATGGCAAATTTCGTGTTTATCAGGCTTGGCGCATCTAGTTTACCACCGCTTCCTGTTTAGGAGGGGGTGTTCTTGAATACATATCTGTTGATGATTAGTGAGAAGTAAACGAGTTTTTTTTTAGATTTATCATTTCTAATCCTCTTGTCTCTTCATTTGCAGCTTTGGTGACGTCTTTTGCATCGAGCAGTCTTACCGCGCGGAGCAGTCGCGCACCCGGCGCCACTTAGCCGCGTATACTCACGTCGAGGCCGAGTGCCCCTTCATCACCTTTGAGGAGCTCATAGACCGGTTAGAGGACTTGGTAAGGCTTTGCGGGACAAAATGGTAGCTTCATTTTGATCCATTAAAACTGGGAAAACTAATCCACTCCTCACGACTTTATCCTAGTTATTGTAATTTAGACAAAGGGAAAGGGGTGTGAGATGGATGAGGAAAGGTGGGGGATAGGTTCTACATATTGGTATATGCTGATGACCTGCTGTTTATGGCTAAAATTGAGGGGGATTTAGAAATGTTGATTGTTGTTTTTGACAAGGTCTAAAAGTAAATGTAAAAAAAAGAGTAAGGTAATGGCATTTGAGTCTGTGTTGTCACCCTCGAATGTGTGAAGTTTTAACTCTTAGATGGATTTTAAGCGTTGTAAATGAAGAAGATTGCGGCCACAAGGTTTGAAATGGTAGGAAAGTCATTGGGATGTTTAAAGTGTTAGTGAATGGTAAAGGTTTGTGTGCGGATTGTTCCAGAAAGCTGCATGAGAGTATGTTGTGCCAACGTGGGTATATGGGAGTTACACTATGGTATGGAAGGAGAAGGAAAGATCTTTATGGAGACCCGTGAAAATGGACAACTTGAGAGGGAGGCTTGGTGTGCGAAAGGTGGATAGAGCGAGTAACGACTTGGTCTAAGATGTTTATGGTGTGAATGAGGTTGTGACTGAAAGTGATGCCATTTGGTATAGGCATATAAGACGAATGGAATGGATGGAATTATACTTATAAAGAGAGTATGCGAGAGTGAGAAGGGTGGGAAGGTTCTGTAAAAGGTGGGTTGATTCTCTGAATGATGTTTGGGAGAGAGAGAGGGGGAGCTAGTGGTGGATGGTATTGTGTATGTAAGGTGTGCATGGAGGAAGTTTTGTTAGGGACGAGTTGCATCAGCACACACCACCCAATAGAGCATGGCAAAAATGTTGGGCGCTCTTGCGCTTAATGGAGCGAGAGGGGGGCCCGTTAGTTTTTAGTGTCGTTGAAACGCACCAACCCCACTTGGTTGGACACTGGTTGATGTTGAACTTTGAAATAGGTCTGTGATGTGGTGGACCGAGTCTTGAAGCACCCTGCCGGCGGCCCTATTCTGAAGGAACTCCATCCTGAGTTCCATCCTCCCGAAAGGAAATTCCTGAGAATGACCTACGAGGACGCGATAAAGTACCTGCGAGAAAACGACATCAAGAAAGAAGACGGCTCCTACTACGAATTTGGTGAGGTAAGGTAGTGGGGACAAGTCGATAGGACACTTGGAAGCGCCCCTCCTGTGTGCCAATTACATACCTCTGTTCATAGATTGGAAACAAAGCCATGTATTCCGAGTTCCCGTGTGAAAGGCAAAATGATTGGATGTATCACACTCTTAATGGATCATCCCATTGTAATTTCTGAATTTCGGGTCAGGAAATATTATACATGAATTTGATGTTTTGTGAGAATTTGTGCCCTGTCATAAGATAGGTCCCATCATTATCAATAACATCCTCACCCATTTAGCAACTTCTTAAAAATGTTTTCATAAGCTTTTTATGGTTCAGACTTACTTAAATGCGTGCAGATCGGTGATTAAACTTACCAAAAATTTTTGGGGGTATTTGTGTTAGTGTAAACGTTGATAGTTCAAAATGAAAACTCTTTGAAGAGAAGGGCTGTTTTATTGATCACAGTTACAGAACTTGTTTCAGAGCATCACATTCCAGCATTCAGCTGCGCCAAGACTGACAAAATATTGTGAGAGAGGGTGGCCTAAATGTAAAAAAAAAGAAGTTAATGGCATTTAGGGGTAGCGGTAGATGTTTCTGATCGTTCATCTCTTCTAGTCATCTTTGAGTTATTTTTAACAGCCGGCGCAGAGTGAATTCTTTCAAGAATAACCCAAATTAGAGATTTGCAGTTTTCCCTAATTCCTTAAACTTTATTACTGACTCCACTAGATTTTGGGGCATTTAGTTCTTCAAAAATCTTCGCTCATCTTAGATTTGAATTTTCTAATTATCTTAGATTTGAATTGTTTTACTATTGTTGATTTGATGTCTGCACAGTTTAGTTCTCTTCTACATTTTCGCCATGATGATTTCTTGTAGAATAATACTTTGCTATGTCTGAAAAAAATGGTGGTTAGAGCATTCTAGACTATTTCTACATAGTCTAAATTATAAATAGGTTACAGAAACTACTTGTGTGACTTCAAAACTAATAATTTAAATCATAAATTATATGGATGTGAAAATGATTTTTGTATGCATTCTTTTTGATTGCGAATTTTGGTAAAAACTGTTTGTCTATCAAATTTACTGAAATTTTGTAGGTATATCATGAATACATTCTTTTCAAGATCTCTAAATTTTGTTCCATTTTAATGGTGAATATAGAGCAAGGGTATCTAGTCCAGAGATGCAATTAATATTTAGCTTTGCTTCTGCTGTACTGCTCTATTGCCTTTTCTAATTACTTTGAGCATTGTCTCGTGTACACCAAATGATGGTTGAAAAAATAGAAATGGAGTCGTTTCCTCCCTTTTCCTTGGCCATTTCATAATCATATCATTTTCCACTCAAGGGTTTTATAGGCCATGGCACCCAGGACCTTGGTGACAGGATTTTAAATGCTGAGATGGGAAAAGTAAACATTATCTTCACCTTTGAGTGGTCATTAGCATAAAAGAAGTAGAAAGATGACAAATAGAATCTGAAAACCACACATCCCCCTCCCAATTCCCAGTCTTGCTAACCAAGTCTAGAAACTCATCATGGTAAGGAGTCGGACATCCCACGATGTCCTAATATGGATACCTCGTCTCCCGATATGATTTCAGGCGGGCCGGTTAATTCACGTTAATGTGTGAACCAATGGGTCTATGAAATGTGGGAAAGAGAGAATTGGTAGAAAATGTCTTTAATACGGTGAGATTGCAGATACTTGCTGCTCTATGCAAGACGAACATGAGAGGGAATGAAGTTTATGTTGGATTGAGTGTGATCAGGGTGGTTGGAGTGGAGAGGGTGTGACAATGCTATTGCTCGAGGACTAACTTGATGCATTGGTTGAGTATGAATGGGTGAAGCTGGGATTTGCAAGAGGGAAACTGCATTATCTAGTGTATGGACCCTGTAGTTATAAAAAAGGAAGCTAAGAAGGAGAGATTCTGGAATGGCTTGCGATGAATCTTGGATGAAATTGGGAATGAATATTGGTTGATGGTTGTAAGAGATGTGAAGAGAATGAAAAGGAAGAGAGGGTGGTAGGGTTCTATGCTGAGAGAATCTGCAGTGGGCACAAGGATGTGCACAAATAAATGCAGGTTGGGTGAAGAGGAATGAAATGACAGTATAATTGTTCTATGCCTAGTAAAAAAGAATATGCTGCAGGAGGTATTTGTGAGAGCTGCAACAGGTATGAATATGCGAGTAACTGATCGCATGATTGGGTTGTCTAAGGTCAAATTGGCTTATGCGTGGATGAGAAGATGTGAAGAAGCTAGGAAGGAATAAAGAATTTAAAATATAAGGTTATTGAATCAGAAGGGAGGTAGGAGAGGTAATAAGTATGAGAATAGAGACAGCAAATGTGGAGCAAAGAAATTGGTAGTAGGTAGTGCAAGGGCTATGTGACTGCCAGAACTGGCAAAAGGCAGCAAAACGCTGATTGGTGGAAAGACGATGTAAAGATGCAAATATTTAATAGTACAGAGCAGCATGTCAAGGCGATGAAAACGAAAGAGAGATGATTAATTAAACAAGGTAACTAAGCAACAAATGAGGTGTTTGGACAAAAGAGGACCTATTATCCCAGTGGGAACAGGAAGCTACTTCTGGAAAGACGAAGAGCTGTGTGACCATCAAGGACAAGTAATGGTGAGGCCAAAAGTATATGGCAAGAATATTTTGGTGAGTTGTATGATGTGGGTATGGAAGATGATGTAAATATAATTGTCTTCGTGGGTATAAATCGTGTATGAAAGACGTTTTTAGTGCTGTAAGAGGTCTGAAAAATGGAAGGAAGCTAGAGTAGATGATACAGTCGCTGAGATGCTAAAAGGATGGCTGTGTTGCAAGACATTTGAAAGTGGAAGAGTGCATTATAATAGTTTCGTGTATAAAGGTGATGTTAGGTAAAGTGCAAGGCAAAATTCTGACTGGTCATATAAGAAAGATAACAGAGGGATTGAATTGGTACTGGATGAAAAATGGGGATTTACAGCGGGTTGTGTGTGTGGTAATCAAGTATTTTAACTGACACCTAGCTGAAAAAACGAGGCATAAAGTGTAAAGTGTGAACTGGGTTGATGGATATGTAGAAAGTTCGATAGTTTAGATTGTGAAGCCTTTTGCAGGTGCTAAGAATGTATAGAGTATGTGAAAAACTACTAGCTTGTGTGAATAATATTTGTTGTAAAAAGTCACGTGTTAAGGAAACTATATCGTAGTGAGTGATTTGACATCAGGGGGCGTGGGGACTTTTGTGATGTCACATTGCTGTTTTGTAATGCTTTTATGGATGAGGTATTGAGAGAGTATGGATGAGTGCGGAGAATGAGTTTGAAATTGATTGGTATATGCTGATATCTTTGTGTTGGCGGCTGAGAGTGAGAGGGATTTGGAAAAGTTGATCGAACTTTTGTATCAAAGATCATTAGGTTTTAAGTGGTAGAAAAATCTTTGGTGATATTAGAGCGTTAATGAATGCTGTTTGTGTGGAATGTACCAGGAAGCTGCCTGAGGGTATCCTGGTGCCAACATTGGTGTATGGGAGGGAGACTGGTATGGAAGGCGAAGGAATGATGTGGAGTGTAACCAGTGCAAATGGACAACATGAAAGGAAAGTTTGGTGTGCGAAAGGTGGATAGAATGAGGAATTAGTGTATCAGATGTTCAGGGTGCGGATGAGGTTGTTTTGAAGTGGTGTGGACATGTAAGAAGAATGGATGAGGATGCGACTTGCGAAGGGGAGATACAAGTGAACGTTGTAGCGGCAGGATCGCGCGTCCCCAGCCAAAATTCCCGCCGCCCTGATAAGGTCCGCTCGGTGGTTCAAGGAGAGGGTATTGAGGAGAGAAAGTATTTTCTATTTTATTACACACAAAAAAATAATGGTGATCAACCACAACCCCAGAAAACAAAAATGCAAATTTACCCAATTACCAAAATATTTACTATTTCTAACCATATATATATATATATATATATATATATATATATATATATATATATATATATATATATATATATATATATATTATAATATATATATATATATATAATATAATATATATATATATATATATATAATATAATATATATATATATATATATATATATATATATATATATATATATATATATATATATATATATATATATATATATAATATAATATATGGCCTTACAAATTTACCTCGGCCACATACACGCAAACAAGGAAATGTTTAGGGCTTCACAAACAGATTGCCCAATGCCACCATGTGAGTCTGTCCAACTTTTATCAGATCTGGGATCGCTATTACCGGTATGGGAGCGGGGAAGAGGAAAAGGGAGGCGAGCCCGCTTTCTTGAGGGAAGGGAGGTTCCTTTTTCTTAAGGGACTGGGAGTCCAGCTCCAGCCAAGGCGAAATGATCCGCACTCAAGGACGGGGAAGTGGTGGTTCTAGTCAAAGCGGAAAGTGGGAGGGCTCAGGCTCCAATCGATGCGTAAGCGACTTGAAGGCAGTCTCGAGATTCACGCTTCGAAAAACCGTCCCCTTACTGCTACACGAGAGTTAAGATTGGCTTCAGCCGTCTCCGAAAGCCAGATGTTGGCGACAATCGGTACCACAGAACTGGAAAAGAGAAGGCACATTCAGTCACCTATTCACTGCCACACTCAACATCTTTACTCCTAACACATTTAACCATATCCACTCTCACACAATTTTCACTCGCCTATCTTTCGTCCAGGCGGCTCTTCTTTCCTCAGTCACAAACTTCCAAACTATTACTAAATACAAAGCTATAGTTACGCTGAAAGAATCCGCCTAAAAAGAGAACAGGAGATGAATAGGGGAGCACGATAGAGATCCATCGAGTCCCCCCACCCAAAGCAAGACGGTGATCGCACGATCCACACACACATTCTGCAAAAGAAGAAAGAGATTAGACATAGGGGAGGGGAGGCGGACAACCAAACTACTACAACGTGTCAAGGCTTCGAAGACCGTGTAAAAGTTGGGTTGATTGTATGAATGGTGAATGTTTGAAAGAGAGATGGGGGGGGGGGGAGTTGTTAACACAGAAGCAAATAAGTGATTTGTTTGTGGGGTCTTTTTTCTGTGGATTAGCCCTGACTCGATGAGATGCTACAGTACCTAGCACCCCATCAGTATGAGGATCCTTCGGCGTGGACAAAGGGAGGAGGCATAAAGGGAGTTGGAGTGTCGAATAGCTTCATTGGTGTTGATGCGCACAGTCCCCAATTTTGTGTCAAATTTGTAGATGTTATTTCAGTCCTATCGACCCGAATAATCACCTCCTCCCCGCTCTTTCTACTATCTCCCACACATTTCTATCTCTCCTAATCCATACAAGGGAACTAGAGTTCATTGGGGAAACTGCTGTGTTGATCCCCCAAACGGTCTAGGAGAGTTGCGAGCCCTTTCACTCCGGGATGCCCCAAGTAGTCTTCTCTTTAGCTTATTTGGTTATGTACCTTTTGCCTATTTTCTCTTTTCTCTCAAACATTTTTTCAAGAATGGCTGGTTGAGATTCCCACGTTAGTTTCCAGGGAAATATGGACAGTCGCTTTGATTTATTCTTGCTATGCATCTTCCACACACTCACTTCCCTTAACTCCACCATTTTGTTTACACACTTCACCAAAAACTTTATGGAGGAGATACGCTCGTTGGTTTTAGTTTTTTTTTAATAAATATAAATGAACTTTTCCCTCGCTATAGTCATCCTCTACGACTTTCAGCCTACCCCATGCTTATTACGTTCCCAACTAGCGAAAAAGGCTGAGAGTAGGGAGTGGTGAATCTCGACCCTTTCAAGTTACAGGAAATACTCTTCCATGCAGGATATTCCAGAGATGCCGGAACGCAAGATGACTGATCGTATTGGTCGCCCAATCCTCCTCCATCGCTTCCCCGCCCACATCAAAGCTTTCTACATGCAGAAATGCACCGACGACCGTAGAGTCACCGAGTCGGTAATGAAAGACTGCATTTTATTCATATCCACGTCATGAATATGACCCGCTACCTAGAACAAAACAGAGCATTTTTCTTAAAAAAATAAAATGAACTAAAGTTCTTTGTTTAGCGGCATCGAGTCAGCAATGAAACGGCCATATGCCAGGCTATTTTTGACTCTCGTATCGCCAAAGGAAATGCTTCCGCCAGTTGGGGAGTCTAGTTGGGTAAAGACAAAGAACTGGCATCTAGTGGGGAAGGAGCGCCTAGTTTCAGCCCTCTTCACCAATGGGGAGGTTAGGCAGCCGTGACGTTCAGAGTAGAAAGAGGCCTGAGGTGGATCCCTTACTTTTCTTTTAGATGTTGCACGGATTTAGAAGAATATTTGAATCTGTAATGAAATTTATTTCAGCCATATTATACTAAGAGAATTTCCTTGATTTAATTTTCTCATAAATAATTTAAAACGGATTTAATCCAACCATCTGCGGAGATTGGACGGGTTTTGGTGAGTTTTGCCCATACACTGCCGAGAACTCCAAGTAGTCTCCTCAGTAGCATGTTCAGGCTATTAACTCAAATACCTTTTGCCTATTTTCACCCACTATACGAACCTCTCTACCCCGACTTTCTAGCAAAGTTGCCATCGTTAGTTTTCCCTTAGTTTTAAGTAATAGGCTACAACACATAACACCTCATCGCTATGGTCAAAATGAAGGATGGCTTTGTGCTTTATGGTGCTTAAAAAGGTGAGTAGCTTTTTAGTGGCATTGATGCGCACCGACCCCATGTTGTTGAAATCGGTTGGAGATGGTTGGAAGTAAATACCACTTATTTTGTTGTTCCTTGACTGTTATTCAAAGCCAGCCCATGCACCTTAGGACGGCTGTCACCGCAGTCGGCTAGACCCACAAATCTCTTACTAATGGGGTCTTGTGTTTGTTTGCAGGGTCCCCGTCAGGGGGCTACCATGTGTAGCCTGTTACACTTGATACCTGGAGGAGCTTCACATCCTCCCTTGCTGAGTGCTAAGTCTTGTCCCTGGGTTGACATGAACTCTCATGGGGACTGATCCTATGGAGAATTTCTCTTAACTCTGGGGGGCATAGTATCTACTTCACAAGTATTTTTTTTTTTTATTACAACTTTGGTACAACTGAAGAGAATAGTGGGGTAAGCATGGAGATCTACTCCTCCCTTATGTTTACGGGTCTGGTGGTTTCAGTCTCACCCCTGTCCTTGTAGTTGCTCTTGGGTGATCCCACCTCTGCAAAAATGGTTGTCCTCCCTTTCCTTTCACAGAGGACTGACAAAAAATAACTGGCAGGCGTCCCAAGATCGATCCCCTTAGAGTGTTAAGGGAGAGTGGGGCCTATCAGGCTTTGTCCCCTACAGGCCTGTATTCTCAATTTACGGGGGGTCCTCATGCCTGCCCCCCTCTTCCTCACTAGAGGTCGACCCACCGGCCCAAGGCGAAAATGAAAAGCTTTCGATAGGGATCCGTCCTACCTCCGGGGGTGGGGATTGCCACATGGACCCAGCCCCCAGCCCGAGATAGCAGGATCTTCCACCAAGAGATCCAACCCGGGCTCAGTTTCATACATCGCACCTCATTTCGCCCCTGTGCAAGCTCTCCGCAGGTGACTGGCCCTCGAGGAATCCCAAGGAGAGGAGGGAACTCCTCCCACGACTGATGATCCCTTGGCAGCCAAACCCTTCTCCATCGCGGAGAACCCCGCGATGGGCGCGGCGATTTTCCTTCCTGGCCGCCGTGCTGACGGGATTCAGCGCCCCGTCCGGCCCCAGCTTAGCCTCTTCTCCTTCTTTCTGAGACCCTGTCCTCTTACCTTACTTCCTCACTTTGCATACAATCTCTACTTCAACTTTCTCTGGTCGGTCTCTAATTTCACTGGGTAGATGCCGACCAGTTTTCTTCTCATCCAACCATCCCACATCGGGGCTGAGGGGGGAGGGGACAAGGCCCCCTCACCCCTGAGCGGTTTTGAGAGGTGAATTTTTAACAACCTGGTTAACCCTCACCTTCCCCACACCCCCTTTCTCTCTCCTTTTCACAGTCTATTGACTTTACGACGTGCCTAAGGTGGAGCCATCATGCCGATCGGCTGCCAGGTCACTAGGCGGGAGGAGTGGCCTCAAATGGCGGCAGCTGGCTTTGCCGGCCCCGCGTTCACCCCTCACAGAGCGGGCTACTGCTTGGGGTGATGAGCGTTTGCGTCCGTCGCTAAAAAAAAGGTCACCATGCCCAATGATGAACTAAAAAAATACTCTCTCTTTACCTTTCACTGGACTATCGTCGGAGCCGTCCTCGGGCAGTTCCTCTGAAAAAATAGAGCCCCCCTCTCCTGTGCTTTCTCAGGGGACCCTCCAAATTTCTTCTACCCGAGAGGAGGCTTACTCCTCTCCTTCGCCTATGTGTATAGGGGACTCACCCCTTCTCTGGAGCCGCCCTTGGGTGCCTCCCTCTTTCCAGCGGCAGTCCCTCCTTTTCTTTCACAAGGGACTACCAAGAAAGCATGCAGGCGGCTAAAAATTGACCGCTCCAGGTTGGAGCGCGTCGATAGGGCCAACCCCCTCAGGGGGTCAAACAATGGCATGGCCCGTCGCTCCTTTCCTCCTAACATCCTGCACTCGTGCGCTAAGAGCCTACAAAGAGTCACTGTACGTGCCCCCCTCTCTTCCTCGACGGATGCCGCTTCGCCAGCATTAGGTAAAAAAAAGACCTTGAATGGAATCTGTGATGTTTCGAGGTGGAGATGGCCACATGGAGGTGTCCCCTGAGATGGATATAGGTCCTGAGGTCACCTCGCCTCAGAGACTATGATCTTCCATGGGGTTGAACCCGAGCTCGGTGCCAAGCACAGAACCCGTTTCCGTCCCCATGCAAGCTCCTCCTCAGAATCCTCGGGGCCCCGAGGCCTCACAAGGAGAGGAGGGATCTCCTTCCCTGGTTGTTGCTCCTATGATAGGTAAGACCTTCTTCATTTCAGAGAAAGATCTTGCCGAGGCCGGCCCATCTGGCCTAGGGGCTCTTGCCCGCGGAGGAGAGACGCGGGTTCATTCCCTGCCCTCCTCTCCAAATAAAAGAACAAAAAGACGAAAAAGACTTTTCGCTCCTCCCTCCGCGGGGACGGACGGTTCTGCTGCCGTTTCGGTAAGCGACCAAGCTAAGATCGGCACGTCCGGCTACGTTGCTCCCCCGGGTGGGGAGTCCCAGACGAAGAGCGGAGCCTCGATTACGTGGGTGCACCTCATTTAGAGGCTACCTGGCATTTTCGAGCCCGCTGACTTCAAAAGCTTCCTTGAAATTCGCTCCACTGATGGCAGCATGTTAGCCAATGCGTCGAATCCCTCCGAGGTGGCATGATTAGTGCCCTTGGTGCCATGATGGCACTCCTATGAGTGTGACGCCGCACTCTACCATGAACTTCGTTAAAGTAGTAGGTTATGCGAGGGAACTCGTGGACTACTCTATAGATGACATCACCTTAGAGCTGGCCGACCATGGGGCGTTCAAGGTCGAGCGTGTGATGAGATGAGAAAACAGGGAGGGGCCTCGAGACCCACCCCTACACTCTTCGTCACGTTCAAGTGCGACAAGCTCCCTGAGTCAGTGCGTGCCGGTTGGTATAGCTACCGCGTGAAGCAATTCGTGCCACTGCCGCGGAGGTGCTACTACTGTCACCACTTCGGCCATGTTAATCGCTCGTGTAGACCTGCAAAGTCGGGGTTACCCGAAGTCTGTGTAAGTTGCTCCAAGGCCGCACATAAGTCCAAATCGTGTGTGGCCAAGTGTGTCTCTTCGAGAAGGAAATCCTGGCCGTTCAGGCCCAGGATCGTCTCTAATTTCGCGAGGATAAAGACTTGATCGTGGCGCGCACGGCACTGCCTGAGCCGTCTTATGCCCAATTTTTAAGAAAAAGACCCTCTGCTCTTGGCCCCTCCAAGCCTACGAGCACGTTCGTTTCCGCGCCTATTCGGAACCCTTCTGCGGCTTCTACCCACCCCGGGTGTACCCCTGGTAAAGCTGGTGGCACAAAGTGTTCACACCCAGCCCCGGCTAAAACCAGGGCCCACCTCTTCTCCCAGAGTGACCATTTCCCGTAAGGCGAAACGGCCGCGCGCTTCCACCTAATCGTTAGTCTCACAGGAGGCAACACCCCCTGAAGTTGGTTGTGAGGCCATCTTCCGTGGTTCCTAATGCTGCCCCCCGAAAGGATGACGGCCTTAAAGGAACTTCGGCTCCTACGCTCACACCGGGTGCTAGATTGGGTGACTCGAAGGCGCTGGATCCTCCAAAGGAGGGACCCCCGCCTCCGAAGCCGCCCCCCTGCCTAAGGTTTCGAGGCGGAGAAAGGAAAAGACTCGCATGGCGAGCCCAACCTTCCTCGATAAGTCCTCAAAGGCAAAATCGCCCGGAGTTCTCCCTCCGATAAACGTAGGTCCATTCCCGTGAGGGTCTTCTCTTCAAAGGAGGCCCCCGCATCTCCCCCGAGCTAGGCCTGGAGGCTATATTCCTTCAATGGAATTGCCGCGGACTCCGGGCCATTTGGGAGGAGCTGCGCAGGCTCTTCTCCTTCCCTTTTTCCTTAGCTATCTTTTTGCAGGAGACCGTGCTGGGCGCGTGCCCCCTGCCCACCCTCCCGTGGTAAAGGGTTTTGCGACCGACCCCACCACCACGGGATGGGGGCCGGGCAGGAGGATGCGCTATTTACACCCGGCATGATATCTCCCTCTTTCTCTTTGCTTTGAATACCTCCTTTCAGGCAGTAGCTCTGCAGCTGCACCTGGATATGGGGTATACTGTTATTTCCGCGTACATTCCACCGTCAGCCAACTTCGACGCGGGGGACTTACGCCGCGTCGTGGCACGGTTGCCGAGGCCCTTTCTCTTGCTCGGGGATCTGAACGGTAGACACCCCCTCCGAGGAGACTACTCGATCAATTCCAGGGGTCAGATTCTGATCGACGAGATTTTGAAGTCAGCAGGGCTCTACCAGGGGTCGCATTTGTCTTCACGGCCGTGCTTGTTGTAATAAACTGGTCGCTACGGGAGAAAATGCGTTGTACCCGGTTCGGAGAAAGGACTGTGATTTATAACGACTCACAACGTTTCCCGAGTGCTCTCAGGGCATTGGAATCTTTATACCCCTTGGTTCCCGGTATCCTTGACGCCACATTTGCCGCGAGCCGGGCGGATGTAGAGGTTTTTTTTCTGCTGGATTCCTGAACGTGTGAATTTCTTTGAATGAGGGCGCTAAAGAGTCCGCGAGGACTGGATGCCCCGACCAGCGTTTAGCTTTTCCTCGCACCGACTATATGGCAGTAATAAGGGCAGCCCTCCGGGTTGCTTGGCGAACAAGATAGGAGACTGACCAAGAAAACTTAAAGTTGCCTGCCATTGCACCGCGACTGTTCCCATGGACCTACCCCTCGATGGCTTCAGGTCGCTTTCTGCCGCCTTCGAATTTGGCACACTTGCTAGACACACCGCCATTTGATGGAGCGTTCGCCTGCACGTTATTGCGACGGCTGCATTCTCCCCCTCAGACTCTTCGGCACATTCTTGTTCAATGTCCCAGTCTGGGTGATCTTCTCAAACGTTACCTGTCCCGGTACCGTAACTAGTGTGGTCGCTACCGCTTGTCCCTTGTACTTGTACTCGGGAGGGTTTCTTGTTCAGACTTGCGGACTATCTGACTTTTAAGAGGAGACTGCCTTCCTCCATTTCATTTGACTTTATCTGTTAGAGGTCGCATGTTCCCGACGACTTTTGCCTTAATAAGTAGTCGCCAGATTGGCTCTTTAAAAAATTGATATGGGGATTTGTTTTTTTTATATTATTTGTTTGGTTTGGGTATTTCTAGAGTTGCCTATCACTAGGCTAAAATTTTAATTACGGCGACCTATTCCTTTGAAGAAGGTCGCCAGATGGACGTGTAAAATAAAAAAAAGGGAAACAATTGACTGCAGTATTCTAGGTTGGGGTACGTTTCTGTTGTGTGTTCGGAGTTTTCCTAGTAGCAGTTGCATCGTGAACGATTTGAGTTGCTTTGTTTTGTACCTTATGCTTGAGGATGCCATTAATACGACAGTGTGATCCATTTTATGAAAAAGCCCTGCCATTGTGCAATCTGGAGCCAGAAATATTGCTGCAGGTGTCATTTGAGACCTCGAAGCAAAGTATTTTTAATAGTGTCCAATATCTCCCGATGGGTTCTGCTCCATATTCTGCGGTTGACCGTCTCTAACCATGGTTATTGTTCTGAGTTTATCCCTGCAGAGTACTCGGATTACATGCCTTCCACACACCACTCAATTCATTTCACCTCACCACTTTGCTTACAAATTGTGAGAAAGCGATTGATCGTGATAATCCCCACTTTGATGTCGGTTTTCGCCTTGGATTGTGATTTCAACTTTTGCGGTTACACATGACCGTTTTCCGTCTTGGATTGTGATTTCAACTTTTGCAGTTACACATGACCGTTTTCCGTCTTGGATTGTGATTTCAACTTTTGCAGTTACACATGACCGTTTTCCGTCTTGCATAGGTTGACCTTTTGATGCCTGGCGTTGGGGAAATCGTGGGCGGCTCCATGAGGATGAACGATTACAAAGAGTTGCTCGAAGCGTACCAGAAAGAAGGGCTGGACCCCAAACCATATTACTGGTACACCGATCAGGTCAGTTTTCATCGAGAGAGGGCCCGTCTGTTTGTCTTTGACGTTCCCAAACCCCCAAAGGACTTAAGGAGATTCCAGAAAGCAGATTGCGATCATAAGGTTTTCAATGGTAGAAAAGTCTCTGGGGATATTAGTGTTTGTATGGAATGTACCAGGAAGCTGCCTGAGGGTATCCTAGTGCCAACATTGGTGTATGGGAGAGAGACTGGTATGGAATGCGAAGGAAGGATGTGGAGTGTAACCAGTGCAAATGGATAACATGAAAGGAAAGTTTGGTGTGCGAAAGGTGGATAGAATGAGGAATTAGTGTATCGGATGTTCAGGGTGCGGATGAGGTTGTTTTGAGGTGGTGTGGACATGAGAAGAGAATGTACAAGTGAACGTGTGGAAGGTGGGTTGATTGTATGAATGGTGAGTGTTTGAGAGAGAGAGAGAGGTAGGGGGGGGAGCACTGACTGGATGAGTTGCTACAGTAGATAGAACGCCATCTGAATGAAGGGCACAAATTCACCCTCATTGGCAAAATGAGGGGAATTTGTGCATTGTTTTTAATAGGGCAGAGAGGGAGGGGGGGGTGAGGAGCGGGTGTGTTGATGCTTGCCGAACCTACTTTGTGGGAAACGGGTAAATGTTAAGGTTGAAAAAATTCTACCGCTTGAACCATACCTTACTAACCCATCGGCACTTTCTGCTCCCCGACCGTACCTTCGGTTTGCGTCGTTTTCAACACCAGACGTATGGTATCCCTCATTTTCGTCGAATGACTCTTAAATCTTTCATACAGGGGACTGCTTTTTTTCTATGGATAACCCCGCCCCCTCCGAATATTCGCGTCTATTCTTAGCTAAGCGAACCTGGTACTCTATGTATAATCGCATCAACACGCCAAATCTCCCTGGTGTATCTGCTATTGTGATCTTCACTCAGTTGCCGACACTCTTTGGGCGTGTCAGTGTCTATCAGCCGTCATTATCCGTTTAAATATTTAAGTAATGAAATCTCTTTTGGTTTTGATTGAGGCTTCTTTTTTTTCAGCGGCTCTATGGAAGTACTCCGCACGGAGGCTATGGACTCGGCCTCGAGCGGTTTTTGTGTTGGTTGTCCAACCGGTACCATATTCGAGACGCGACGTTGTATCCTCGCTTCGTTGGCCGATGCACACCATGAAGCTTATTTTTTCCAGCATAACAGTAAATGATCCTGCGAAGAAGGCTTTTATTTCATTCGTATGTTCCTGTTACACTTGGTACCAGGAAGAGCTGCGCGCCCTCCTAGACTGAGTGCAAATTAGGGAAGCTCTGCACTGGGTTGACATGAGCTCTCGAATGGGGCTTGGGGAAGTTGTTGGTGCCAGCGCTACCTTTATTTTTTTTACTCTACGACTATTCCTTCAACCTATTATCTACCTACACTTGGTACCAGGAGGAACTCAGAGTGTAAATTAGAGACGCCCCGCCATTGAGTTGAAGAGGACTCTGACGGGGCCCGGGTAAGTTGGTGCTCTTCCTCCTCGCTCGGGTCCCGTCTCTGGGTCTGCCAAAGCTGATATTCAGATCCTTGCCATCCTGTCGCGGATTAGTATTTTCTAGTACGGATATCTGCCCTGTCGTACTCCCTCTGTCTGCGCAGTTGTTAGCTACGACCAGCCACTGACTGACTACAGGTCTGTGTGAGTCGCTGTCCTAGGTTGCGATCACCATTCTTTAACGCACCCAGGTTGGACACCTCAAAAGTCAGAAAACCCGACCTTGGTGTTAAGAAGAACGAGGAGCTAAATGACTGCACCACTGATAGGTGGATGGGCAAAGAGATTTCTCCTCTGCCATCTTCGGAGCCGCCTCCAGGCAGTTCCACCTCTCGGACGGAGGTGCCTTTCACTCTCTGCTTTCACAGGGAGCTCTTCAAAACTATCAGCGGAGATTGCATTTCTCCCTCCTTTTTTGACCGGTTCTGGGGTTCCTCCCTTTTGCAGAGTTGCCTCCTTGTGTTTCTCCCTATAAGGGGCACGGCGATTTGCCATCCTGGCCGCCGTGCTGACGGGATCCAGCGCTCCGTCCAGCCCCAGCTTAGCCTCCCTTCCTTCAGATAGCCTGTATTTCTCCCCTACTTCTTTGGTTTTCATACAACCTCTCCCACAACTTTCTCTGGTCAGCCTCTAATTTTACAGGGTAGATGCTGACCTTCTACTTAGCCAGCCGTCCCGGATCGGGGCTGAGGGGGGAAGGGACAATGTTCCCTAAACCCTGCGATCCGTTCTGGGGTGGTTAGTTTTTAACAACCTGCTTCATCCCCACCTATACCTTCCTCACATTCCTTTTCCTTTCATCTTTACACTATCAATTTTACGCCGTGTCCAAGGTGGAGCCGCCAGGCCACCAGGAGGAGGGGTGGTCCTGAAAGACAGCACCTGGCTCTGCCAGGCCTGTACACACCCCTTGCAGTGCGGGCTACTGTGAGGGGTGATGAGCTGTTGCATCCCGTAATTAGATGAGGGTAACCATGCCCAATGATGAAGAAGAAAATAATTTCCCCAGTTCCATCGTCGGAGCCGCCCTCGGGCAGCTTCACAGAAAAAATGGAGATCCCAGCCCCCTGTGTCTGCGCAAGGGACCCTCCATATTTCTCTAACCGAAAGCACCTTCTCTGGAGGTGCTTTCGGGCACCTCCCTTTTCCAGCGGCAGTCCCCCCTTTTGTTTCCAAGGGGACTGCAAAGAAAGCCAGCAGGCAGCTCATAGCCGACCGCTCCCCAGTGAAGCGGCTCGGTAGGGCAAACCCCCTTAGGAGGGAGAGGAAAGCCAGGCCCCTTTGGTCGCTTCCCTCAAAAGATCTGCTGGCAAGAATATTGAACCTTGCCGGGGTCAAGGCCTGTGCCTTCCCACACATGACTAGTGACGCTGCCAACGGGACCTGCGATGTCCCGGGAGGGGATGGTTAACTGGAGGCATCCCAGCCTCAGACGGTAGGGCCTTGCATGGGATGGGAATCCGGGATCAGCTAGGGTTTCCGAGGCAGTACGAGGAGGGAAGGAATCTCCTCCGACCGGTGCCCCTACGACTGCCAGGACCTTCTCCATTTCGGAGAAGGGCCTGGCTGAGGCCGGTCCATCTGGCCTGGGCGCTCCTGCCAGCGGAGCGGAGAAGGGGGTTCATTCCCCGCCCTCCTCTCCTAAAAAGAAGAATAAAAAGACAAGAAAGACCAAAAAGACTCGGGGCTCCTCTCCATCCGCGGGTGCTGCGGGAACGGATGGGTCTGCTGCCACTTTGGTAAGCGACCAAGCCAAGATCGGCACATCCGGCGCCTCTACCCCCCCCCCTTCGGGTGCGGGGCCCCCTAATTCAGAGGCTACCTGGCGTTTTTGACCCCGCTGGCTTTAAACGCTTCCTCGTTATTCGCTCCACTGATGGCAGCATGTTGGCCAAGGGCAACATGATTGATCAGAAGAGAGCATTACCTAAGGTAATTGGTATAGAGCCGAAGGTGACCCGTTTCGCCTTCTGGCGAATACGGCGGAGTCCTCCGAGTCGGCCAAGATAAGTGCTCTCGGACACTTCATGGCACCCAGGGGAGTGTGACATCGCACTCTACCGTGAACTTTGTGAAAGGAATAGTTTATGCGAGAGAACTCGTTGACTACTCCATAGAGGACATCACCTTGGAGCTGGCCGACCATGGGGCGGTCAAGGTCGAACGTGTGATGAGAAAACAGGGAGGGGTCTCGATACCCACCCCTACACTCTTCGTCACGTTCGACTGTGACAAGCTTCCTGAGTCGGTGCGTGCCGATTGGTACCGCTACCGCGTGAAGGCATTCGTGCCACTGCCGCGGCGGTGCTATTACTGTCACCGCTTCGGCCATACGAATTGTTCATGTACACGTGCAAAGTCGGGGTCACCCGAAGTCTGTGTAAATTGCTCCAAGGTCGCACACGATAAGTCCAAATCGTGTGTGGCCAAGTGTGTAAATTGCGGAGAGCCGCACCCCGCTTCTTCGAAGCAATGCGCTGCATATATCTTTGAGAAAGAAATCTTGGCCGTTCAAGCCCAGGATCGACTCTCATTCCGCGAGGCTAAGGACTTGGTCCTGGCGCGCCCGGCTCTGCCTGGGACGTCATATGCCTCAATAGTTAGAAAGGCACCCTGTGCTCCTGGCCAATCCAGGCCAACGAGCACGGTTGTTTCCGCGCCCATTCGGAGCCCTTCTGCGAGTTCTACTCAACGCGGGCGCTCCCCTTGTAAAGCTGGCAGCAAAAAGGGTTCACACCCAGCCTCGGCTAAAACCAAGGCTCCCCCCAGCGTGATGTTTCCTCGTAAGGCGAAACTGCCACGCACCTCCATCGAGTCGTTAGACTCACAGGAGGCAATACCCCTGAAGTTGGTCGCCAGGCCATCCTCCAGGGTTCTTAAAGCTGTCCCCCGAAAGGAGATTCAGCTCCTTCGCCCACGCCTAGTAGTGGGCTGAGTGGCTCGGAGACGGTGGTTCCTCGAAAAGATTGCCCCCCGCCTCCGAAGCCGTAACGCCCGCCTAAGGTTTCGAGGCGAGTGAGGAAAAGACTCGCATGGTGAGCCTAACGTCCCCCAATAAGTCCTCGAAGGCGACAGCGCTTTCTGCACTTTGTCAGGCATTCTGCCTCCGGGAAACATACGGCCATTCCCGTGAGGGCCTTCTGTTTAAGGGGGACCCCCGCGTCTCCTCCGAGCTAGGCCTGGAGAGCATATTCCTTCAGTGGTATTGCCATCGACTCCAGGCCAACTGGGAGGAGCTGCGGAAGCTCGTCTCGTCCCGTTCCCCGTTAGCGATTTTCCTGCCTGAGACCATGCGCGTGTCCCCTGCCCGCCCTCCCGGGGTATAAGGGTCTTGCGACCCCGCCACCACGAGATGGCCGGGCTGGGGGATGCGCGGTTTACATCCAGCATGATGTCTCCGTTCTTCCTTTCACTTTATATACCTCATCTCAGGCAGTGGCTGTGCAGCTGCACCTGGATAGGAGGTATACTATCATTTCTGCGTACATTCCACCGTCAGCTGACTTGGACGCTGGGAACTTCCGCCACGTCGTGGCACGTTTGCCGATGCCCTAGCTCTTGCTTGGAGATCTGAACGGCAGGCATCCTCTCTGGGGAGATTACTCAATAAATCCGAGGTGACAAGTCGTTGCCGATCTGATCGAAGAGCTTGAGATAGGTGTCCTAAATGTGGATGAGTTTACGCATCAGTGCCCGAGAACCGCTTCATTTTCACTGTGCTCTTCGGATGCACAGCCTGATTTTGATTGGGGGGGTGGTCGATGACCTCCATGGTAGTGATCACTTTCCCATTCAAATATCATTTTCAGGGCAACTGCCGCCTGAGAGCCCACCTCGGTGGGGCGGGCGCGGTGGCCTGCATTTCAGTCGAGGAGTTTAGGTCGGTAGATGAGGCCGTTGAGTTCTTTTTCGGTAGCCTTATTGCCGCGGGTCTGACTACTATTTCCAGAACGTCTGGACGTTTTGCAGGCCAACCACTCCCGTGGTGGTCGGCCGAGTGTGAGTTGACCCTCAAACAGAAGCGTTATGCCTATATGCGCCTTAAGCGCCGCTAGAACGATTTCACGGTCGGTGAATTTCGTCGGGCTAGGTTCCGGTATATTTCGAAGCACGCCCGCGGGCATATCTGTCTTCACTTAACGGGAAGACCCCTCCAGCAGAAGTGTGGAAGCGAGTCAAAAGGATTCGGGCAAGTTCTCGCATGACCCCGCTCCAGTTCTCCAGGCCAATGGGACTGCAATCACGGATCCCGCATCCGTGGCGGAATCCTTCGCGCCCGCCTCCTCCACATTCTCTACCCGGGATCCTGCTCCGTCAGCATTAAATGCACGTCGTGATGTCGCGGAAGGCCGCCGGCTGGACTTAACCTCCAGAGGCAGATAACCCTTCAATGACAGGTTTACTGTGAGTGAGTTGCGTTCCGCTCTTGTTTCGTGCGCGGACACCGCCCATGGTCCGGACGATGTCCCGTACGCCATGCTTTGACACCTGGGTGAGCGAGACATGGCCTTTCTGTTAGATTTGTTTAACAGGATTTGGGTGGAGGGTTTCCTTCCAGATTCCTGGCCAATCGCTACTGTGCTCGCCTTTCGCAAACCAGGGAGAGATGACTACTCCGGCCGGTTTCCGCCCACTCTCTCTAACCTCTTGCTTGTGCAATTTGATGGAGAAATTGGTAAATGTTAGATTAGCCTTTTTCCTGGTCAGCGGAGGCCATCTCTCTTGTGCACAGTGCGGCTTCCTTAAGTTCCACTCCACGTCTAATGCTCTTCTCCGACTGGAAAATGCCCTCTGTGAGGCATTCTTTCGTAGACAGCACTACGCCACGGTTTTTTTCGATCTGGAGAAGGCCTATGATACCGCATGGCGATACGTTATCATGGAGACACTCTACACCATGGAAGCCAGGGGATCCCTCCCAATGTTTATATCTGAAATTTTGCAAGATCGTCGATTCTGCGTACGGGTGGGGGGAGCCCTTTCCAGCCCAATGGAACAGGAAGCGGGTATCCCGCAGGAAAGTGTCTTCAGTGTCATACTTTTTGCCCTGAGCATCAACGGCATCACCTCGGTGCTGCCGCAAGATGTTATCGCTCCGCTCTACGTGGACGACCTTTCGATCTCTTTTGGCGCGGCCCAGATGTCAACTCTGGAGTGACGACCCCAACAAGCATTGAACCGCGTCCTCTCGCTATGCCGAATCGCACAGGTTTCGGTCGCCAAGACCTAAGGTGGTGCACTTCTGCCGCCATCCACGGCTCCAGCCCGACCCAGATTTGTTTCTTAATGGGGTGCGCCTCGAATTGGTTGAATCACGCTGTTTCCTTGGTCTTGTATTTGACCGACGCCTCACCTGAGAGGCTCATATTCGAAGCCTTAGGGTCTCTTGTACCCGCGCCATGGATATTCTCCGTTCCATGACGTTCATCGCTTGGGGCGCCGATAGAGCTACTGCCCTACTTTTTTATCCATCCTTTGTTCGTTCGAAGCTCGACTACGGATGCGAGTTTTATGCATCCGCGGCCGAGCGTTTATTGCGGAAGGTGGACTCGATCCACCCCACCGGCCTTCGCCTTGCGACCGGTGCCTTCCGCACTTCCATTGAGAGCCTGTTGGTCGATGCTGGGGAGATGCCACTCGCTCTGCGCCGCGTACAGTGCATCACTCTCCTGTACGCCTGAGCCCGGCCCCTCCCTCAGTCGCCAACAGCTCTCACTGCATCCGCAGCTGATATCGACGGTGCTTATGCTGCCGAGAGACGCCAGTCATACCCTAAGCCCTTTGGGTTTATGGCTAGGAAACTCCTTCTAGAGTTAGGTATAGCTCTCGGGCCGGTGGGTTTCCCTGGTTCTGCCCAGGACGCCACCCTGGAGGGTACCACATTTGGCTATTTGTCACCACGCCTCTGTTCCCAAAGCTTGTACAGCTCCGGGAGTATTGCGTTCGACCTTTTTGGAACCCACCTCGTGTCATGCTGGAACCGTGACAGTGTATACGGATGGCTTCAAGTCCCAAGAGGGGGTCGGCTTCCACGCCGTATCCCCTTTGTTTGAAGTCAGCGGGGCTCTGCAAGGCGCTGCGTCTGTCTTCACGGCTGAGCTGGTGGCAATAAACCACTCGGTGTGGGAGATTACGCGACGTGCCCGGTTCGGAGACCGAATTGTGATCTATAGCGACTCACAAAACTCCTCGAGTGCTCTCGGGGCATTGGAATCTCCGCATCCCCTGGTTCGCGATATCCGTGACGCCACGGTTTTGGCGAGACGGGCGGATGTAGAGATTATCTTCTACTGGGTTCCTGGACATGTAGAAATGAGGGCGCCAAAGAGTACGCGAGGACTCTGCGACCGGACCAGTGTTTCGCTCTTCCTCGCACCGACTACATGGTAGGAATATGGGCAGCTCTTCGGACTGATGGCAAAGAAGATGGGAGACGGTCGAGGGGAACCTAAAGTTGCGTGCCATTGAGGCGCGACTGTTCCCATGCACCTATCCCCCAATGCCGCGACGGCTTCAGGTCGCTTTCTGTGGTCTCGGAATCGGGCACACTCGTGTGACGCATCACTATTTGATGGAGCGCTCGCCTGCGCCCTATTGTGACGACTGCGTCGTCCCCCAGACTGTTCGGCACATTCTTGTCGAATGTCCCAGTCTGGGTGATCTTCGCGCACGTTTCCTGTCCCGGTACCGGGATGGATGGGCGAGGTTGCTACCGCCTGTCCCTTGTTCTCGGGATGAGTGCGTGCACATTGACTTGTGGACTTGTTGACTTTTGTGTGGAGGCCGGCCTTCTCCCTTTTATTTAATTATGTTTTGTTGTTGTTGTTTTTTTTGTTATTGTTTTCTTCGTAGGTCGCACGCTCCTGCGACGGGGGGAGGGGGCCGACGCCGGAGCTTGCTTCCTAATTGTCATCTTTCAATTTTATCATTGTTTTGTTTTCAAATTTTTTTTTTATGTCGCCTAGATCTAGGCTGTTTGATTGCTACGACTTATGCCCAAGTGGGCAGTCGCCAGATAGCCCCTTAAAAAAATAAAAAAATTACAGCGGGTACCCCTTTGCTTTCTCAGGGGCCCGCTAGTAAGACAGCGAGACATAGCACTCGCCGTCTAGGTTTCCGCCTCTCTTGTTAGGGTCAGGTGAACTACCACATTACCCTTCGAGGGGTAAGAGGCGACATCGTCTCCTAGGCGTTTCCCACGCACCTTGTCGATTCGAGGTATATCAGGTTGATGTGAGCCGGCAAGCCCACTCGCTCTTTCTTACCGCACGTTACCTGTCCTGGTACCGCTTGTCCCTTGTACTTGGGACAGATTCCTGCACACTGATTCGTGGACCTTTTGGAGGAGGCTTGCCTCCTCCACCTTATGTTTTGTTGTTTCTTTTGTAGGTCGGACGTTTCTGCGCTGGGGCTTTCTTTCGACGCCTGGGGCTAGCTTGCTGCCCTTTTTCTTTTTTATTGTTGTTTTTTTGCATATCGTTATTTTAATTTAGCCTAGTACTAGGCTGTCGTGAGCATGGCGACTTATGCTCAAGTAGCAGTCGCCAGATGGCTCCTTAATTTTTTTTAAAAATGACCCCAATAAACCTCTTTCTTCCCAATGAGGGGTCGGCGTGACGGGCCATAGAACGCATTGAAGAGCTGGCTGACCAAGGAGCAGTCAAGGTCGAGCGTGTGATGTGAAAACAGGAAAGGGCCTCGAAACTCACCCCTACACTATGGCACGTTCGACCTTGTCAGGCTAACTGAGTCGGTGCGTGCCGGTTGCTATTGCTACCGCGTGAAGACATTTTTGCCACTGCCGCCGTTTCGGCCATACGAATTGCTCATGAAGATGTGTAAGTTGCTCCAGTCTGTACGCGCTAAGTTTCTATCGTGTATGGTCAATTGCGGAGAGCCGCACCCTGTTCCCTCGGAGCAATGTGGCTTGTATCCTAGAGAAGTAAATCCTGGCTGTTCAGGCTGATGATCGTCTCCTTTCTTTAGGCTTTGGACTTTGCCATGGCACGCCCAGTGCTACCTCGGACGTCTTAAGCCTCAATATTAAAAAAAAACACTGTTTGCTCCAGGCATGCGAGCGCGATCGCTTCCGCGCCCATTCGGAACCCTTTGCGTGTTCTACCCACCCCGAGCCCTCCCCTGCCAGAGCTGCTGATATATTGGTTTGACACCCAGCCTCTGCTAAAAGCAGGGTTCCCTCCTCTTACCCTGCGTAACCTTTTATCGTAATGCGAAACGGCCGCGCGCCTCTATCGGGTCATTCGACTCTCGGGAGGCAAACCGCCTGAAAGTGGTCAAGAGGCCTTTGGGACACTAAAGTTGTCCGCCGAAAGGAAGTTGGGTTCCTCCGCTCCTAACCAAGGCGGGACCCACGCCAAGGGTTTCAATGTAGAGAGAGGATAAGATTCGCATAGCGAGCCCAACCTTCCCCGTTAATTTCTCGAAGCCGACAGCGCATTGTCAAAAGGATTAGTGGCAAGTTCGCACAGAAACCCCCTCCCATTCTCCAGAACGTGTCTGCAATCTCGGAACTCGCCTCAGTGGCGGACTCCTTCACAGCTGCTTTCTCCACATCCTCTAGCCGAGATGCTGCTATGCCTGTATTCAATGCACGGTGTGATGTCGCGGAAGGCTGCCGATTGACTGGACTTGACTTCTAGAGGCAGAGAGGCTTTCAACGACAGGTTTACGTTGAGTGAGTTGCGTTCTGCCCTCGCTTTATGCACACTTGGTACCTGGAGGAGCTGAACATCCTCCTGACCTGACTGCAAATTAGGGAAGCACCTTCACTGGGTTGACATGAACTATGCCTACGGGTGCGAGTGTTTCCTCCTCACCCCCTTCTGTGGAGTCGCCCATGGACGAGTCCATCTTCCTACTAATGGCAGGCCCCCTTTTTCTATCACAGGGGACTACTAAGAGAGTAGCAAGCGGCCCAAAATCGACTGCTCCTGGTGGGTGCAACTCGATAGCGGCAACCCCTAAGGATGGCATGAGAAAATGGGGGCCGTGGCCCCTACAGTCGTGTATTTCGACATTGCGGGAGCGGCTTGCTTGACCCCCTCGCTTCCCCGATGAAGGTCGCTTCTCCGGCCAGAGACTTGACTCAGACGGAATTTGCTTCGAATGAGTTTCGTGATGCCTTAGGGGAAGGGGTGGTGGAATGGAACCCCCCCCCCCCTGATTTAGAGATGATCCTGGATCTAACCCAACCACATATGTCAGGATCTTCCATGAGAGCGCCCTCTCTGGGACTTTTTCTTCAGGGGTTGGTCCCAGAGAGGCTCTGACCTTCTCGTGGCGAGAGGGGTCCCCTGGTGCTGCGAACCAGACTTTTAATATCCCTCCCATCCCTATATTTTCTTTTACCGTCCTTCTTTCTCATATCTAGTGGTCCTGACGGTTACCTGGCCTCTGCTTGTTTTTTTTCGGACTGATTGTGAATTGTTCTTTTATGAAGGTCGGAAGAGGTTGAGCATCTCTACCTCCTTCGTCCGCTGATGCCCAAGGTGAAACACATCATTGCCCTCCTTTTCTCCGTACGTAGGAGCAATCGGGCAGCCCTTTTGGTCTATAAAGGTGGTGTGGTTGATCCGTATCCATTCTCCAAGAGACATACCGGACACATCCGAATCGAGAGTTGCAGTAGCACCGGGCCCTAGAGGAGTCCCGAGAGAGAATGTGAAGCTATTTCTATTTGCAATGGCTTGGCATAAAATCTCAAACTTTCCCTTCTCATAAAGGTTCTCTTGCCAAACGTTTTTCAGCTTCCCTTTAGCCTTCCCTCGCTCGTTGGATCCCTACGCAAACAATGTGGACCCATATTTAGATTATCCCCATTTTCTGGTCATGAGTTCGTCATCTGACACCACACTTGCACAAGTGGATGTGTTTAACGTTAAAAAATCATTTGAGTCCCGCTGTGGTGAACTCCGCCGGATGTGGTCAAGAAGTAGTGGTGATATCGTAGTCAAGGTGTCATCTTACTCTCAACATAATCTTGTGCGAAATCTGTCTTCGATAGCCGAAGTTTCAGTAACTGTTTCACCCCATCCACATCTGAATTTTGTCAAGGGTGTCGTCCGTTCAAACGAATCAATAGACTACGACCTAACCCGTCTCCAGTGCAAGCGCAGTACCCAACGCGCCATAAATGTACACAGGGTGACTAAAACTGTAGGCAATACTAGTCCAAACTACCACATTGGTTTTAGCGTTCTAACGTCACGAACTGCCCCAGTTTATTAAAGCTGGGTACCTTCGTGTCACGGTAAGCCCCAACATCGAATTACCCAAACGTTGCTTCAATTGTAATCAATTTGGAGATGTTGGTCGTGCCTGTCAGCACTTCCGTTACTGTGTGAATTGTAGTTCTGATTACCATGGCCCTGAATGCACCAAAACACCGTGCTGTGCCAGCTGCCGTGATGCCCACAGTGCTGCATCAAATATCTGCCCAATATTCTTATTTGAAATGTGGGTCCTCTCTTTGTGCGACTCTGCGACTGGACATGTGAGAGGCTCGAGCACAAACCTCACCTCTTGGCCGTCTCTTCTCAGACGTTTTGCGTGACCCTGGACGAAACCAACCATCACGTTCGAGTTCCGACACTCCTGAAGCATCTCATTGCCCATCTACCGTTAGTGTCAGAAGTATTCACGATATACCGTCGAAGCATCGCTCTCATACCGAGATACCTAATGTTGTTTCCCTCTCCCCGGCAGATCTAGCCCCGGGACCACCGCTCGGGATGATAGACTTGAAGACGATCAGCCGTTATCTGAAAGAATCTTCTATATCGACCAGTGATGATACTTATACAAAGATTCCTCACTGGGTCATCGGCCGCCAATAAACGGGCAGCCTCTGGAACTGACTTGGCTGAGCCTCTAGAATCTTCAATGGACCATTCTCCTGTTGCTCAATATTCTCTGCCCTCAAGCCCGTCCCGCCCTTCACAGGACTTAGGCCCCTTAACGGTTAAACGGTAGCAAAAATCCACCCAGTTCATTGTACTCTGTCCCGATCGCCTGCCTAACACACTCACCCCCATACTCATGATCCGATGGAGAAGCCGATGATATTCCAACATCGCCAGACGCGGTTGCTGGATCTCCCCCCCTCCCCCCGACATCGAAATCGCCCTCGGCCCATGATTCCGAATCTACCGTCTGAAAATCTCTTCTCGACCTTCCGTTTCCGCCTGGCTGTGCGCACCAGTTACACGCAGGGACTTCGGCCAGTTCCTCAAAACCATCGGACATACCCACTTTCACTGCTCCTTCCAGGATCTCTTCCCTGCTATAGCAGGCTCTTCGAAATCTGCTCTTTGTGGCGCACTTCAAACATAACATCAGCCACAAAGGAGAAAAATATATCTACTATGGTATCTAACCATCTCTCATAATATCCTCCATTTACAATGGAATTGTGAAGACATTCTTCCTAAGCGGGAAGAACTCTTAAGTTCTTTTGAGGACTCTCCACTTGCGTTATTATTTGTCTTCAAGAGAACAAATCATTCCCATTTGCTGTCTTTCAGCTATACTCACCTTCCTCAATCCCAATCGTTGGATCTGTAGTGGTAACATCGAGAATATGGCAATAAAGCTGTAAATTGTAAAATGTCTCATGTGTCAGCATCTGCTCTAAACTGAACAAACGCCTTCACGTTACTGCCATTATCTATCGTTATCCTGAAATAGAAAGACGTTCTAAATTGGTTATAAAATGAGTATTATAAATAAAATTAAGATACAATTTATTTTTAAATAAGATCCTGATACCCATTATTAATTGAAATAACAGAGTAATAAACAAATAAAACATCTGTCTGATATTCCCCCTCCCTCTCTGGGATCTTTTCTTCAGGGGTTGTTCCCAGAGAGGCTCTGGCCTTCTCGTGGCGAGGGGGGTCAGCCCTGGGCCCCCTAGGGGACCCATGGTGCTGCCAACAAGACTTTTAACATACCCCTCTTTCTTTCCTCCTCTATTACGATCTTCCACTGCCCTTTATTTCCCCCTCTTCCTTCACCTATCTAGTGGTCCTTATCAATACCCGACCTCTGCTCGTTTAATGGATTGATTCTGAATTGTTCTTTCATGAAGGTGAAAGAGGCTGGGCATCTCCACCGCCTTCGTCTACCGAATGCCCAAGGAGAAACCCATCGTTGGCCCCTTTTCTCCGTGCGTAGGAGAACTCGGGCAGCCTCTTAGGGTTACAAAGATGGTGTGGTGGATCCGTATCCATTCTCCAAGAGGACATACCGGACGTAACTGATTACATAGTTGCAGTAGTGCCGGGCCCTTGTAGGCCTCCATGGTGGGGAGCCCCGAGGGAGAATGCGAAGTTTTTTTCTTTTTGCAATGGCTAGCCATAAACCCAAAACCTCCCCTTCTCGTAAGGGTTCTCGTGCCAAACGTTCCTTAGCTTCCCTTTCAGCCTTTCCTCGCTCGTTGGACCCCTATTCCAACGAAGTAGACCCAGATCTTGATTATCCTCGCTTTCTTGTCATAAATTCATCATCTGACATCCCACTTGCAAAAGTCGATGTGTTTGACGTCAATGAATCTTTTGAGTCCCGCTGTGGTGAACCCCGCCGGATGTGGTCAAGAGGAAGTGGTGATGTCGTAGTCGAGGTGTCATCCCACTCTCAACACAACCTTGTGCGAAATCTATCTTCGATAGCTGAAATTCCAATAACTGTCTCGCCCCATCCGCGTCTGAATTTCGTAAAAGGTGTCGTCCGTTCAAACGAACTAAAGGACTACGACCCCACCCGCCTTCAGAGTAAGCTCAGTACCCAACGTGTGACACACGTACACAGGGTAACTAAAACATTAGGCTCCACTAAAGTTCCAACCGCCACACTGATTTTAAACATTTGAACGACAAGAACTGCCGCAGTATATTAAAGCTGGGTACCTTCGTGTCCCGGTAAGTCCCTACATCGAACTACCCAGACGCTGCTTCAATTGCAATCAATTTGGACATTTTGGCCGAGCTTGTCGGCACTCTCGCTCCTGCGTGAATTGTAGCTCTGACTACCATGTCCCCGAATGCACCAAAACGCCCCACTGTGCCAACTGCGGAGGTACCCACAGTGCTGCGTCGAAACTCTGCTCTATATTTTTATATGAAAAGGAAGTTCTCGCTTTGCGCGACTCCCTACGTCTAGATATAAGAGAGGCCCGCCAGCGTGCCCGAGCACAAACCTCGCCACTCGGCCGGCTCTTCTCTGACGTTTTACGTGATGCTGGACGAAACCGACCATCACGCGCGAGTTCCGACCGGCCTGAAGCACTTCACCCTAGATCTACTCGCGGCGTCGAAAATATTCAGAATATGCAGTCGAAGCATCGCTCTCATACCGAGATAATTAATGTAGCCCCCCTCTCTCCAGCAGCTCTAGCTGGGAAAGACGCTCAGGGTGAGACGCTTGAAGACATCAGGCGCTATTTGAAAGAATCCTCAACATCGACCAGTGAAGGATCATCCACCCGGCCACGAGACTCAAAGCCCAGTGGTAAGAGAAAGGATTCCTCACCTGGGTCATCGACCACCAATAAGCGGGCAGCCTCTGGAGCCGACTCGGCCGAACCCCGAGAATCTCCAATGGACTCCTCCCCTATGGTTGAACATTCTCTGCCCTTAAGTCCGTCTCGCCCTTCACAGGACGTAGGCCCCATCCTGATCCAAACGATGGCAGAAATACACCCAGCTCTACACACCTCGCTCAGATCACCTGTTCGCCCCGCTCACCCTTCAAACCAAGATCCGATTGAAGCAGTTGATACTCCAACATCACCAACTGCGGCGGTTGGACCAACTCCTCAGACACCTAAAATACCCTCGACCCCTGAATCCGGATCTACCGGCCGAAAATCCCTTCTTGATCTTCCTTTTCCGCCAGGTTGCGAGCCCGAATTACAATCAAGGGCCTCGGTCGGTTCTCCAAAACCCACGAAAAAAATCTCAGTTACTACTCCATCTAGGATTTCTCCCCCTGCAAAAGCAGGATCCTCAAAATCAGCTCTCCGTCTCCCAAGCTCTTTGGGAAGAACCTCAAATACATTATCGACCTCAAAAGAGAAAAAGATATCAACAGTGGTATCTAATCGTCACACATAATATCTTCCATTTTACAATGGAATTGTCAAGGAGTTCTTCCAAAGTGGGAAGAACTCAAAATTCTTTTGACGACTATCCACCCCGCTGTTATTTGTCTCCAGGAGAATAAACTGGGTATACGGCCCTTTCCGCCGGTACCCGGCTTTCTCACTTTCAACTCTATTGCTCCTGCTGGAAGCCCCTCTCATGGAGGGGTGTCAATCATGGTATCTTCATCCTACCATGTTTCTCTCATCTCCCTACATACTACCCTCCAAGCTGTTGCTGTGAGGGTTTTTCTTACTAAGCTTTTTACCGTTTGCTCTATTTACCTACCCCCTTGTTTATCATTGTCAAGATCCGACCTTTTAGAACTTATAGACCAGTTACCCTCCCCATTCTTATTACTAGGAGATTTTAACGCCCGTCACCCATACTGGGGTGACATCACTCGAAATGCCAAAGGCAGTGTTTTAGAGTCTCTTTTATTATCTGACCTTCTTTGTGTTTTAAATACTGGCGATTTTACCTCTTATCATGTCCAGACGGACTCTTTTAGCTGTGTTGACCTTTCTGTTTGTTTCCCTGATTGCTTCACGGAATTTCGATGGTCAATTCTTGACGATCTCCATGGAAGTGACCACTTCCCTATTGTCTTGTCGGCCCTTCAAGTTAGCCCTCATACAACCATGCCCCTTAAGTGGGACTTAGGTCATGCAGATTGGGAAGGTTTCCAAGAGGCGTCCTTCACAAATGCATCTTTGGGGACCTTCAATGGAGTGGACGCGGCAGTAAAATACTTAACATCGACTATCTACAATGCAGCAACATAAACCATCCCACGGAGGCGACCTGTCACGGGCCGCTCAACCGTGCCCTGGTGGACTTTGACGTGTGCAACAGCTATCAAAAATTACAGGTTAGCCCATGCCCGATTCCGAAACAACCCAACTTTGTGCAACAAGGTCGACCGAAACCGAGCTCGTGCGCTTCGCCAAAGAACCCTTCGTCAAGCTCGCCGAAATTCATGGCGCAGATACGTTTCATCGATCTCCTCTATGACACCTACTGCTAAGATCTGGAAGAGGATTAATAAGATCAGGGGCCGTTATGCTAATCATCATACCCCCACACTCAACTTAGACGGTTCCTTGGAGAATGAGGCCTGGCGGTCAGCAATGCTTTTGCTGACCATTTCCGCGCCGTCAGCAGTGTCAGCCGTTACGATAAGGCTTTTCAATCCTACAAATCAAAGGAAGAATCTTATTCTCTCAACTTCACAACAAAATCTAACCTTCCTTATAACGCTCTATTCAGCATCTATGAGCTGCAAAGCGCTTTGTCCCTTTGCAGATCTACTTCCCCTGGCCTTGATGAGATCCATTTCGACATGATTCGGCACCTACATCCACACTCTACTCTCTTCCTGCTTGATTTGTACAACCTTATATGGGTGAAGGGTTTTTACCCGTTATCATGGCGCATTGGGATCATCCTTCCCTTTGTCAAACCGGGCAGGGACGGGTTGAATGCAGATCACTACCGCCCTATAGCTCTCACCAGCTGTTTGAGTAAGTTGCTGGAAAAATGATATTGGAGCGCCTTAACTGGTTCCTAGAAGCCAATCACCTTCTCTCTCCATTTCAATGTGGCTTCCGCAAAGGTCATAGTACCCTTGACCTACTAGTACGTTTCGAGGGATCAGTCCGGAAAGCTTTCTCATAAAAGCACCGAGTCCTAGCCATATTTTTCGATATTGAGAAAGCCTACGACACAACATGGAGATACGGCATCTTGAAGCAGTTATACGTCTGGGGGATGAGAGGCCTTTTACCTTCATTTATTCAAAGTTTTTTAGCATCTCGATCCTTCAAGGTACGTGTTGGAGACGTATACTCTGACCTGCAACCCCAAGAGGAGGGAGTCCCTCAGGGCAGTGTTTTAAGTGTCTTATGTTTTATAATTGCCATCAATGATATTATTTCGTCTCTCCCAGAAGGTGTATCGGCAACTCTGTTTGTCGATGATTTAGAACTATACTGTTCCTCACCTCGCCTTTCATCAGCAGCGCGTCGGCTACAACTGGCGGTCGATGCTGTATCCAAAAGAGCACAACTTAAGGGATTCCGCTTTTCCACGACCAAAACCAAAGCAATGTATTTTCACCGAGGCAGAGGGGTTCTTGTTCCGCCATCTATATCCCTACAAGGCGAAGAAATAGAGTTCGTCTCCGAGTTTCGGTTCCTTGGCGTAACTCTCAATCCAAAGTTATCCTGGTTACCACACCTACGCCGACTTCGAACAGGCTGTCTGCGGGCTCTAGACATTTTGAAAGTCCTCTCACACACTTCGTGGGGCAGTGACCGACAAACATTGTGGACATTATACACAGCCCTCGTTCAATCCAAATTGGATTATGGCTGTCAAATTTACTCATCGGCTTCCCCTTCAGCCCTTAAAATGCTGAACCCCATTCGAAACCTTGGAGTTCGCCTTTCTAGTGGAGCCTTCCGTACTTCTCCTGTCAACAGCCTTTACTGCGAGAGTGGGGTACTCTCTTTGCCCTACCAGAGACTTCAAATCTGCATGCGATACCTCTGCCGAGTACAGCAAGCCCCTGTATCAGAGGTCTACAGATGCCTGTATGCTGCCAAATCAACGGCGGCATATGATAAGTTGCCATCTTTACCCCGCCCTTTGAACCTTCGCATAAGAGATCATCTCTCTAACCTGGGTGCTCCAAGGGTCCTTACCCTTCCATCCTTACTGAACCCTAGGTGGCGTGCTCCTCTCCCCACAGTATGTACCAACATGTGGAGCCTGGAGAAGTCCTCCATGGACCCTCGCATCATTAAAAGCCTGTTCTTAGAGCATTCGATCTCCCACAAACAATGCTGCCCACTCTACACGGATGGCTCTAAGTCGGACGGTGGCGTGGGCGCCGCAGCCATCTACCCTGGAGGAGAATTCTTAACTTTATCTTTGCCGCCAGCAGCATCCATTTTTACCGCTGAACTTTCAGCAATCCTTTTAGCCTTTAGACTCATCCAAATTTTACCTTTTAGTGATTTTGTCATTTTTTCCGACTCAAGGAGTGTCTTACAATCAATTAGATATTTTAATGCGTCCCATCCCGTGGTCACAGAAATTTGCAACTGGCTGATCCAAAATGCATCCCGATATAGAATTATTTTTTGCTGGGTTCCTGGGCATGTGGGGGTCCTGGGCAACGAGAAGGCTGATCGGCTGGCCCGCTCAGCACATTCTGTGTCCCCTGAGAACTCTGCTCTGCCTTTTAGGGACTACTTTCCTTCAATAAGAAAGTATATTTTTCAACTGTGGCAGAATGAATGGGATGACTGTTCATCATCCAAACTATACAAAATAAAAAATTCTATTCGCTCTTGGCCCTCGAGTCGTCATAGAATGCGGTCGTTGGAGGTGGCCCTTTGCCGAGTTCGCATTGGCCACACGAGACTTACTCACGGCCATCTTGTTTCGGGTAATGCCCATATCAGCCCTCGCTGTCGTTTTTGTGGTGGGGACCAATCGGTTGCCCACCTTTTATTGGATTGTAGCCATTTTACCATTCTCCGGTTGTCCTGTTTCCCGACCCTTTTAACTATTCCTCAACACACCCGTCTTCGATTCATATTGGCGGAGGAATCTTTTAACCCGTCGTTTTTTAAATTTTTGTCACAAAGTGGTCTCCTCCACCTTTTATAGATGATATTTCTCGTTTCACCCTAGCGGCCATATAGAATCCACTTGGATTGGGCAGCAACCCACCGGTAACTTATCTTAAATCTTAAATCTGTCTGATATTAATAAAATTAGAATATCAACTATCTAAAATCTAACAAGGTGACTGTTCCGAATGTGGAATTCATCGTGGACGTTGACTATATTCTGTGCAAGCACATCAAGCCTGTCAACCTAATGCACCCAAGCACTCCATGAAGCCTATGCCTGGTGGTATCACACCACTGGTGTGCTCCAAACAGTGGATAGTCATTCCCAGGTAAGTTTTCTTGTGGCCAGCCCAGCATTCAGCCGTGGTGGCCAAACACGGAACATCTTCAAGAACTCTGAAATTTGAAAACAATCATATATTCTATATGGTTGGCCAGAAAGTCTTGACTCACTTAGGAACCGGAAATAAAACAAAAATTTTAGGGGGAACAACGCCAACATTAGGTTAGTCTTACTCGTTCGACTTGATTAGGTTGGGTTAGCCCTACTCAATTAACTGACATTAGGTTAGGTTAGCTTTACTCATTCGACTACCAGCTTCCGTACGCTGTTGTTCTTTGCTGCTCCTGCGTAGTTAATTTCTCTGTGTAAGCCCCAACTGACAGAAATGAGTTTGGAAGAAAGTGGAATTTGAGCCTTGATTCGCTATTGTTGCAAGTGAAAACTTTCAACAAGAGTTGTTGTAAGGAAATTTGTGATACTGAAGGAGAAAGTCTTGAGGTGGTACAGACGTTTCTACCCCAACCATCAACCAGATATCAGACAGATTCGGATGCTGGCTGATCGCTGGAAGAAGATCGTAGAGAATGATGAACCTTATTTTGAAGAATTAATGTTGGTGATGCTCTATAAATTTTGTTACTTTCTTTCCGCTTCCTAAGTGAGTAAAGACTTTCTGGCCAACCTAACAATAACGTATTTTTTTATAAATTAAAATTGAAATTTGAGGATATAAAACGACTACTATGAATATACCGTATACGATACCTTCCATGAATGTAACATCCTGATTCAACTATGAATTCACTATAGCGGAAATGTTGAAACATTCATATAAACGAGACATTTGAGAAAATAGTAAAAAAATAACAAATTCGAACTAATCGAATAAAACGCTCAATGTTTTTTTTGTGTGTATTGGTCTATTAGTAGTATCTTTCACATCAATACTAAATTTATTGAAATTGGATGTGCCGTCTAGGAGTAGAAGCAATATGAATATTGTCGTAGAATGCCCCCCCTTTTTGTTCTAAGAGTGCTAATATTGTTATTTTAAAGAAGAGCCGTTGGAAACACGTAAGGATATAGAGAAACGCACAATAATTCCCCAAATAAACTTATATTTTAACTTTAACAATTTAATACACAAAAATTAACCATTAACCACACATTCACAATTTGGTTGACTTGTGATGACCCCCAGTGTCATCCTCCTCATCACAAATGCTGGCGTAGAGTCCTCCGTCTCCATGTCCTCACTGATGCTGCTACCGGCCGTCTCAAGGTCAGCACGCTACAAGATTTCCTCCACCTTCCTCTCCATCAGGGACTTGACTCTGACCTCTTGACCATTCTTTCCTCAAAAGCCCCTATCCACTTGAGGCGAAACTTGGGGTGGAAGGCAGTGGTCAGAAGACACTCTTCATCCTCAAAGGTGGTGGCGAACCTCCTCTCCATGGCAGCAGAACCGGAAGTTGACGCTGGTCATCAAGTTGACCAGCTTCTTCGTCACAATGAGGGTGGGGATCAGGCAGCCCAAGTAGCATTGCTTCTCCCTCTGGATGTGGTCCAGTGAGTTGGCGACAAGTGCCATGACCTGATAATTGAAATAGACAAATAGTATTTATAATTTAATTAACTAGTTTTAAAATAGAAAGTAAAAAGCAATAAAGTATCGCCATAACGCCCAACTTATATTTAGTTTATTTACCTTAGCATATTCTGACATGAAGTCAATGTCTTTCTGGACAACCACTGTCAGATTCCTCTGCTGGTACATGCACTTGTGCAGCTGCTCTTTCTTCTCCTCCAGCAATTTGTTGAGGACCACCAGGCTGTCATAGAGGCTGTTCCACCTTATTTTGGTAGGAACAGTGAGCCGCCTGTTTATCGCCTTGTACACTCTATCCGCAAACAATGTACTTGTTCCTGAAAAAACAGTTTTGCATTATTTCATTATTGCTGAAATATTTTTCGTTTTTCTTTTTTATTTAAACAATTTATGGCTTACCCTGCTTGTTCCACAGCACCTGGGCCTTGGCAATGGCGCTCCTGTATGCCTCCTTGAAGATTCCAGGCATGTGCCTCTCCTCTATGTCGGCGCTGGCGACTAGGTTCAGTGTGTGCGCCGCACACTTGTGCTGCCTGGGCAGCTTGATGATGCCGTCCCCGCTGCCCTTCTCCATGCCATCAAACGCGATGAACTGATAAAAACATATTTAACTTATCAAATAAATTGTCATAAATGAATCATTTTTTAAAATTTTAAACCATTCTTTGAAGTACCCTTTACGTTGTACAGAGTACTATTCAGTGTATTCTACATACCTCTAGCTCTTGGCTCCCTTGGCTCTCTGGAGGGTCCGTGATAAGCTCCTCTAGGTGGGCGTCGGCAGGCTCAGCCTCAGCCTCAGGCTCAGGAGAGCGAGCCTCCTCTTCCTGGTGGTCATCCAGATCAGAGACAAATTGGACAAATGCTTTTGGAAAATTGGCAGCATTGTCTGTCGTTGTCCCGAAACAAATAAAACAAAAATTTTATTTTTTTAAATTATTATTATTTACTAATATTTAGTTATAGACGATAATTTTATTCTATCGGCTATCGCTACTTCATTAAACTTACAATATTCAGGAATTCTGAAACAAAAAAATATAATAACTTACATGGTGACCCTGTTTCCTATCCCAAACTGGCTCTGGATATTCTCCGTAACCTGTGTGAGTACATCATGGTTGTGGCTCCAAATGATCCTCTCGCAGGCCAGGACAGCCATCTTCCTGTCCATGGTGTTTGGGTCCAGCCTAGTGCACAATCATACCTAGGGACCCCTTCCTGTTAGCTGACTGTTCCTCTCGCTTACCTTCTGCATATTTTTGACCAGATTCACGGTCTTTCACATCCTGATATCAATGACACACGCAAGCTCGTCGAACAACGCTTTGTATGGCCAGGTATAATGTCGACGTGGCCAAATGGACTCAATCATGCCTGGCATGTGAGCGTGCCAAAGTCCATCGCAACACGAAAACTAATCTTGTCCCTTTTCCTCTTCCTTCGTTACGTTTTGACGCCGTTCACATCGATCTAGTAAGTTATCTTCCTTACTCCCATGGTTGCAATTATCTTCTCACCATGATCGATCGATTTACTCGTTGGCCAGAGGTATTTCCTATCCCGGACATCAGAGCCTCCACCGTGACTCGAGCCTTCGTCTCAACATTGGTTGCGCGTTTTAGTGTTCCGTCCACGATCATGACTGACTGTGGTATCCAATTCAATCCGATTATGGGATGCAATCATGTCAGTGTTTGGTTGCTTTCGCTTGCGTACCGCCGTTTACCATCATCAGAGCAACGCTGCGGTTGAACGTCTACACAGGAACCTCAAAGTAAGCTTACGCATACAGATCTCAACATCACTTGGGTGGACAAGCTACCTTTGATTTTCCTGGGTATTCGCTCGTCCTTGAAATAGGATTTGACATGTCCTGCAGCTGAAATAGTGTATGGTACTCAACTTCGTCTTCCTGGTCAATTCTTTTCTTCCATTGACACACATCTACATTCTCTCCTCGATCCTGCTTCTTATATACACAATTTTCTACGGGTGATGGCTGAGGTTAAGCCAACCGCCCCTAGAACTCCTGCTAATCACAAACCTTCGTGCCGAAAGAGATGACAACATGTTCCCATGTGTTTGTCCGTCACGATTCAACTCGCTCTTCCTTCCAACCTGTTTATGATGGACCCTCGGTCGTCATCTCTAGGGAAACGAAGTTCTTCAACCTTCAGCATGAAACCAAGCAGGATACCTTTTCTATAGACCGCCTGAAACCCGCCTTTTATGAAAATGTTCACATTGAACACCCTCTTCTCATTTATTCTCCCACTATAATCCTTTATGGCCCAGAAACTCCCAGAAATAACCTCCAAACCACTCCTCTAATCACACCTGCTACATAAACTTCACCTTCCGTTTTGCTGTCTCCGCCTCTTGTGTTGCAGGAACCCTCGTCGGCAGCGGTAGTTTGTCAGGAGCAAATCTATCTACTACTGGTCACCCTGTCAGAGGAAGACCGGACTCAAGACTCCCACATCCCGCTTGACGCCATCTCGGAAGGAGCCAAGAAGCGGATCACCATCGCTCCGTCAACCTCCACTCGTGTTGGTGCCTCGCCTGAAGGAACTGGCACTGCCACAGCCAGCGAATAAGTGTCCCAGTGCACGCAGCCAAATCACTGGCACTGAGACACGCTTCGGTCGTGTCGTAAGGAGACCTCGGCGTTGTCAGAACTAGCAAGAAAATATTAAAAGAGGGGCGGGGGGTGTCTATACACTGCCAGATTCTTATAATCTGCAGTACTCCCAAAATAAACAATTATATAGAATATTATCGAATAATATCGAGCGAAGTAATAAGTCAACCATTATATATATATATATATATATATATATATATATATATATATATATATATATATATATATATATATATATATATATATATATATATATATATATATATATATATATGTATTTATATATATATATATATATATATATATATATATATATATATATATATATATATATATATATATATATATATATTTTTTATAAAAAATAAATTTCCTTCTGACCTGTATGATAGAGGTCAGAAAGTTCCTAAAATGCCAATATATTTACTAATTTCAGAGTTGTTTTTTTTTTAAACGATACTTTTAAAAGAAAAATCCTATTCATTTTTAAAAGATATTTTCTCCAAATCAACCCCCAAATAATTTTAAAAAACAAATTATCAATAAGAAGTTTTTTTTAGCAGCAAAGATCCTATCTCTTTGGAGTTCCGCAGTGATAATGTTTATTTATTTAAATGTCCCAGTTATACTGGAGCCTCTTACATTAGCAACACTGTTCGGTCTCTTGGAGCTAGGTTATCTGCTCATATGAAAATTAGTTGGCGCACAAGCAAATTCTTAAATAAAACGGAGAAGTCTTCTATTACGGACCACACAATAAGCTGTAAAACTGACATTTCTATTGATAATGTTAAAGTATTAGCCTTTTACAACAGCTTACAGTGCCTAAGAACCCTCGAATCTTTATATATCAAACACTACAAATATACACTCAATGAACTTGTCACGTAGTGCTTTAAGCTTTCGTGAAAATTTTCTACTTTCTTTGGCACTTGAATTTAAAAAAATAGCTAAAACTAAATTCATGCTATATTTTGAAAATATGGCAAAATTTACTAACCTTTGTTCCGAGTTATCTTAACTCTCCAGCGAAATAAATATATATATATATATATATATATATATATATATATATATATATATATATATATATATATATATATATATATATATAAATATATATTAAACTCTTTAAAATGTGTTTCGTCTCAATATTGTAACTGCTGAACTCACAAAATTTTGTATCGTCCACCCCCATTCTAGCCCTCCTTTACATCCAACAAGAAACCCAAAATGCGTATTATCATTTGTGATCCTCCTCTTTTTACATCCATTTAATATCCTATTAAATCCTGCGAATTACCTTTTTAATTATCTTTGGCATATCATTTAACTATTATTCCAAAATTCACATTTAATCCTTCATATATCTCTCACGTCATTCCTTCGTTGTATATCAATTTGCATCTTGTATTATATCCAATCAATTATCTCTTTATATTTTTATCTGTTAATTTTTAAGTAGATTTTATTTTCGTACGGTCTCGTTGTATTCAATCCCTCGGGTGTTTACCGCAGGACGTCACGTTTAGGCCTAATTTCCAAATTAGACCTTCATTCAAACAAACGAATTTGTGTATGCCAGGTGTCGAGGGATGAAGGCGTGTGACCAAAAAGTCTCTAAAGATACACTTTACTGTACTCAATTGAATTGGAAAGAAAAGGTAAGGACCTTCTACTTAGACCCCGTAAGGCGCGCGGCGATTTGCCTTCCTAGCCTCCCTGCTGACGGGACTCAGCGCCCTGTCCGGCCCAGTTTAGCCTTTTCTCCTTCTTTCAGACAGCCTGTATTTCGCCACTACTTCCTCACTTCCCCTACAACCTTTCCCACAACTTTCTCTGGTCTGCCTCTATTACACAGGGTAGATGCTGACCTTCTTCTCATCCAATTATCCCAGAACGGGGCTGAGGAAAGAATGGACAATGTTCCCTAACCCCTGAGCTCCGGTTTGGAATGGTGGTTTTTTAATAACCTGCTTCATATCCACCCATACCTTCCTCACACCCCCTTTCGTTCTCTTCTCACTTCACACTTTATCAATTTTACGCCGTGCCCAAGGTGGAACCGCCATGCTGAAGGGCTGCCAGGTAACCAGGTGAGGGGTGGGTGAAGGGGGGCTTAAATGGCGGCACCTGGCTCTGCCAGCCCCGTACGCACCCCTTGCAGAGCGGGCCACTGCGAGAGATGATTAGTGTCTGCATCCCGTAAAAGAATAGGGGTCACCATGCCCAATGATAAGAAAAACAAAAAATCCCCTTACTTTCCCCTAATCCACCATCTGAGCCGCCCTCGGACAGCTCCACAGAAAAAAAATTAAGGTTCTCCCTGTGCTTTCGCAGGGGACCATCCAAATCTTTTTAACGGGAGAGGAGACTTACTCCTCTCCTTAGCCTACGGGTGGAAGGGACTTTCCCTCACCCCGTTCTCTGGAGGTGCCTTCGGGCACCTCCCTCCTTCCAGTGGCAGTCTTCCCTTTACTTTCCAAGGGGACTGCCAAGAAAGCCAGCAAGCAGCCCATAACCGACGCTCCCCATTGAAGCGACTCGGTAGAGCAAACCTCCTTATGAGAAAGAGGGAAGCCAGGCTTCATCGGTCGCTTCCTTCAAAAGACCTGCTGGCAAGAATATTAAACCTAACGAGGATCAAGGCAAGGCTTGTGCCTCCTTAGACTCGACTCGTGATACCGCTGCCAATGGGACCTGTGATGTCCTGGGGGGGTGGAGGGGACTAATTGGAGCCCCTCTCCAAGATAGACATGGTCCTTGAGGCAACCCAGCCTCAGACGGTAGGGCCTTCAATGGGGGCGAATCAGGGCTCGATGCCAAACACCGAACTCGAGTCCGCGCCTATGCAAGATCCTCCTCAAACGGCTCGGGTCTCCAAGGCAGTACAAAGGAGGGGAGGAATCTCTCCTCCGGATGGTGCCCCTACGAACGCCAGGACCTTCTCCATCTCGGAGAAGGACCTTGCTGAGGGCGGCCCATCCGACCTGAGGGCTCATGCTGGTGGAAGGGAGAAGCGGGGGTCATTTCCCGCCCTCCTCTTCTAAAAAAAAAGACTTAAAACACTCGGGGCCTCTCTCCATCCACGGGGGCTGCGGGGACAGATATGTATGCTGCCACTTCGGTAAGCGACCAAGCCAATATCGGCACATCCAGCACCTGTTGCCTGCTTAAACTTTTGCTCCCCGCGCCCCTTCTCCAAGCACGACCGTGTTCCGTAAGGCGACCCCTGAAGTTGGTCGCCAGGCCATCTTCACGAGTTCTTAAAGCTGTCCCCTGAAAGGAGGACAGCAGCAGAGGATTTTCGGCTCCTTCGCCCAGGCCCACTGGTGGGCTGGGTGGCTCAGAGACGGTGTACCCTCGAAAAGAGGGCCTCCGATGCCGCCTCGCCCGCCTAATGTTCGATGGGCCACTGCTGCCCGAGAGCCCGCCCGGTGGTGCTTGGCGCGGGTGCGATGGTCCGCATTTCAGTAAATGATTGAATTCTCTATCTCAGTCAAGGAGTTTATGTCGGTAGACGAGGCCGTTGAGTTCTTCTCCGGCAACCTCATCGCCGCGGGCTTAACCACTATTCCTAGAAAGTCTGGCCGTTTTGCACGCCGACCTCTCCCGTGGTGGTCAGCCGAGTGTGAGACGGCCCTCAAGCAGAAGCGTTATGCCTACATGCGCTATAAGCGCCGCTCGAACGATTTCACTGTAAGTGAATTTCGTGGGGCTAGGGCTAGGTTCCAGTATATTTCGAAGCACGCCCACCTCTCTTCTTGGTGGGCATACGTGTCTTCACTTAACGGAAAGAATCCTCTAGCAGAAGTGCGGAAGCGAGTCAAAAGAATTCAGGGCAAGTTTTCGCATGACCCGCTTCCCGTTCTCCAGGAGAATGGGACTGCAATCCCGGAACCTGCGTCCGTGGCGGAATCCTTCGCAACCGCTTTCTCCACATTCTCTAGGCGGGATGCTGCTCCGCCAGCATTAAATGCACGTCATGATGTCTCAGAAGGCCGCCGGCTGGACTTTACCTCCAGAAGCGAAGAACCCTTCAATGACAGGTTTACTCTCAGCGAGTTGCGTTCCGCTCTTGTAGCGTGCGCGGACACCGCCCATGGTCCGGACGATGTCCCGAACGCCCTGCTTCGACACCTGGGTGAGCGAGACATGGCCTTTCTTAAAGATTTTTTCAACAGGATTTAGGTGGAGGGTTTCCTTCCAGATTCCTGGCGAATCGCTACTGTGCTTGCCTTTCGCAAACCGGGAAGAGATCACTCTACTCCGACCGGTTTCCGCCCAATCTCTCTAACCTCTTGCGTGTGCAAGTTGATGGAGAAATTGGTAAATGTTAGATTAGCCTTTTTCCTGGACAGCGCTGGCCATCTGTCTTCCGCACAGTGCGGCTTCCGCAAGTTCCACTCCACGTCGGATGCTCTGCTCCGACTGGAAAATGCCGTCTGCGAGGCTTTCCTTCGTAGACAGCACTACGCCACGGTGTTTTTAGATCTGGAGAAGGCCTATGATACCGCATGGCGATACGGTATCATGGAGAGCCTCCACATGATGGAGGCGAGGGGACGCTTCCCAATGTTTATATCTGAATTTTTGCGAGATCGTCGATGCCACGTACGGGTGGGTGGGAGCCCTCCCCGGCCCATTGGAGCAGGAAGAGGGTGTCCCTCAGGAAAGTGTCCTCAGTGTCACACTATTTGCCCTGGACGACCTTTCGATCTCTTTTGGCGCGGCCCAGATGCCAACTCTGGAGCGTCGACTCCAACAGGCATTGAACCGCGTCTCTCGCTATTCCGAAGCGCACTGGTTTGCTTGGCCAAGACTAAGGTGGTACACTTCTGCCGCCATCCACAGCTCCACCCTGACCCAGACTTTTTTCTTAATGAGGTACGCCTGGGATTGGTTGAATCGCACCGTTTCCTTGGTATTGTATTTGACCGACGCCTCACAGGGGAAGATGATATTCGCAGCCTTAGGGTCTCTTGTACCCGCGCCTTGGATATTCTCCGTTCAGTGACGTTCAGTGCTTGGGGCGCTGATAGGGCTACTGCCTTACCTTTTTATCGATCCCTTGTTCGTTCGAAGCTTGACTATGGAAGCAAGTTTTATGCATCCGTCACTGAGCGTTTATTGTGGAAGGTGGACTCGGTCCACCACACAGGCCTTCGCCTAGCGACCGGTGCCTTTCGCACTTTCCCTATTGAGAGCCTACTATTCGATGCTGGCGAGTTGCCACTCGCTCTATACCGTGCACAGTGTATTATTCGACTGTTCGCGCGAGCCGAGCGCCTCCCTCAGTCTCCAACAGCTCTCACTGCATCCGCAGCTGATTTCGACGGTGCCTATGCCGCCGAGAGACGCCAGTCATACCCTTAGCCAAGGGTGGGGAACCTTTTTGTACATAAAGGCAATCTTACAATTCATCATCACTGATAAAGGCCACATAGAAAAAATGTAAAGTTATTTTATCCTTTAAGTAATTTATTAGTAATCTAATAAAAAAGAGTTTTATAGAAATCGAAAGCATAATAATTTTAAATATTTCTATTTAAGTAAGTACTTTTTATACAAGTAATATGTGAATGAAAAATATTGAAAACTTAGAATTTTCAAATATTTTATTTATGTAAGAAGTTTTCAAAATAATAAGTAAATGAATAATATCGAAAGCATGACATTTTCAAATTATTTTAATTAAGAAAGAAGGTTCTTTGTATTCAAGGACAATAAAGGAACAATAATCTTATAAAAAGATATCATATAAACATCGAGAATATAACATTTTCAAATATTCATTATATAGTAGGCGATCATGTACATTTTTTTATACATATTAATGACTTCTTTGAGTTTACTTCTTTTGAAGAAGCATTTTGATATCAGGCTTTAACATAGTGGTTCTTAGTCTCAATAGGTCCTCCAAATGCTCCTCTGCCAACTGTGTTCTCAGTGAATTCTTCATTTGCGCCAAGTACGAAAATGTGGATTCACAACAGTATGTTGAAGAAAAAACAGAAAATCAGTCGTCCTGCATGTTCACGAAGACGAGGATATTCTATCACGTTTTTTTCAAATTTCGACGGGATTTTCTCTCTTGTCAAACAGAGACTTCAGGATATTATCCTCAGACATTTCAATAAGCTCCCTTTGTAACTCTTCAGGAGCCTCTGATACATCAACTAAGTGAGGTTGAAAAGCAGGTTTCAGAGGGATGTTATGCTTTTCAAAATCATTGAATCTTTTATTGTATTCTTCTATCAATGTGTCTAAAACCGACTCATATTCTTCAAAATATCCATAGATATCTTCATTTTCACTCATTACCTTCGTAAGCTGGGGAAAGTGTTCTTCTGAAAGTTTTGATTGAGCCAAAAAGGACTTGAAATACAACAGTTTCTTTCTAAATGCCTGACTTTTTTGCCACATATCATAAATACATTTATTTCTGCTTTGCAATGAAATGTTTAACTCATTTTGTTTTGATATCACATCACATAAAAAGGCAACATCTCGGTAAAAATTTGGATCTGATAAATCACAATACTTGTTGTTTTCTTTGAAAAAGTCAATCATTTGCCATCGTAAAGACAAAATTTTGACCAATACTTTCCCTTGCGACAAACAGCGTACTTTTGAGTGATATGGCAAATCTACACTAATTACTTCGTCATCCATCATCAGCATGTTTCGAAATTGACGATGCTTTGAGGCATTCACTCAAATATAGTTAACAATGCTTATAACCTTTTGCAAAGTGTCATTTAAATTTACAGATTTTGCACAGAGATTTTGCCGATGTAAAATACCATGGAAAGAAATCAGTACATTTGGTTTTGGGGTTTCTCTCTTAAGATTTCCAATAAATCCTTCATTTTTAGCCATCATAGCTGGGGCAGCATCAGTGCACACACTTACAAAATTAGTAAAATTTAGTCCTATTTTATGACAATGCTCTTTGAAGTTGGACATGGACATGCTCGCGGGACGCACCGCCATTTGAATGAGCACTCGCCAGCGCCCTACTGTGAAGACTGCGTTGTCCCCCAGACTGTTCGGCACATTCTTGTTGAATGTCCTAGTTTGGGCGATCTCTGCGCACGTTACCTGTCCCGGTACCGAAATGGGCGGGGTAGCTACCACTTATCCCTTGTACTTGGGACGAGTTCGTCCACATTGACTGGTGAATTTATAGACTTTGGGGGGGAGACCGGCCTTCTCCCCTTTATTTAACTAGTTGAGTTTTTTTGTTATTTTAGTAGGTCGCACGTTCCTGCGCCGAGGGGAGGCGGACCTCCCCTCCGTTGCCGGAGCTTACTTCCTGCTTATTGCCTTTTTCCTTTTTTTATTTTTATCGTTTTTTTTTTATTTTAAAGCTGCTAGTATTAGGCAGTTTTTAATACGGCGGCTAATGCCCAAGTAGGCCGTCGCCAGATAAGCTCTTAAAATTAAAAAAAAATAAAAAAACAAAAAAAACCTCCTACTTAGAGTGCGATATTATACGTTGGCTCTTTAAAAGGGAAGACGTTTGCCGGGTTCGTCTCAAGGGTTATTCAAAAGATAAACACCTCTACAAAAATAAACTTTAATACAATTAATAAGAACAAGGGCACAGATAAATATGGAATTCTAAATAATAATCAGTTCGACAAAAGAATATTATGACAGACAAAATTTAGGAAACTAGGTCCGGGAAAATATATAAGTTATCCAATAAGTTGGATTGAATGAAAGGTTTAGCAAATCTATTGGCGTTACACCAAATGGGAAATTCTTCTTAGGACTGGGAACGAAGAGGTGGGACTTACGAGGAAAAGACTCCTGGTTACTTCTGGTGGATGAACTGGGGATGTGGAAGACCAATGGCCAGGTCTTCGTCAATTGGGTCTCAATGCGAAGGCGTCAGGAGAGACTCTGAAAGTGGTTGAGATTACCTCGGCTCCAAGGAGAAGTAATCACGAAATCGAGATTCGTCTGCGGACGACAGCAAGTCTCAACCAAGGTAGTGAGACGAGAGAAACCCAAGACAATCTTCCGGGGTATAGCGAGTTTCCGTAATCTTCCTCTGATCAGGGCGCATTACACGAAGACGATCTGCTGACGAGATCACAGGAGCGAGGGGATCACTTCACGGGAGACAGATATTAAGGTATGGACGGCAAGAAGCTCGAGTTCTTTCTATTTCCTTAGGATTTGCAGACATCACCTTAAATAGGAGCCACAGCCATAGTCGAGAGAGGGCTTCGCTTCACGCACGATGGCCTCTCAAGGGGATACCGGGCGCGGCTTAAGCAAACATGGACCTTGATAATTTCGGGTATCGACGAGACGAAAGGAATTAAGCGAGATTCCCAAGGGATATCGGACGCGTCTTAAGCAAAGATGAACCTTGAGAACCTTAGGCATCGACGAGGCGAAGGGAATTAAGAGATATTCCCTTCTACCCCAAGAGAGGGAAGATGGACACGGCTACCACCTGGAAGCGGGACAGCGTTATCAAACTGGGGTGAAGACGGTGATAAAACACCCGTCTTCGTTGATCTGTCTTGACCAGAGAAATTCTGTGTGATAACGGCGTACTGAGTTTCATGCTCCCACACGCCTTCCTTCCTAAGATGAGATTTCACAGAGACGTTGAGGATGGAAAATACCATTCCCCACAAATGGAAGAGATAGTGATTGGAGAAAACAATTTACCTGATGGGATACAAACTAATAGGAGAATCTTTAACTTCTGGCCTACATAACCGCGAACACAAAAAAATCAATTCATATGAGGTTGTGGAACTTAGGAGTTAACGATAAGTAATAATATTACCCCAAAAAATTAAACATGGTGACATTACAATTAATTACGAAATAAAAAATAGTTAAAGGAAATATATATATATATATATATATATATATATATATATATATATATATATATATATATATATATATATATATATATATATATATATATACAGAGGGACAAGGCTTAACAATATATACAATTGTGAGTACACACCCTCGGTGACTCAATCTTACGAGGTAGGAGAAAGCTCCTCTATGTGGTTCCTACTAAGCTAGTCAGCCATACAATTTTCGAAACCTTGAATATAAAATATGCGAAATTGGTACTCCATCAATAATAAACTATATCTCATGAGTCTACCGTTTTGACTTTTACTATTTTTATAAATATGCTAAGGGGCGGTGATCCGTTTCAATCACGAACTCCTTTCCCAACAAATACATTTTAAATTTTAGAATGGCGGCAGAAGTGAGCCTATCCTTAAGTTTGTTAAAGTGGGCGGATGCCTTGGGGTTCCACACGAGGGGTCTGGGGATTGCTTCTTTAACAGGGCACTAAGTGGAGAAGCTAAGGCGGCAAAATTGGGGAAAAAAACGCCGGTAGAAGGAGGCGGATCCCCCAAAGGAGCCGAGCTTATTAGATTCAGTGGGGAGCAGGAGCAGTACCTCATCACCGGGTCGGAGGCGTCAATCTTTTGCCTTTACGTCGAAATAAGTCCTGTATTTCTCCAAATTAAGATCCGTATTTTTATGGACGAAATTGTATTATGATTATAATGATTTCACCCAACAAAATAGCTGGAATATCAATCTATAATATGACGAAATATCATTTAATTACTTATATGCAACGAAACAAATGAATAGAATCTAACAGAAAAGCAGTTGGGAAATGAACAACTAAAATGGCGCAAATAATCAATTAATTATAATGTTCATATAATTAATTAAATAATATTCGATTTCCGAAGAAAAAAAGAGATTATGGCTATTGACGAAAACACATTTAACATGATTCATGGGATTTATTTTCTGTTAATAAATCATCCTAAATAGCGTTTCGAAAACCATAACCATAAATTTGTTTGATAGAAGTTGTCATCTGCTAGTTTTTAGGTCTAAAAACGAAAGTGAAATAAATTTTGAAATAACGAACTGGGTTTTAAGAAAAACAATTAAACAAATATAAATATATTCATAGAATCAACGAATGTACAATGAGATAAGTTGGATTAGGTATACAATGCAAGATATGGTAAAATATGATTTACAGTAACAAGATGTGAAGAGAAATGAAGTAGGTGAAATAAATATGAAATAATATGGTGAAATATTATAGTGACTATGATGGACTAAATTTGGGGCTGCAAATACGAGAAGTAAATAGAATTAGGACCTACTCTCGTATGGCCGTTTGCAGAGAATTGTGAGAAAGTGGAATTAAACTAAGTATGATTTGTTTGGAGGTAAATGACTAATTGTAGAAGGAATTATAACAGACCTTTATGCGGAGAATGGCGAGAGTCGAATGGAGGAGAGAATAGTGTGCCATTTGGTCGAGCTGAAAGCGTGTGTTTGTTTGTTTGTGTGTGAAATTTTAAGAGATGTTGTTTGAAACAGTAGTACGTTAAATGAATTGATGAGTTAAGTAAAATGAATGAATGAATTAATTATTAAGTTGTATATAAAATATGATTTAATTTAAAAAAGTTAAGTAAAATAATTGATCGATTTAATTGACAAAAATAAAAGAATTGCATGATATGAATTTGACATAATAATTGATATATATATATATATATATATATATATATATATATATATATATATATATATATATATATATATATAAATTTAAGTTTCCCATAAGGATTTTATTATAGGAATGCCCAGAGGGCATTGCTATAATGGTAACAACACAACCCAGATTCATGACGGGCCACATTAGTTAGATTAATGAACGAAAAAGGCAAAATTTCAATTGATCACAATGAATGTAATCAAATATATGACGTTTACTTAAACAAGATAAAATAAATAGGGAGCACTTCGAAATAAGATCTACCAGTACAAACACTTGACAGGAGTCGAACGGGTTTGTATTCAGTGACGGTGCTCAAACAGGGTGGAGCGTTCCCAATATATCTTTTTGCGATTAAGGCGCCATCTGAATCTGTGGGGAAGTGGTGATGTAGGTGTGTGTAAGAGAGTTGATGTGCAAGAGTATTTGGGGAGGGAAAATAGTGGTAAAATGAGAAGGAAGCATTAGAGGTGCAAGATTTGCAAAGTTGCCTGGAGATCAAGCTAATTAATCTCTTTCATGTTTATTTTATCCTTTGTATAGGTTTTATTCCTCTTTTTTCGTATTTTGTTATCTACTCGTTGTTGTTGTTGTTAACTTTGACTTTTTGTGTGTGTGTTGTTGTTTTCTTCATACTTACTACTTCATACTTAATTAATCTAGTTTCTTTTATAATTTTCTTAGTTGGTTCTTGTTTTATTTATCTTCACAAGTTTGTCCTCTTTGGGTTGAGTTTGTCTTTTTCGAGTTATGTTCTCAGGGTTTTTGTTTTTTTTGTCAATTCAGTTGGGCTTTCTTCTTTATCGGTTATTCACTATTTGTGGTTCATCCTATTATCCATAGAAAGGGAAAACTATGTTTCCAAGCTTGGTAGCGCTGCTTGGGAATCTCGCAGGGCATGGACCTCGTTGATTTTCTTCAATGAGTGCTCTTATTTCTTGTGTTGTATTGGGTGTCTTTTCTCCTTTATATCTGACGCTCTTTCCTTTAGAACTATGTTAAGCGGTCTGATTTTCGCCTCTCCGTGCAGATCCTCTTGCTTCCTCCCATCCATCCTGCGTATACTGGTGACAATATACATGCATTTATTTTGTAGACTTTGCCACTCTTTTCGTGCGCTCTCTGAAAAGCTGAAAAGAGTCGCCGAAGGATAGATGAGGGTTGATCTGACTAGCGCCAAATATATTTTTTCTTTTGTTTTTCAAGCTGAAGTTCCTGAATGTAAAGAGGGTTCTGACTGCTGATTTTGCTCTTTGGATCCGTTCTGCGACGTGCTTCCTGTATCCTGAAGAAGTAACCTTCAACCCGATTATATTGCACTCATTCGTATAGGTATATCGTATAATATCCTCCACTCTCACATCAGCTATTTTTATTCTTCCTAATGATATTTTTAAAAATTTGTCACCATTAGTTCGGATCTTCCATTTTGCTTCGTATTCATTTATGTTCCTTATTTCTATTGCAGTCATGCGAGCTTGCATTGGCGCATTTCGATATCCCCAAACGATGAGTTGGCTTATATCATCGGCGAATTGAATGTTCAGGTTCCAGGGTTTGCTGGGCTCGGGCATGGCATGTGTGTAAATCGAGTAATGGGTCGAACTGAGACACCCGTCTTGAGGCAATCCTGCCCACAACGGAAAGGTGGGTCTGCCCGTGTTTCCCATATTAATATACGCTGACCTCTCCATGATGTGGTCACAGAGAATCTTCTCGAGCCCTTGGTTTAATCCCAGTTGGAGAATTTATATTGCATCCCTCTTAACCATACTTTATCAAATGGCTTTGATATGTCCCTGCATACAATCTTGATATAGCTCCAAATTTTCTTCACTTGTGCAATCTACTCCGTGATGACATTTATCGCTATCTCGGTGCTTTTCTTCATTCTGAAGCCATATTGCCGTTTATTCATAATAAATTTTTGTCCTCAAAGTGTTCGACGAGTCTTCTATTTAATATCTCGAGGAATTTTGCTTCAATTTCCAAAATGGATATTGGGCTATAACACTTCTTCCTCGTCGGGGTCTTCCAAGCTTGGCTATGAAGAACAATTTATCCGCTTGGTATGCATCGGGAAAGTAGCCTACATTTAAGCAGGCATTGAAGATGTTGAGTATACCTTCCCGAACGCATATCGGTGCTTTGACGAAGTTGACTTCGTCAACTATGATCGACCTGGTGCCTTTTGTTTAAATGAATGGAGCACGCTTTCCAATTCTTCTAGCGTCACTCTCTCCTCTTCTTCGTTTCCCCTATACACTTGGTGGTTCAGATGCGTCCTTTCGATGTTGGTATTGAGCTCGTCTATTATTTGATTTTCAAAATCAATGTCGAAGTCTTCATTTTCTTCTTCACTGATTCTGAATATCTGTTCCCAGTGTTCTCTGAGAATATTGTCAATTTAATTCTCGTCTATTTATATAATATAACTCCGTAGGCGTCTTCCAATTCCATTCTTTTATTTTGAAGCATTCCTTTCATCCTTTTGATCTTTGCCCAGAATTCGTTTGGTGTTGCTTCGCTCTCTAGTTCTTTGATATCTTCATTTCATTTTTTTTTGTTGGTAAATTTGTGTCTTCAACACTTCTTTTAACTCTCTAGTAAGATACATTGCTTCGCGGGAAGGTCCTGTTGTGATGCTTATTTGATATAACTCTTTAAATTATCGGGGAAGAACCTTTCCTACGTTCGGTCCATCTATACACAGAAATTGTTCTGTAGGCAGTTTTGGGAATAGACTTTTGTCTGCTTCGATCATCTGGGCCTCTAGCCGTTCCATTTCCTCGTCTATTTCTTCGAGCGTTGCTTCGTCGAGGTTCGCTGGAATTTAATTTCTTAACAATCGCTCGTAATTATCCGAATTCGCCCTTTTGTATCTCTTCCTTGTGTGCGATGTATCAATATAGGGTTCACATTTAATTATAGGTTGATCCTTATATGGTTACTACACGAAACTACTTCAGGGGTCATGGGATAGTTATAGGGGACGAGGAAATTGGACAAGCAAATATCCGGCTTGGTGGCGTTTCTGTCCGTGATGAAGGTAGAAAAGTCGGGTCCCAGTCTTTGGACGATGTTTCTGTCCAAGAGAGTATCCAAGCAACGGCCTACCCCGTTCGTGCAGGTATATCCGGACTCAGCACATCGTGCGTTGAGATTCCCCATTAGAATTGTGGGGATCCTTTGCACGAATATACTCATGAGCGTCTAGTTGGGCAAAGAGTCGCGCTTCGGGGGTTGGTATCCCGTACTTTATTTTACCCAGGCTCATTTCCACCTCTATAGCGAGGTAGGACTTCTAGATTTCTCAGTTGCTTGATTTTTATTCCTTTCTTAACCGCAATGGCTGCACCGTCGTATCGTTCTTGAGAATAGTTTACTGTCAACACTTCATAGTTCCATATCTTGATTACTTCACTATCCGTGTTGACTCTGTGTTCCGAAAGCAATATTATATCAAACTCGATGTTCCTAAAGATGTTGCCGTACTGCACTCCTTTTGTTGTCCATCCGTCGGTGTTGATGCTTAAGAATCTCAAGTTGTCTATGCATTTTTCAGATGCTGTTTACCTCCTTTGTAACTTCGGCTCCCTATTAGGGATGGCCTTGGTGTTAGGAGGTGGATTGCCTTGTGATTCCTCCTGGATCGCTTCTATTCACTTTTATTTCTTGGATTTTCTTTTATTGCGGGACAGGAGTCTTCGACCTGCTCATTGACGGCCTGTGCGGCTTAGTATTCTGAATCGGAGCTTTTTCTTCTTTTGACTCTGATTGTGAATCACTAGAAGTTTCTTCGCAGGTTTTATCTGATTCTTCTTCTTTAGATGTTAACTGCAGCCCCTGTTCTAGCGTTGTAGTTGTTGGTGGCTGGCTCGTAGACATATTCAGGATTTTGATTGAGTCTGGTGGTTTTGGCACTTTAACAATTGGTAGATTGTTGGCTTGGAGCATTGTGTTTAGCTCCTTCTCGTAACTTCCAGGGTTGCCCATCAGTGGCGGATCTAGAAAAAGCGAATGGGGTTGCCAATGCCAGGATTTTTATGAATGGAAATTTGTTAAAGCTGCTTATTATGGTACATATTTTAGGAGTAATAATGTGTGATCGTACAAATAATCAGTGCTGAATACATACGAATAAGTTATAGGCAAAAATGATGAATATGTACATGTAGTTCTAAACTATAATGATGTAGGCTACTTGCAAGTCATTTCGCCCACTTAAGTAACAAGGCACATAATCAAAGAGGAGACGGCGGTTTTTCTCCGCAAACTTGTCAATCACTTGATCATTCGAAACTTGAATGTCATTGTGGACGGCGAGTAGTGCGAGGCCGTTGAGGCGTCCTGGCAAATGGTGCTCCTCACGTACGTTTTTAACCGTTTCAAGGCTGAGAATAAGCGTTCGGCTTCTGCATTTGAGACCAACAGAGTCATTAAGATGTTCAGGAGCTTTGCAATGTTCGGGAACATACGGGTCTCGGTATACTCCTTCGCATTCTGGACATTTCCTAAGACCGGAACGGAATTTGTCCACCGCTGTGCCTCTACCTGCACGAGCACTGGTGGCTCAACACCGCTCTTGTAGAGCTTAACGGCATTAAGGACGCCATCCACGTCTGCTTTTGAGCCCTTTAGAAGCTCCTTCAACCTGAGAGCAACTGGCACGGTATTCTCCTCAAATCTTCTCTTCAGCTCGGCGATCACTTGGTCAACGAACAGAATATAGACCAACCGTCGATAGTACTCCTCAGCATTCTTGGCTGGGATATTCACACGCTGTGTCTGTCGTGCACAGACTCGGGGAACAATGACGTCATCGTGAGCTGAGTCACTTCAACTATATGATCCTTGGCTTTTGAAAATACAGTGTGGAAGTGCTCCTCGGCATTCTTTCTGAACTTGGCGAAAACAGTCTCAATCTCACGAATCAGTGCGTAGGCAGATGCCAAGTCACCGTTATTCTTTTGCAGGGTCCTGCTTGGCTGGAATATGTGGGCCAAAACTGACTCTGCCACAAACAACTCAATGAGAAAGCGAGGGTCTCTAATCGCTGCGAGTAAGATGCAAGCATTGGCACCAACTTCCTTTCCTCTTCTATGAAGACCGTGATGTGAGGCAGGAACTCGATGAACACGAGTACTGCATCATGCTGCTCTATCCATCTGGTTGGACACAAGGGCATCAACTTCTCACGCCTAACTGAACAAAGCTTTACGATTTTGGAGAACCGAAGCGTCCGCATGTTACTGGAGTAAATGAAGTTATGGACTTCGTTGAGCGTCTGTAGGACGAGTTTCAATTCTTTTACATCGCAGGCTTTGGTCAGCACTAGATTCAATCGGTGATTAAAGCATTGGGTTAGTTTGGCGAGAGGGTATTGCGCCATGATGATAGCGGCATTCCCTTGGACTTTCCCATCATGGCACTCACTCCGTCGAAGCAGAGGCCCCGGCAGTTTGACATGTGCAAACCAAGGCTATGTACGGTGCGAATGAGCAGTTAGGCCAGGCCTTCACCGGTTAGGTTCTCAGCATGGACAAAAGTGAGAAAGTCCTCCTTGATGTCCGCTTCGACGTGTCGAAGGATAATGGTGGCTTGCTCCTTCCCTGAGACGTCCGTAGTCTCATCCATTAGCACTGACACTCCGGCTAAGACCTCTTCCATCACCAATCGCCTGTAAAGCGAAATATGATTATGGTGACACCTGCTCATAATGTCAAAATAGCATGAATTCTACTTTTGGAATAAAAGACCTATTTTTCGGAGAGAAGTTGCAGTATTACCCACCTGGAATATCGATCAGCTCGTCCTGAATAATTTTGCTAATGAGGTTGGAGTTGGCTTGGCTGGCCAAGCTGGCGAGGAGGAGATTAACGTCGGCATCTCCCCCCTGGGATCAATAACGCAGAAGCGCGATGAAGACTCCTTCTCCCGTTTAGCTCGGAATAGGGAAGTCCAATGGACTGTCATCTCGATGCCCACGGAGAGGCAGCATATTTCGTCCACAGAAGAGGATGCTCGCCGGTTGGTCTCGATTTGCATCTTCTTCCTCGCCTGCAGCATGGTATCGACAGCCCTCGTCGGGTTTCACGGAGTGTCGACAAACCCCTCCATTTTCGTCATAGCTGTCACGTGATATCCGTGCATATTGTGCCCGCTGAGCAGTTCGGTGGCTGGCCAAGCTGGCGAGGAGGAGATTAACGTCGGCATCTCCCCCCTGGGATCAATAACGCAGAAGCGCGATGAAGACTCCTTCTCCCGTTTAGCTCGGAATAGGGAAGTCCAATGGACTGTCATCTCGATGCCCACGGAGAGGCAGCATATTTCGTCCACAGAAGAGGATGCTCGCCGGTTGGTCTCGATTTGCATCTTCTTCCTCGCCTGCAGCATGGTATCGACAGCCCTCGTCGGGTTTCACGGAGTGTCGACAAACCCCTCCATTTTCGTCATAGCTGTCACGTGATATCCGTGCATATTGTGCCCGCTGAGCAGTTCGGTGGCTGGCCAAGCTGGCGAGGAGGAGATTAACGTCGGCATCTCCCCCCTGGGATCAATAACGCAGAAGCGCGATGAAGACTCCTTCTCCCGTTTAGCTCGGAATAGGGAAGTCCAATGGACTGTCATCTCGATGCCCACGGAGAGGCAGCATATTTCGTCCGCAGAAGAGGATGCTCGCCGGTTGGTCTCGATTTGCATCTTCTTCCTCGCCTGCAGCATGGTATCGACAGCCCTCGTCGGGTTTCACGAAGTGTCGACAAACCCCTCCATTTTCGTCATAGCTGTCACGTGATATCCGTGCATATTGTGCCCGCTGAGCAGTTCGGTGGCTTTTTTGTACCTACACATCTGGTTTAACACCAAGGTGCCCAGCCTATGGTCTATAACTCCGCTTGTATTTCCGCCGAACAGCACACATGTAACGCAGTATCCACCCTAGTTCAGCAACGAGTACTTCAGCCAGGGGTATGTGATGCACCAACTTGGTTGGAATCGCTTCTTATGGCCAGCCACCTTCTTCAATGAAGAGTAACAATTCGACAGACGGGTCAGTTTGCTTGATTAAGGCCACTTCCTCGGAGTCTGTAGATGCCATATTCCCAATGAAGTTGGCAACGTCCACTGGAGCTGTGGAGAGTGTCAGTGTGCCATGCTAAAAAAAGAGAAGTGAGTTCCTTGCCTTCCTGCTCCTCATGGTGAGATTCGGCTTCGCTCTTGGATCTAAAGGTTGTCGATGTCGAAATGTTTGGCTGTTGCTCCAGCTCATTGACATCACGCTCGCAATCACCACTCGTTTTGACCACTTTGGTCTTGAAGAATGAGGTGATCTTCATATCACCGGTTCGCTTCATGGTACACGCTCTTTGAATCAGAGGGAAATAATGAATCACATGGAAAAGCCCAGCCGCTCACATCACCCCATGTATGTCCGTAACAATATATAATAAAAAAATCACTTACTTTGCACTGTTGTGTTTTAGAGAGAGGATGACGCGGAGATGATGCTCGTGTAGTCGCGGGGAGAGAGAGAGAGAGAGAGAGAGAGAGAGAGAGAGAGAGAGAGAGAGCAAGAGAGAGAGAGCGAGAGAGAGAGAGAGAGAGAGAGAGCGAGAGAGAGAGAGCGAAAGAGAGAGCGAGAGAAAGAGAGAGCGAGAGAGAGAGAGAGAGGATGCTCGAATTAGTTCCGAGAGGGAAAGATAACAGCGAACACATTCTTAGCTCAGGCCAGCTGACAAAGAGCGGAAGGGCCAGGCGTGTGAGTGAGGATGCGTGATCCGACTGGTCAGCGAGTCAAGCACACGCGCCGTGTGTCCGCCGTGAATCAAGACACAAGGTGCCGAATCGAAAAACTATGCAAGCCAGGCACACTGTGTGGAGTTTCCCCCTCTGGACCCGCCCCTGTTGCCCATGTTGGCAATATGTGCATATATAATGCAGGACATTATTTTCGCACTCATGTCACTGCTCAACGCGGGTAGTTGTAGCTGTGTGACTGCTTTGGTGAGTGTTTTGGAAGCTGCTGCCGCGTAACTCAGGTTGCTACAGATTCGTGATTCCTGGCCGGGAATATTCTGGGCCAGGTCTTCGCTGGTCATTCAGGTGGTCATTTGTGGTCGCGGATACCAATTGCCGTTATTAGGAATTGACTTTCTGGAGCACTTAAATCTCTTGGTGGATTGTGCGCTTGACTTCCTTATCCACAACCAAACTGAGCTCATATAAAAAATGAAACGATCCGGGGATCTTGCAGTATCACTAATCATTAATGACCTACAACACTGCCCGGTTACAAAGCCTGGTTAGAGAGGTACGAGGCTTTATACAGACCCTCGTCCACTAATATCTCCCCGCATTAGCCTAACTCACTGACCAACACAATTGAGACAGGGCAGTGCATCACCAACATTCGCGGGACCAAGACCTATTTCATTGGAAAAGCTGCAAGTTTCCAAAGCAACGTTCGAAACGCTATTGAAGGAGGGGGGGTCGTGCGCCCATAGAAATCACCATGGACTTCGCTGATTCACATGGTTCCGCTGAAGTCGCCGGGTGAATATAGGGTGGTCGGCCACTTCCGAGTGATTAATACGGTCACAAAGCCCGACAGATATCCATTGCCAATAATACAAAGCGTGCCGAACTACCTCCATAGCAAGACAATTTTTTAAATGTTGGTTCTGGTTCGTCCTTACCATCAAATCCTTATGAACCCGGCGGACATAGAGAAGACTGCGGTGGTGACGCCGTTTGGTTTATGGGAGTACGTGAAGCTACCATCAGGACGACAATTTGGAACAATTAGATCAAGTTTTCAAAATCCTGGTCGAGAACGGTCTGATGATATCGCTGGGAAAATGCGAACAAGCGAAGGGGGAAATTCATTTTCTAAGGCATCACATTTCGGCGGAAGGAATTTGCTCACCGGCCAAGAGAATAAAAGAAATTGGAGACATGCCTCTACCGAAGGATTACAAGGAACTACGACGATATTTGGGCATGCTGGGATACTACCGAAGAATGATCCCAATTTTGCCGCGATTGCAGCCCCGCTGACTGAGCTTGCACGCCTGCAACCTAAGACTCGTGAACTCGAATGTAACCATTTGTCACGTGAAGCATTTTTAAGTACTAAATCGGCTTTGATTGATTCTGTCAAGCTCTGTCACCCGTTGCCCAATGATTCGCCATATCAGCTCCGGACGGATTGCTCCCAATACGTGGCAGGTGCTGCCCTTCATCAAATGGTAAATGCAACGCCGCGACTGGTGGCATTCTTCTCGAGTAAGTTAAGTCGGACACAGCAAGCATGCTCCACTTACGACAGAGAGCTCCTGGTGGCGTATCTTGCTGTGTTCCACTCTAGGCACATGATTGTGTACCAAACCAGACAGGTAGAAACGCCATTGGACAGCTATTTTGAAATACATCAGCGATATCACTTACGTGCGTGGTCAGGGCAACGTAGTTGTTGACTGCCTTTCGAGGAACGTCAATTCGGTCCAAATTGACTCATTTGACCTCTGAGTTTTGGTGGAAGCGCAGGATACAGACAAAGAAACGAGGGAATTTCGCTCACGATTAAAATCCTTCCCTTTTCTTGGAGAAGCTCAACTATAGTGTGAAGTAACATTAAGACACCCATGACCGTTTGTCCTTACAGCGTGCAGAAGGACTATCTTCAATCAGTTACATAATTTGCCACAACTTGGGATCAAGCCATCTTCTCGTCTAATTAAGTCTCGATACTTTTGGCCTAATATGGACAGGGACATCCGCTCCTGGGCACGGGAATGCATATCATGCCAATCCTCCAAAATCGATCGCCACGCAAAATCTCTAATCCTGCCCAATAATATTGCGTCGTCAAGGTTCAAAACGGTATATATCGTTATCATTGGACCACTTCCACCGTGCACACTGCTTGGACAATCATACCCGTCGCACAATCGGTATCTACTATCGTGCATTGATCGTGCTACAAGATGGATCGAAGCGTTACCGATTCCGGATGTAAGTGTTGCATAGGTCGCGTTGGCTTTCCTAGACAAATGGATTTCCAGATTTGGGCTCCCGCTATACGTCATAACCGACAGAGAAGCCTAATTCGAATTCGAATTGTTCAAGGAATTATCATTCCTCGGTATTCATCGTCTCAGCACAACAGCGGACAGCTCCTCCACGAACAGGATGGTGGAAAGGGCACACGGAACTTTTAAGCGCCATATAGTGGCCCATCAGGAAAGGTTGGCTGATGGCTCTTCCGGTTATCCTCTTGGGCATTTGCTCCTTGCCTAATGACTCGTTATTATCACCTTTCACGGCAGTCACAGGGACTACTTTACTCTGTCCGAAACCCTTGGTTTCTTCTCAGAAAGTTGCCCGAACAGTTCTTGAAACATAAAACTATCGGAACCAAGTCGGAATGGCGAGATATTTGGAATCGACTCGGTATACACTTGGCTTACGTTCGGAATCGATTCGTGGTGTTCGGTATGCATTCGGACCCCAAAATTTCAATTTTGGCCATTACAAATGTCAAAAATCGCTATCGATTCGGAATCGTTTCCGTATGCATTCGGTTTCTTTTCGGTATGTATTCGGGAAGGTCATTCCGAATTAATTCCGACATCATTCCGAAACGAAACCGAATTTTAACACCCATTCCGAATGCATACCGACTACATTCCGAAACAATTCCGAATCGATACCTAAGTGTCCGAATGCTTTTCCGAACGCGCCCCGATACGATTTCGAAAACATACTGAACTCTCACATATGGCAACACTTCGCCTATACAAATTGTCCCGGGAGGGCAGTTGACATCACTTGTCCTGCTACCACCACCACAGCAAGATCTCCACTTCTCATCCTCCTCACCATTGCTTTTGCTCTCCACCCCTGGAGTTTGAGTCCCAGAATTACAACACCCTGTATGAGTTTGAGCAGCCTACACAAGACTCCGGCGAGTCTCAGGATATGTTTTTGTCAACGTAGCAGGAGAAAATGGAGGAAACGCAACCATCACAGCCTGAAACCTATAACATGCCAGCCACGACAAAAGAAATCAGGATAAAGGACCCGAAGAGGAAGGACAATTCAGACGACAACCGTGGCCTGGCCGGCAAACAACGAACCAAATGACGAACACTGTCCAAACTTACAGACAAGCAAGAGCGCGACATGGGAGAGTGGCTGCTACAGCACCAAGTCTTCTACGACAAGAAGCTGAAGCAGTATACAAGGACACCGAAAACAAGAAATCCCTCCTGAACAAGAAAGCGCATGAGTACAACGTCTCTGGTGAGTTTCATGTTTGTTTTATTTGGTGCAGTGATATGTGTGCAAAATATTGTTTTTCAAGTGAACTAATTCAGTGATATACCCTCAAATGAATTTTTGTAGTGTTCCCCCTAATTTTTTTGTCATTCTTTTTAGTCGAGGCTGTGAAGATATGGATGGATGGTATGCAGACCAGATGGGTGAAACTGCACAAGTCTCGGCCTGGTCAAGGTCCGGTTTTGGATGACCTGACAGAGCGGGACACTTGGATATGGACCACCTTCGGGTTCCTGCGCAGGAACCTCTCAGTTCCCAAGTCTCGGCAGTCAAAGGTGAGAATGCCATTCATTGTTGAATATGACTTAAATAACCAAGTTGGAGATATTGGTATTTAAAATGTTAAATGTGTTAACTTTAAATTCTATATAACTTCTATCTGGTTTAAGCTGAATAGGTACACGTGTTCAATAATATCATATTCATAATTTTTATGTTTGTCCTCGTCTTCTTCAGGTTCTAGACGGTAGTTAAAGTTGCGTTCCTTCCTGTTTATGCCTCGCTGGGGAAAGGGCTTCATCCTCCAGGTTTGGAGGGCAAAGGCTTCATCTCCAAGCACAAAGTAGGGAAGTGCTTGACCATCGCTTGCAATAGGTTCACTCGGTGGCAAATGTAGAGCTCTCTGGTCAAAGTCCCTCTTCAAGGATGACAAGTTGAAAACCTGTGCATCAAAACTGGCCTCATTGGAACCCACATTCGTGTACATAAACCTGTACTCGCTGTCAACCACGGCAAACAGGAAAAGAGAGTTGAAGCCCTTGGAGTTGAAGTAAAAAGACCCACAATTGCTAGGTGCACGAATGACTATGTGCTTGCTGTAAATGGCCCCTACGGTGTGCTCGAAATTCCATCTACTGGAGAACCCATGGGCCACTTCCTTCCATCCATCTTCTGTCGTAGGGCAGACCACCACCTCATTCATGAACTTGGCGATGATGGCCTAGCAAGGATCATACACAATGCCATAGATAGTGTTGTGAGGTACTCTAAATCCAAACGCGAGATTACGGTAGCTGTCTCCGGTGGCCAAGTACCTTAGGGTGATCGAGAGCCTCAAGCAAGGCTATAAAGGCTCCCTCCAGAAGGTGTACTGTTTCTCGATGCAAGGACGGATCCGCTCCAGTATTTCTGTAAATGTGTTCGAATCCATGAACAAGAAATTGCGTTAGGATGTCTTGTCCTCCAGTATCAACTCCTTCAGGAGGTTTTCCCACTGGCCAAACTGCTTCCTTCCTTCTTAACACCCACCACGCGTCCAACATGATCTCTCCCTGCGGGCCTTCTTCTTGCGCTTCGGCAAACTTTCTTGCTTTTCTTGTTCCTCTTCTTGCTGGCAAAGGAAAGCATATCAGTGTGTTGCCAGGGTTTCCAATTGCAGTCTGTGCCACAGCACCAGTGAACGCCTGTTCTCGTCGCTGGGAATAACGTTGGTGAGGCCCATTGGTGTCTGCTGCTGTTGATGGTGGAATGTCACTCAGCGCCGGTGAGACCAAGTATATATACACAATGTCAAAATTTGGTTTGAATTGTCATTCTAGCTATCTCCTCATTGGTCGCGGCTATTTTCGTCGCATCATAGTGTTCCTTGAGGTAGGGAGGTATTGTTTGATATTTAATATCACATTTCTTATATTCTATTATTTTTTGCCCCCCTTCGTTAGGCCTAATCGCACCAAATGTCATGTCCATATGATCCATTAACTCTCATAGAAATGTAATAGTTTCCACTGGTTTGTCATAATACACATTCATTTTATCAACGTTTCCTTCTTTATCCAGATAGGTCTTGATGATTTTATCATTCTACACTGTATCTATCATGTTTTCTGTTTTCTTATATATGGTAGCCCAGAATTTCTCAACTTCCTCTGGAATTAACTTTTCTTCTAGAATATCCCCATTTACTGTACAAACTTTTTGTGCTTCCCTTTCCCCATCTTGAATTCCTCTTAATTTGTTAAAATTTTTCCACAAATTTTTGTTTTAATTTTGTTATTTCTGAACTCTTCTGTGATTTTCTTTAATGTTCTTCCTTTCCATTCTTTATCATATTCTGCACTTTCCTCTTTTGCTTTTTGTAAAGTTGGTCATATTTTTCCTTTTCCCGTTCTGACTTAGCATTTCTCCGACCTCTATTATATTTCCTCCTTACCGATATCTCCTTTCTCATCTCAACTGTGAACCAAATCTGTTATGTTTTTCCTTATATTTTATCAGTATATCTTTTCCTGATCACTTTCGTCTTTCGTAAGACTCTCATACTCTTCCATACTTAGTCCGTATATTCCTTTATTTCTTATACTTATGTCCAACTGTTTCACATATGCATTTTCTGTTTCTCTATCTCCTAGTTTATAATATTCTATGTTTTTGTATTCATGGTACACTTTTTTATCCTTAGCAGTTCCACATTTAAATTCAGCAGTCACAAGCAATGGTCTGACAAATCAAAAAGTTGTTTTTCTTCGTCTATTTGCATTTTAATAAAGTTTCTATAGTGATTTTGGGTACATAGTACAAAGTCAATGACATTTTTTTCATTTCCTTGTACTCTAGTATTCAGTCCTTCACTTCTGTAATCCAGAGCTGGGCGTTGCGGCAACGAGTTGCGACTTCGCGACTTTGCCGCACTATGAATTTTAAAGTCGCAAACGTTTTGAAAAGGTCGCACTAAGCAAAGTCGCACAGCCAATTTTGCGCGACTTTTGCCGCAACTTTGAACAAGAACAAAGACGATTTTTTTTTAAAGAAATTAAGTACAATACCCCCTCCCCAGCTTTGCAGAGGCGGAGAGGCTATTCAGCACGGCTGGGGACGTCCTCAGGGCCAAGAGATCCTCCCTGGATTAGGTCAAATTTGAGGAGCTTGTGTTCCTCCTCAAAGAAAACATGGACCTCCTGGAGGAGAAGATGGGCCAGGAGGACATGGATGAGGATAAGGATGACCTGTATATATTAGTTTAGGCTGTGTTTTAAATGAAAAAAAAAATAATAAATATTTTTCTGCCTTATAAAAGCATGTTTCTATTATCACGCTAAAGTTTACTTTGTAATTTAGCGGAGTCGCACCGGGCAAAAAAAGTCACAGTCACAAAGTCACAAGTCGCACTGGGGAAGGAGGGGGGGGGGGAGAATAGATTCGCAAAGTGGCCGTCGCACCAAATCCGGCGGCAAAGGCGCACTTGAAAAAAATTACGGTCGCGCCCAGCTATGCTATAATCACATGAAAATAGACATTTTCATGCCTATTTAATCTAGTATTTAGTATTTCCACAATTTTCTGGTTCCTTTGCACTTCCTTTGCATCCCAATACATTAACAAAATTACCATTTTTTTCCTTGTATATTTATATTCAATATTTCTATCTTTTCTATATAGAATCATCAATCCCCCCTCCTTTCTTATCTGATATATTCCTCATACTTGCAAGACTGCCGACATTTCCTGCAGAATTTATCTTTGAGTATTTATGCTGTGTTTCTGTAATACAAATAATTTAATTTCCTTGCGTTTTTAACATGCATTCTAGTTCCACACTCTTAGAGGTAATCAGTCCTTGAACATTCAACAGTCTGATAGTGTAACTTCCTCTATTCTCGCTACCCCTGATGGTTACGTCCATTCCCATACCTCCCGTAACTCTCGCGGTGGTGGAGTTGCTCTCATTCACAGTGCCTCCTTCCCTCTGAATTATCTGCCCTCTCCCCCTCTTCTTTCTTTTGAGGCGCTCATCAATGTCTCTGATTCCACCCCCTCTCTAATTATCTTAGTCCTCTCCTGCCCCCCCCCCCCCCAGCTCCTCCCTCGAGCTTTTTCTTGATGAATTTAGTAACCTCCTCGCTGGCCTCTTCCCCACTGGTTCTCTGCTAATCCTCGGTGATTTCAACCTTCCTGGCCACAATCCTAATTTCAAAGCCTTTTCTGAAATCCTTGATCTCTTCTTCCTCACCCAACACGTTTCTTCCCCTACCCACTCTCACGGTAACATTTTAGACCTTGTAATCTCTGACTGTCTTATTTCCAACCTGACGACTACAAATTTGTCCAATGCTATATCTGATCACTTCCTTATCAACTTCAACTTCTCTATCCCATTCCATATACCTCCCCAGCTGTCTCATTATCCTAAGCCTTTCCGTCGACTAGCCTCCATTGATATTCCCTTCCTATCAAATGATATGGCCTCGAAACTTCCTCCCATTGATGCTTCTGCCTCTCCTAACCAGATTCTCTCTTCTTTGGAGCAACCCCTTCTCACTTGTCTTGATGCCCACTCTCCCCTTGTCACCCCTTCGAACTCCCGTTGTCACCGTGCCCCTTGGTACTCTATGCAACTCCTCCGTGCTAGGCAGTCCATGCGTGCCCATGTAAGAGTCTTTAGAAAGGCTCGCACCCGTGGTCAAGACACGACCCCTCTCTCGCTGGCGTTCCGACTTGCGACAGCTTCCTACGTGGCGAAATTAAAATCTGCTCGTGAAGCCTACTCACGTAATCTGCTTACGGATAATAGGAATGATCCTCGTACCATCTTCCGCCTGGAGCTTACAGCCCTGCTCTCGCGTTTTAAGAAATCGGGCTCCCCAAAGGACATTTTCCTCCTAAACTTCTATGTAAAATTCTGCCTGCTATCCTCACAACGCTTCTTCACCTGTTCAACACTTCATTTGCAACTGGTCTTGTTTCCTCTTCCTTCAAACGTGCCCACATCCGTCCGATTCTTAAAAAGCCTCAACTGAACCCCACTGACCCTTCCAATTATCGCCCGATTTCGCAACTTCCTTTCCTCTCTAAGGTTCTGGAGAGAGTGGTTGCTTCACGCATAAACAGTCACATGGTGGCCTGTAACATTGATGAAACCTATCAATCTGGTTTCAAGTCGGGTCACTCCACAGAAACCACCCTTCTCAATGTGTCCGATTGCTTACGAAGAGCCGTGGACAGCGGTTGTGCCTCCATCCTCGTTCTACTCGACCTCTTCTCTGCCTTCGATACTATTGACCATACCGTCCTACTTGATTGTCTCCACTCTTTCCTCGGCATATCAGGCACGGTGCTTGACTGGTTCCGTTCTTACCTCTCGTCTCGTACCCAATCCGTTGTGATTGACGACGTTTCATCCGACTCTACCCCCATTCGCTTTGGAGTGCCACAAGGCTCTGTCCTTGGTCCTCTACTATTTCGTATCTACCTTCTCCCTCTTAGTTCCCTTCTCCGTATTCTCGGTCTATCCTTCCACCCCTATGCTGACGACACTCAAATTTTCGTTTCCTCATCCCCCACGTCTCTTGCCTACTCTATCACTGATCTCCTGGCTGCCTACTCCTCCATTTCTGACTGGCTCTCTACCAACTTCCTCAGGCTTAATCACTCCAAAACTGAGGTCCTCCTCGTCTGCACCCCTGGTTTGTCAAAAAATCTAAATCTCTCTTTCCCTCGCTTACTCTGGGCGGTAATAATATCATTTTCTCTGACTGCATTAGGAATCTGGGTCTTGTTTTTGATGAGCACCTCTCCTTTAAGCCTCATATCCGCAATGTCAGCAAATCCTCTCTATGTTTCCTTCGTAACTTCTCTCGCATTCGCTCTCACTTTGATCGCCAAAGTCTTGAGACTGCTGTTTATGCCTTCATCACCTTACGCCTTGACTACTGTAACTCTCTGCTTGTGAATCTTTTATTCTCATCTCTCCGCCCCCTTCAACTTGTACAGAACTATGCCGCCCGGCTTATCCTCCGTCGCCCTCGCTTCTCTCCCTCGAAACCCTGGCTGCATGAACTACACTGGCTCCCTGTCAGATCCCGTACTCACTTCAAGATACTTCTCTTCACATTTAAGGCCCTAAACAACAAGGCCCCGTCTTACCTCTCTTTTGCCCTCTCGCCACGCTATGTCCCTCGGGCCCTTCGGTCATCACATGCACCTCTTTTGAATATTCCTCGTTCATCCCTCTGCTCAATGGGGGACTGCTCCTTCTCAATCTGTGCCCCTAAGTTGTGGAATGCTCTTCCTGCTGAAATCAGGTCTTCTCCCTCTCTTACCACATTTAAGCGTCTCCTGAAAACGCATCTTTTCAATATTGCCTTCTCCCCCTCTTGAATTTCCATTGAATTTCCAAACTCATCTCAGCACAACGTGCGCTCTGGGAAGGCTTCAGGCCTTGAAGAGCGCATTACAAAAGACTTATTATTATTATTATTAATTGTTTAAATAAAACCCTCTCTCTAACTGAAATCTCTTTATATAATATCCTTTCTCTCCTTGTTCTCTTTTTTCTCTTATCTTCTCTCTTTCATTATGTGTCAGATCTGGTTGAATATACATATTTTTATATGCTGGTTTTGTCATGAATTTTATCTTCTTTGCATTTTTTTTAATAATCTGCCACTTCTTCATTGAGTCTTTCATTTTCACTAGCATGCATCTGGGCCTTTTGTTTTCATCTCTCTTCTCCTGTTCCATTGTTTCCAACCTTGTTATATCTACTAATTCCGAGTTTTCTATTTTCACATCCATTTCATTTGCAAAGATATCCTTACAAGTTGCCAATTCACTATCATACTTCTCCTTTTCACTTATGTTTTTTGGTTCCTCTAAATTATATACCACTAGATTGTTTTTCTTCCTGCCCCTATCTTCCTTTTCTGTAATGATCTCACAAACTCTATTATATAAGTAAGTGTCTAGATATTTTTCCTTTTTTTCTCATTTTTATTGAGATTATCGATCTTGTGTTCCATTTTCTCTATCGTTAACTTACACACTTCTAAATCCTTCTTCCTTACATATTCGCATTCCGCGCTGTTTTCTTGTTTATTGCCATTTTCTTGTTTATCCAATATCATAATTTCCACTACCTCTTCAAATCTTTTTAATTTTTCCAGAAGTTGCTCATTGTCAATTTTAACTTCTTATAGCTTTACCTTCATTTTAACATTCTCATCCTTGAGCTTTTTATTTTCCATGAGGTTTTTCTTTACTGTTGGTTTATACCTTCTATTTCATGGTTGTAATATCGAACAGAGCTATACTAATTTTTTGTCCATTTTGTCCTCCACCATTTCCTATTTTGTACCTTGTAAACAGGTGAAGGGATTCAAGCCTCCTTGGACTAGGAAGTTGTAATTGGCCATTGCTAAGCAAAAGTCTAATGCTTGGCGTAAGTATAAGATCCTACGGACGCGTTTCGGTCGAAATTCTCCTTTAGCTGTCCAAGCCTGGCTGAACTTCCGTGGAATTAACATTCGCTTTAAACATGATGTTATCAGCACAGTTTCTAATTATGAAGAATCTCTAGCCCAGCATAATGATCCTAAGAGATTCCAGTGTTATTTGAGAAATAAAGAGACTGACCAGCCTGCTGTTGGACCTTTGATCATTAATAGTTCCTGTGTGTATGATAACTGTTCAGTGGCTACCCATTTGGCCGACAATTTTTCATCAGTTTTTGTGAGAAAAGCGCCCTTAGATCTCTTTACTCACCAGTTTTCTATTTCAAAGTTGACGTTTGAAGCTCTTACAATCATTGATGTGCTAAATGCATTAAAAATGTTAAACAATTCTCTAAGCTGTGTCCCTGACAATATTCCTCCAATTGTTGTGAAAAACTGTGCTACTGTTTTATGCTATCCCTTATTTCTTCTCTTTAGTAAAAGCCTCTTTTCAATGACTGTTCATTCACCTTTTCAAAAATGTTTAATCATCTAGAGTCAAACTCTTTACTTTCGCGCTCTTAATTTGGCTTCCGTGCTAACCTATCTGTGCCTGATCAATTACTACTGACTTATGATTATATTAGCAAAAATGTGGATCTTGGAGCATTAGTTGTTGGATTGTATTTGGTTATTAATGGAATTTATTTTTTGTTAATAAATCAGCCTAAATAGCTATTAGAAAACCATAAATTTTGAGTTTAGATGGAATCTTCGTCTGCTAATGTTTAGGCTTACAACTAAAGTGAAATAAATTAAGAACCTCTGAACTAGGTTTTTAAGAAAAACAATTAAACAATTATAAATATATTCACAGAATTAACGAATGCACAATGAGAATTAAATTAGGAATACAACGTAAGATGCGGTAAAGTAAATATAATAAAGTAACTGATTTAAAGTAACTAGATGTAAATTAAGATGTGAAGTGAAATGAAGTAAGAGTGAAATAAAAATGAAATAAAAATGACTATGATGGACTGAATTGGGGTCTGCAATTCCTGAATTAAATAGAATTAGGACCTACTCTCGTATGGCAGTTTGCAGAGAATAATTGTGAGAGGATGAGGAATGAAACTAAGTATGATTTGTTTGGAGTTAAATGACTAAATGTAGAAGGAATGATTACCGACCTTTATGCTGAGAATGGCGAGAGACGAATGGGGAATACTCGTATTTAATTTGGTTGAGCTGAAAGCGTGTGTTTGTTTGTATGTGCGTGAAAATTTTGAGAGATGTTGTTTGAACCAGTAGTGTGTTAAATGAATTCAGTTTTTCGTCACAGGATATTTGAATTATTATAGGTTACATAAATTAAATGAAATGCAAAAAGTTATGGATAAATTAATTGAATGATTTGAATTTTCTACATAATAAATGATTATATATATATATATATATATATATATATATATATATATATATATATATATATATATATATATTTCAGTTCCCCAGGAGGATTTTATTATAGGAATACCCAGAGGGCATTGCTATAGTTGTACTTCATTTTCATTATAGTAAAGCCTTTGATTTTGTTTAATCATAGATTGCTTATCATCAAACTTTCTCAACTTGATATTTTTAACCCATTGCTTGGATGGTTCAGCGATTTCTTAACAGACAGAAGCTTGAAGGTTGTAGTGCAAGGTTCTTCCAGCTACTCAGTTGATGTTACTAGTGGGGTTCCACAGGGTTCTGTATTGGGTCCTGTTCTTTTTTATTTTATATAAATCACATTTGTGCTGGTCTCAGCAGTAAAATCATCTTGTTTGCAGATGATTTGAAATTGTATTTGGCTCTCTCACATATTTATCTGAGCAAATTTAATAATAATGGTGCTTGTGTTTCTTTACAAAATGACTTTTCTCAACTTACAATAAAAATAAATCCTGGGGCATTTCCTTTTCTGTAAATAAATGCGCCTACATCCGATTTTGTCGTTCACCTGCTGTCCCTATCAGTGTGTACTATTTCGGCGATGGTTCTATATCATCTAAATCTTCCTTTATGTAGTTTGATATTTTGGTAGATGTAGCTCTAAAATTCAATCTTCATGTTAGAGACGTCTTTGTTAAAGCTAATGGTGTTGCTAATAATATTCTCCGAGGTACCGTTTGTAGATCAATTCAGTTCATGTGTTAAGTGTTCGTCATTGACTTTGGCTGTGTTGTATGGAATACCAGTTATATTGGTGATCTGCACCTTCTTGAATTAATTCAAAGAAAGTGGACTAAAAATGTTAGTAGCCTGAAGGATCTCCCATATGCTGAAAGATTATCAAGATTGCATTTGTTCTCAATCAAAGGCCGTCTTATTCTTACTGACTTAATAATGGTTTGGAAGATTCTAAATGGTTATTGCAGCCAATTGGCTGACCTAATCAACTGCAGACGTCTTGATCCAACTAGAGATCACACTAAACAAATCTTTGTCCTACCTCACAATACTGATGTCTGAGCTTGCTCTTCCCCACTTAGAACTATCAATTTATGGAACTCTTTGCCTGAAGAGGTTGTTTCTGCGAGTTCTGTGCATATTTTAAAGAGCAAACTGGAAACTTTTCTGGGTTCATTACTTTTTGAGTTTTGTTAGTTCCATTTTGTTATTGGTAATTTATCTGCATCTCAAATTAGCCAACCTATGGTTAAATTACTTGTGATCCATTCTGTTATCCTGGTTCAAAGATGCAGCGGAGACTATTGAAAGACAAGACCCTCATCAACGTAAAGATTAAGGTAAAGCACAATAAGATATATTCATCTCTCTCTATTTCCTTGTATAATGCCTTCCCTTCCTTTCATAGCATGCATGGTACCTAAATTCGCATTTATAACATTGTATTGCATCCTCATTTCCTTGTACCTTTCTTCCGCATTGCTTACATTTTTCCGTTTCTTGATTTTTTTGTGTTATCTTCTTCTTACTTTGAGCACATATCATTTCCGTTTACTCTTCCTATGTAACCACATTCTTTACACACTTTTTCTTGCTCCTCTCCTTTCAATAACTAGCTTGCTTTACGTATTAATTTAATTATAAATTGCAAAATTCTCGTAGAGTGTTACCTATTCCTATCCACAATCTTAAAATACGTTCTAAAAATGTCCCCTTCATTCTCGTGAATGTTTTTCCATCATTTCTATAGGAAGAATAAGAGTTAATCATATGATATAAGTACTTTTGTAAGGTATAATTTTATTGGTTAAAGCAATCCAATAAAAGGCCTGCTCTCAATTGATTATACAGTCTAGAAAACCTTTTGTAACATGAATTTCTATTGGTTGTTTTCTGAGATGAAAGTTGTCTTCAGCCAATTGTAACATATAATACAATACAGTAGTCACGAGACTATTGACTGATACCAGGAGAATCGCAACTAATGTAAAGCAATCTTCTGAAGTTGTCTTCTTCCTATGCTTACTTGAAACTGTCCTCAAGATCTTTCCCTATCGTCGTTTTTTTTATTGTGATTGTCGTGGAGAGTATTAACTAAAATATTAGAAATGGCCAATATTGAACAACCTTTATATTCCCCTTTCTTTGGGGTCATGGGAGTTGCTTCAGCTATGGTATTTAGCGGTAAGTTCGAAAGAAATTTTTTATCTGCCTGTTGTCATCCATGAATGTTATGTTAATGTAAAGAATGAGAAAAGCTACACGAATTGTAAATATTAATGACCACAGCATTCGAAGGCAGTATAAATATTGTAAAAACGTAGGGTAAACATGAAGATCGGCGACACACCCCAAAAGTATTTTTTTTTGCGTGTATGTTTCGTTCACGTTAAATAAAAACGCAGTGATAACCCCCCCCCTCCACGAGCAGTCCCCTTGAATTTACTCCAAAAAGATGAAACATATTGGAACAGAGACAAAATATTTTGCATTCCATGGTTCGTGCCGCCCATCTTAATGTTTACTAAATGTAGAGGTAAATATGTAGACGAGCGGCCCGGCAGATAAGACGTACTATTTTCGTCTGTGTTCCAAAATGTTTCACGTTTTCAGAGTACATTTAAGGGGACGGCTCATGGTGGGTTAAACACGATGCGTGGGCCGCACTACGATGATCCTGAGTTGCATTAAATTTTTTTGGGGGGGCGGGGGTCTGGGGGGCACAGCTCCCCAGTATATAATCCTAATTGTTATAATGTTCTGAAGTTTACAGAGGTGAATGTTTTAACTACATGATGTCAGCGCCTTTAATCATTTTGCGAATTATAATATGGGTTGGGGGTGGGGTATGACGTCAGAAATTCTTGATTTCAATTTTTTTCCCCACTCAATAGCTTTTTATTAGCCTCATTCGGAGTCATTTTTATTTGTCAATATATTTTTCCCCATTTTACTATTTTTATTACCTTCTTTTATACATTTAAATGTAATTAGCTAGATCATTTCAAGGAACTACTTGTTTTTTAGCAGTTTGGTTGTCAAACATTCCCCTTTTAAGCAGTATGAAAATGGTATCGAATTGTGCGTTTTGTGTCTTCAATTTCGGAATTATTAACTCTAGTTTCTGATAAAGATAAATTGTTCACCTTTTTTGGATGTTCATAATTTAGTTAAAATTAAAAGCGAATGCGACATTTGTGGCTGGGCATTAGATGTGACCCCCTCAGTTTGAATTTAGATGCTCTAAAATAAAACGTGATTCAAGTCAGCTAAATTTTGAATAGGACGCAGACGCGCAAAATAAATAGGCTTTCCTCTTCGCTATTTCGGAAGTATAACCTCTGCAATTAAGTACGGAAACAGCGTGTTTCAGGCAATTTTGTAAAAAAAAAGGTAATTGTGTAGACTATGGGCCGATCGTAGGCCTAGTTTTTTTTGGGCTATTTTGGGCTACTTTTCGTTGTTAGTTTTTTAGAGATGAAATCGAAGAATTTTATGGCGATTTTCGTTTTTATACTGGGGGCTGTGCCCCCCAGACCCCCCCCAAAGGATTGAAACTCAGGGTCATCGCAGTGTTATCCCCGCGGCGAGCCGTACCCAACAACGAGCCGACGCTCAAAATAATGGTTAATACTTACGCCAGACGGGTGGGTAGAGTTTACCGGCAGCAAGCCAGAATTTGGTAAGATGTTCGTATCCTTCAGATGACAAATTTGAATAGGCTGCCCATCCGTCAGATACGACTGTCGTGCCCGGCAAAATCCACTTTTTTATTGCTGCGAGGAGGGTTTCTCGATTTCGATTTGCCACCGAAACAATGAAAATTCTCTTTGTTTCACATTCGAACCCTCCCAAAACCCACTGCCCTTCCACTACACGGCCCATGGGCTTCGAGAAACGCAACATATTTCTCGTTGTCGGTTAAAATGGCACCGAAACGTTGAATAGGTAACAAACAAACTTAACACGAAAATGAAAATTTGACAAATGAGCGGGAAACGGCGTGGGTGGTCGTTTAAATATGAGAGATGCGGACGGAAAAGTAGAGCATTGTTCCCGGAAATTTCGTGACTTTTTTTTTTTACTGGAATTGACCATTTGTGTTTCTTGAACTACACATATATAGTAATAAAAACACTAATACTGCACGCATCAATTTGGAACAATAAGCAAAATGAAGGTCTTAAAATAACCTTTTAAACAAATCAAAGCAGAGAAATCAATACGGAACAGGTAATATGAAAAAATCGTGTTTTCGTCAGAATTAAGACGTGACACTTGATTAACAACACCGAAATATGGTTTAATTGAACATTAAACAATGGGAAATTAAATAAAAACACTAAAGAATGTCAGGCATAGGGTAGGTAGGATATATAGAAAAGAAATGAGGGGGAAAAAAACATTAAAATATAAGATAAACCAATTTTTGATTATTATAAAAAACACAAAAAGCCTTGAAACAAATAGAGCTTTCTGATTGGTCATTTATGAAAATGAATCCAGATCTGTGATTGGCCAGTGCGATAGCAGAAAAACAATGAAAATAGCCCAAAAAGGAACTAGAGTCGCATCGGCCCATAGTCTACACAATTACCCCCCCAAAAAATGGCAGATGTAAACAGCGTTTTCGGTTTGTTTACTTTCGGGCATTTTTTTTAAAAAAAATGGCGGCAGCTATCATTCAAAGAAAACTCAAACACGCATGAATATTCAGACACGGGTGAACGATAATATTTACACAAAAATAATTTTTCCGGACCGGGCTGCTCGTCTATATGTTTACCAATGGGTCATTCCATCCGAATTCAACAAGGGACATTTAGTCACCATCACCGATTTTGATGAAAATTGGTATGCAGGTTGATTTTGATGAGAAAAACAATGAGACTTCCCAGCCCTCAATTTTGAATAGCTCAAAAGTTATAACCTGTCAAAGTTGAGAAAAATTGTCAAATTTCTTGATACCAGCATTGATAAAAAAAATTATTTCTCCCTTATTATAGCACATAAAACAATGAATTATATATATTTTTTTAAGCTTAAGGGTTGCTCTAAACATTTTTAACAACAAAATTAATTTTTGTTAAAAAAAATTTGTTTGACCTTAAAGGTCAACTTTTGACCTTTAAAAAAATATATTGGTATCAATAAATTTTTGTGTAATTTTTTTTTTAAATATATATGCCTTTAGACTACAATATAAGATAAATTTCATTCTGGGTTTTTCATTATATCAGGAGTTATGATCAATTTTGTAACCACTGGTATGGCCATTTTTTGCTATCTTCACAAATAAATTTTTTTTATATGCATCTTTGTCATATTAACAGTTACGTCATATTCACAGTTAGTTATCAATTATTAGATGCCTAAGTATTATATTTGAATGCTTTTAATATATACTCGTGTATTAGAATCATTAATTCTATGCATATGTGTTAAATCCTACCTACAAGAAAAAATGAACTTTAAGTAAATTTTTATTTAAAATTATAAATATTTTTAAAGCTACCTACCTATATATTTAATTTATAATTTGCTATGGTCAATGGTGGCAGAGCCACTACCAACAGTTAAGATACCTGCATAACTGCTGGTATCCCCATCGCCTAAGGGGCCACTCCTGATAGCTCAGCAAAAAAGCCACAGGTCCCACCCAAGCTCCCAAAATGAATTTATTCTTTTTATAATAATTTAGGAATCAATTTTTTTCTGCATTATTTCTGTTGATTTTAATTGTTCATTTTTAGATAGTTTGTAAGTTCTTCCTGTTGCTGTTACAGGCTCAACAATGCTCAATATGTCATCTAATGGCAATACTAATACATCTGGTTTTCTTGGATATTTAAATGAATTTGATGGTCCTTCTGGTTCTAGGAATGTTATTTTAAGTCATTTTCTCAACATTGGTATCCAATACACACCCTAAGTACCATTTGTCATCATACTTAGCAGTGACAAATCCTTTTACATCCTCCAATAATATTGCCTCTGTATAGGATATTTTCACTTTCTTGAATTCTGATGCAGATGATATTGTTTTCACTCTTAGTTCATTTTCATTAACTGGCTCAAAATTGTGTAATTTTGGGGTACCAATTATTGCAGAGGCCTGGTCAAATCTTTCTTGCAAATAATTTTTTTCTTCAATGTATTCACTATTTGGGACATATGAAAATTTGATTCCCTTAATGTGTCTTTCAGCAAAATCAAAGAGCTGTTGAGGAGTCATTATCTGATCATTATATGCTCTTTGCAGGCTAGCTTTTGCTGCTAGTCTTTTTACTGTGCCCCCTACACCATTGCATGGTCCTTTTCCATGAGATGTAGCAAAGAAATGCCATTCTGCTTCCAATCCAAAATCTGATTTATGGTGACGTAAATTAATAAAGTTTTTAAAATTTTTATATTGTGATGCAGCTCCATCAGAAAAATATATAATTTTTGTTATTGGGAATTTGAGTTCTTTTTTAAAAAATTCAATGGTTTTTTTTTAAATAAATGGACTGCAACAGTGTCATGCTTCAAGCAGTTTGAAATCACAACAAAACTTATGTGTTGTGTTTCCCCAGCTTCTTTGTAGTAGGAAAGAAAGGGATGTAATGTACCTTGGGAGTTATTCCAGTGGTACCCTTGTGCTGCATCCTGAAGAAGGAATGAGTAATTTTCAGAAAAATCGCATACTACTAAGATTTCACCATCTTTTAGTTCTTCTTTTTTAGTTGAACAAAATTCTGCCTGCTTTTTTGTTATGAAATCATGTTTTTTTAAATTGAGAAGACTTAAGGTAAAAGTGTCTATAAATTCTTCAGTTGTTCTTGAAACAAGCTCTAAAGTTGAGCGATCAGTTGAGAGCCACTGCTTGTAATTTACCTCATCAATCATATTGTCATCCAAAATTTTAGTAACATATAGTTTTAGTTCGTCTATTTTAGAAAAACATTCTGAGCATTCATCAAAATAGCACTCATAAGTTGGAGGGTGACATGTAATGAATGATAGACATGTTTTGTAATCATCTAAATGCAGGTCACTGTCTTTTGTCAACTGTGGTAGCCTTGTACCAATAATCATCAGTTTAACATTTTGATGATGTGTGCAAACACACACACTGTGAGTTCCTGCACCACCAGCTAATACACACTCGTTGGGTCTCAGCTCAGCAAATTTTGAAAAGCCAATCTTAGTGTCTGGGTATTTTGTTTTAAATAAATGATAAATTTCTTTTAAATTTCCCAAAATTCTGTCCATCTTTTCTAACACTTTTGAAATCTTTTTTCCCTGGCATAATTCTGCTTACTTCTTCATTTTTATAAAAGTCTTCTACTACTTTAATTGTTTCTGATGGAAATGTACCTTTTCTTTTGCTTGGCAATGACATTATTCCTTCTTCCATTGCTAGTTTTTTAGCTTGTCTGGCCATGTAATTAGTAACATTAAATTCAGATTTAATTTTGGATAAGCTCCAGCTTTTTGGCAAAACAGTTAAGATTTGCAGCTGCTCAGACCTTTTATTGGTAATTTGAAATTTCTCCTTCAGTTGATTTATCATTTCTTCACCATCTTTACTTGATTCTGTTCTAGAAGACTCTGGGTCTTGATCCAAGGGTAATGGATATTTTGTTGCAGAGCCTACAGTTCTGAGTTTACTTGAAATGGATTTTTGAATTTTATTCATTACTATATTTTTTTACTACATCCATTTTAAATTTCTTGACTGGTGACTCTCCAATAGCTATTAATGATTTATTTACTTTACGGGGCGCGACGATTTGCCATCCTGGCCGCTGTGCTGACGGGATCCAGCGCTCCGTCCGGCCCCAGCTTAGCCTCTCTTCCTTCCTTCAAAACACTTGTTTCCTCTCTTTTCACACAACCTCTCCCCATAACTTTCTCTGGTCAGCCTCTAATTTCACAGGGTAGATGCTGAACTTCCTTTGAGCCAACCGTCCCACATCGGGGCTGAGGGGGTGGGGGACAATGTTCCCTAACCCCTGAGCTCCGGTCTGGGGTGGCTGGTTTTTAACAAGCTGCTTCATCCCCACCCATACCTTCCTCACATCCCTTTTCCTCTCATCTTCACAATCTATATATTTTACGCCGTGTTCAAGGTGGAGCCGCCATGCCGATGGACTGCCAGGCCACCAGGCTGGAGGGGTGGTCCCAAATGGCGGCGCCTGGCTCTGCCGGGCTTGTAAGCACCTCTTGCAGTGCAGGCTACTGCGAGAGGTGTGCGCTATTGCATCCCGTGTTAAAAAAAAGGGTCACCATGCCCAATGATGAAGACCCCCCCCAAAAAAACTCAACCCCCAACTTTCCCTGAAACATCAACGGAGCCGCCCTCGGGCAGCTCCAGCAAAACAATGGAGGTCCTCCCCCCTGTGCTTGCACAGGGGACCCTCCATATTTCTCTAACTGGAGAGGAGCTTACTCCTCTCCTACTGGAGAGGAGGCTTACTCCTCTCCTTCGCCTACGGGTGCAGGGGACTCCCCCTCACCCCCTTCTCTGGAGGTGCTTTCGGGCACCTCCCTTTTTCCAGCGGCAGTCCCCTCTTTTCTTTCCAAGGGGACTGCCAAGAAAGCCAGCAGGCAGCCCTTAGCCAGCCGCTCCCCATCGAAGTGGCTCGGTAGGGCAAACCCCCTTAGGGGGGAGAGGGAAGCCAGGCCCCAACGGTTGCTTCCCTCAAAAGACCTGCTGACAAGAATTTTAAACCTTGCCGGGGTCAAGGCCTGTGCCTCCCCACACAAGACTGGCGACACTGCCAAGGGGACCTGCGATGTCCTGGGAGGGGATGGCCAACTGGAGGCCCCTCCTGTGATAGACATGGTCCTTGAGGAGACCCAGCCTCAGACGGTAGGGCCTTCCATGGGGGGGAATTCGGGCTCGGCGCCAAGCACCGAACCCAAATCCGCCCCTATGCAAGGTCCTCCTCAAATGGCTGAGGGCTCCAAGGCAGTAAAAGGAGAAGAGAGATCTCCTCCGACAGGTGCCCCTACGACAAGCAGGACCTTCTCCATTTCGGAGAGGGACCTGACTGAGGCCGGTCCATCTGGCCTGGGGGCTTCTGCCGGGTTCATTCCCTGCCCTCCCCCCAAAAGAAAAAGACTCTGGGCTCCTCTCCATCCGCGGGGGCTGCCGGGATGGATGGGTCTGCTACCACTTTGGTAGGCGACCAAGCCAAGATCGGCACATCCGGCCCCTCTACCCCCTCGTGTGCGGAGCCCCTGACCAAGACTAACACCAAGAGTGCACAGGGCGGAGCTTCGATGACATCGGGGCCCCTGATTCAGAGGTTACCTGGCGTTTTCGAGCCTTCTGGCTTCAAACGCTTCCTCGTTATTCGCTCCACTGATGGCACCATGTTGTCCAAGGGCAACATGATCCATCAGAGGAGAGGATTAGCTAGTGCAATTGGTAGAGAGCCGAAGGTGACCCGTTTCTCGGACGGCAGCCTTCTGGCGAATGCGGCGAATCCCGCCGAGGCGGCCAAGATAAGTGCTCTTCGGACACTTCATGGCACCCCGGTGAGTGTGACGCCGCACTCTACCATGAACTTTGTGAAAGGAGTAGTTTATGCGAGGGAACTCGTTGACTACTCCATTGAGGACATCACCCTAGAGCTGGCCGACCATGGGGCGGTCAAGGTCAAACGTGTGATGAGAAAACAGGGAGGGGTTTGGAGACCCACCCCTACACTCTTCATCACGTTCGACTGTGACAAGCTCCCTGAGTCGTTGCGTGCCGGTTGGTATCACTACCGCGTGAAGGCATTCGTGCCACTGCCTGCGGCGGTGCTATTACTGTCACCGCTTCGGCCATACGAATCGCTCATGTAGACGTGCAAAGTCGGGGTCACCCGAAGTCTGTGTAAATTGCTCCAAGGTCGCACACAATAAGTCCAAATTGTGTGTGGTCAATTGCGGAGAGCCGCACCCTGCTTCTTTGAAGCAATGTGGTGCATATCTCCTGGAGAAAGAAATCCTGGCCGTTCAGGCCCAGGATAGACTCTCATTCCGCGAGGCTAAGGACTTGGTCCTGGCGCGCCCAGCTCTGGGACGTCATATGACTCAGTAGTTAGAAAGGCACCCTCTGCTCCTGGCCCATCCAGGCCAACAAGCACGGTTGTTTCCGCGCCCATTCGGAGCCCTTCTGCGGGCTCTACCCAACCCGGGCGCTCCCCTGGTAAAGCTGGCGGCAAAAAGGGTTCATACCCAGCCCCGGCTAAAACCAGGGCTCCCCCCTCTTCCCCCAGCGTGACCATTTCCCGCAAGGTGAAACGGCCACGCGCCTCCACCGAGTCGTTAGACTCACAGGAGGCAACACCCCTGAAGATGGTCGCTAGGCCATGTTCGGGGGTTCCCAAAGCTGTCCCCCGAAAGGAGGACAGCAACAAAGGAGCTTCGGCTCCTTCGCCCACGCCCAGAGGTGGAGCGTATGGCTTGGAGACGGTGGTTCCTCGAAAAGAGGGCCCCCCGCCTCCCAAGCCACAGCGCCCGTCTAAGGTTTTGAGGCGGAGGGAGGAAAAGACTCGCATGGCGAGCCCAACCTCCCCCAATAAGTCCTCGAAGGTGAAGGCGCCTCCAGCGCTTTGTCCAGCCAACAGCGCCAGGGTTCTGCCCCTGGGAAGCGTACGGCCATTCCCGTGAGGGTCTTCAGTTTGAGGAGGGCCCCTGCGTCTCCTCTGAGCTAGGCCTGGAGGGCATATTCCTTCAATGGAATTGCCGTGGACTCCGGGCCAGCTGGGAGGAGCTGTGGAGGCTCGTCTCGTCCCGCTCCCCGTTAGCTATCTTTTTGCAGGAGACCATGCTAGGCGAGTGCCCCCTGCCCGCCCTCCCGGGGTACAATGGTCTTGCGCCACTACCACCGCGGGATGGCTGAGCTGGGGGATGCGTGGTTTACACCCGGCATGATGTCTCCGTTCTTCCTTTCTCTTTAGATACCTCCTTTCAGGCAGTGGCTGTGCAGCTGCACCTGGATAGGAGGTATACTATCATTTCTGCGTACATTCCACCATCAGCTGACTTCGATGCGGGGGGACTTCCGCCGCGTCGTGGCATGGTTGCCGAGGCCCTATCTCTTGCTTGGAGATCTGAATGGCAGGCATCCTCTCTGGGGAGATTACTCCATAAATCCCAGGGGACAAGTCCTTGCCGATCTGATCGAAGAGCTTGAGATGGGTTTCCTAAACGTAGATGAGTTTACGCATTACTGTCCGAGAACCGCTTCATTTTCTTGCCTTGACCTCTCTTTGTGCTCTTCGGATGCACAGCCTGATTTTGATTGGGGGGTGGTCGATGACCTCCACGGTAGTGATCACTTTCCCATTCAAATATCATTTTCAGGGCAACTGCCGCCTGAGAGACCACCTCGGTGGTGCTTGGCGCGGGCGCGGTGGCCTGCATTTCAGGAAATGACTGAATTCTCTATCTCAGTCGAGGAGTTTAGGTCGGTAGATGAGGCCGTTGAGTTCTTCTCCGGCAACCTCATCGCCGTGGGCCTGACTACTATTCCTAGGACGTCTGGCCGTTTTGCACGCCGACCACTCCCATGGTGGTCGGCCGAGTGTGAGACGGCCCTCAAACAGAAGCGTTATGCCTACATGCGCTATAAGCGCCGCCCGAACGATTTCACTGTCGCTGAATTTCGTCGGGCTAGGGCTAGGTTCCGGTATATTTCGAAGCACGCCCGCCGCTCTTCTTATGCGGCATACATGTCTTCACTTAACGGGAAGACCCCTTTAGCTGAGGTGTGGAAGCGAGTCAAAAGGATTCGGGGCAAGTTCTCGCAGGACCCCCCTCCCGTTCTCCAGGAGAATGGGACCGCAATCTCGGACCCCGCGTCCGTGGCGGAATCCTTCGCTACCGCTTTTACTGCATTCTCTATCCGTGATGCTTCTCCGCCAGCATTCAATGCACGTCGTGATGTCGCGGAAGGCCGCCGGCTGGACTATACCTCCAGAGGCGGAGATCCCTTCAACGACAAGTTTACTGTAAGCGAGTTGCGTTCCGCTCTCGCTTCGTGCGCGGACACCGCCCATGGTCCGGATGATGTCCCGTACGCCATGCTTCGACACCTAGTTGAGCGAGGCATGGCCTTTCTGTTAGATTTGTTCAACAGGATCTGGGTGGAGGGTCTTCTCCCAGACTCCTGGCGAATCGCTACTGTGCTTGCCTTTCGCAAACCGGGGAGAGATCACTCTACTCCGACCGGTTTCCGCCCAATCTCTCTAACCTCTTGCGTGTGCAAGTTGATGGAGAAATTGGTAAATGTTAGATTAGCCTTTTTCCTGGACAGCGCTGGCCATCTGTCTTCCGCACAGTGCGGCTTCCGCAAGTTCCACTCCACGTTGGATGCTCTGCTCCGACTGGAAAATGCCGTCTGCGAGGCTTTCCTTTGTAGACAGCACTACGCCACGGTGTTTTTAGATCTGGAGAAGGCCTATGATACCGCATGGCGATACGGTATCATGGAGACTCTCCACACGATGGGGGCGAGGGGACGCCTCCCAATTTTTATATCTGAATTTTTGCGAGATCGTCGATTCCGCGTACGGGTGGGGGGAGCCCTCTCCGGCCCAAAGGAGCAGGAAGAGGGTGTCCCGCAGGGAAGTGTCCTCAGTGTCACACTCTTTGCCCTGAGCATCAACGGCATCACTCGGTGCTGCCGGAAGATGTTCTCGCTACGCTCTACGTGGACGACCTTTCGATCTCTTTTGGCGCGGCCCAGATGCCAACTCTGGAGCGTCGACTCCAACAGGCATTGAACCGCGTCTCTCGCTATGCCGAAGCGCACAGGTTTCGGTTTTCTTTGGCCAAGACTAAGGTGGTGCACTTCTGCCGCCATCCACGGCTTCACCCCGACCCAGATTTGTTTCTTAAAGGGGTGCGCCTGGATGTGGTTGAGTCGCACCGTTTCCTTGGTCTTGTATTCGACCGACGCCTCACCTGGGAGGCTCATATTCGCAGCCTTAAGGTCTCTTGTACCCGCGCCATGGACATTCTCCGTTCCGTGCCGTTCAGCGCTTGGGGCGCTGATAGGGGTACTGCCTTACTTTTTTATCGATCCTTTGTTCGTTCGAAGCTCGACTACGGATGCGAGTTTTATGCATCCGCAGCCGAGCGTTTATTGCGGAAGGTGGATTCGATCCACCACACCGGCCTTCGCCTTGTGACCTGTGCCTTCCGCACTTCCCCCATTGAGAGCCTGTTGGTCGATGCTGGGGAGATGCCACTCGCTCTGCGCCGCGTGCAGTGTATCACTCGACTGTACGGGCGAGCCCGGCGCCTCCCTCAGTCGCCAACAGCTCTCACTGCATCCGCAGCTGATCTCGATGGTGCCTATGCCGTCGAGAGACGCCAGTCATACCCTAAGCCTTTTGGGTTTAGGGCCAGGAAACTCCTTCGAGAGGTAGATATCGCTCTCGGGCCGGTGGCGCCCCTGGTTTTGCCCAGGACGCCACCCTGGAGGCTACCACATTTGGCTATTTGTCGCCACGCCTCTGCTCCCAAAGCTTGTACTGCGCCGGGAGTATTGCGTTCGACCTTTTTCGAGCACACATCGTGTCACGCTGGAACATTGCCAGTGTATACGGATGGCTCCAAGTCCCAAGAGGGGGTCGGCTTCCACGCCGTATCCCCTCTGTTTGAAGTCAGCGGGGCTCTACCAGGCGCTGCGTCTGTCTTCACGGCCGAGCTGGTGGCAATACACCACTCGGTACGGGAGATTACGCGACGTGCCCGGTTCGGAGACCGGATTGTGATCTATAGCGACTCACAAAGCGCCCTGAGTGCTCTCGGGGCATTGGAATCTCCGCATCCCCTGGTTCGCAATATCTGTGACGCCACGGTTTCGGCGAGCCGGGCAGATGTCGAGATTATCTTCTGCTGGGTTCCTGGACATGTAGGAATTGCGGGGAATGAGTGTGCCAAAGAGTCTGCGACTGTTCCCATGGACCTATCCCCCAATGCCGCGGCGGCTTCAGGTTGCTTTCTGTCGTCTTCGAATCGGACACACTCGTGTGACGCATCGCTACTTGATGGAGGGCGCATATTGCAACGACTGCGTCGTCCCCCAGACTGTTCGGCATATTCTTGTCGAATGTCCCAGTCTGGGTGATCTTCGCGCACGATACCTGTCTCGGTACCGGGATGGGCGGGGTCGCTACCGCCTGTCCCTTGTACTCGGGACGAGTGCGTGCACCATGACTGGTGGACTTATTGACTTTTTGGGGGAGGCCGACCTTCTTCCCCTTTATTTAAGGTTCCTTTTTTTTGTTATTGTTTTGTTTGTAGGTTGCACTCTCCTGCACCGGGGTGAGGGGGGACCTCCCCCCGCTGCCGGAGATTGCTTCAATTGTTAAGTTTTTCCAATTTATATCATTGTTAAGTTTTCATATTTTTACTTTAAAGTAGCCTAGTTCTAGGCTGTCGTGTTTTTCGGTGACTTATGCCCAAGTGGCTAGTTGCCAGATGGGCTCCATAAAATTAAAAATAAAATCTTCCTGTTCAGTAATTGGCTCAATTTCCATTCTTTCTTCTGAAAGGCTTGGATTCGTATTTTGAGATGAAGAACTATCATCATCAGCTATCTTTTTTCTGGAGTTATCACAGATTTTTTGGTCCTTAAAATTTTTTTATTTTGGTTATTCTCTTATTAAGTCTTCTGAAATTAGTCTCAGATTTTTCTTTATTAATTTTTTGTGACCTTTGTAAGGATCGCAGCAATACTTAATATTTAAAAAATGCTTTCTCTTCTCATCCATAATAATTTGTTAAAATACAAATAATTGGTAATGCAAATTATTAATTACTTTATCTAAATATTAAGCTTTCTGAAAAAAAAAGAAAATTTTTTAAATTAGCTTTCATAGTTTATAAAGTAACACCTAATAGGTAAAATTTATAACATAAAAATAGGTAAAAATTGGCATACCAATGGTTACAAAATTGATCATAACTCCTGATATAATGAAAAACCCAGAATAAAATTTATCTTATATTGTAGTCGAAAGGCATATATATTTATAAAAAAAAAATTACACAAAAATTTATTGACACCAATATATTTTTTTAAAGGTCAAAAGTTGACCTTTTTATCCAAAATTAATTTTGCTGTTAAAAATGTTTAGAGCAACCCTTAAGCTTTAAAAAAATTACATAATTCATTGTTTTATGTGCTATAATAAGGATGAAATAATTTTTTTTCAAATGCTGGTATCAAGAAATTTGACAATTTTTCTCAACTTTGACAGGTTATAACTTTTGAGCTATTCAAAATTGAGGGCTGGGAAGTGTCTCATTGTTTTTCTCTCATCGAATTCAACCTGTATACCAATTTTCATCAAAATCGGTGATGGTGACTTAAAATTTATCCAAAAATTGGTTGATTTCATATGGAATGACCCCAATGTAGATCTTCCGGTAATTGTGTAGAGTATGTATGATCTGATCCGAGTCATAGCTTATTTTGGGCTTTTTTTTGTAGTTACTTTTTCTGGTAAATATGTAGATTGGTAGCTTGAAGAATGGGATGTAAACTATTTCATCCATGTTCCAATTATGTTTCATGTTTTTAGAGTATATTTAAGGGGACGGCTCGTGTGGGGGTAAACACAAGGTAAATATGTAGATTAGCGACTGTGCCCCCAAAGCGTTTTTCTTAAATATTTTCGTTCACCCCTGCCAGAATGGAATATTCTTGCGTATTTGAGTTATCTGATGTCAGACCCCACCCATACCCCCATTATAATTTGCAAAATGATTAGGGTTAAATTATTCACCTCTGTAAATGTTAGGACATTAGTCTATAAACAATTAGGATTATATACGGGGGGGGGGGGGGGGGGCTGTGGCTTCCTCCCCCCAATTTAATGAAATTCAAGATCATCGTAGTGTGGTCTCCCCATTGTGTTTACCCCCCACACGAGCCATCCCCTTAAATGTACTCTCAAAACACGGACAAAATAGTACTAGTACGTCCCATCATGGAATTGCTAATCTACATATTTACCAAACACAATGGAGGGGACCACCCTACGATGATCTTGAGTTTCGATCAATTAGGGTGGTTGTTCGTTTGCTAGTTTCAGGCATTTTTATTAAAAAAAATGGCGGTTATATTTCAAATAGGACTCCAACGTGCCTGAATATTCAGGCAGGGGTGAACGAACTATAAACAAACAAAAATCCACTTTTTTGGCTGGCTGCCCATCTATATATTTACCCTTTTTCTGAGCTGAAATCTATGTGGATGAAGTTTATGGTGATTCCCAATTATATACTGGGGGGCTGTGCCCCCCCAAATGATTCAAATCTCAAGATCATCATAGGCCCATCTCCCCGATGAGCCGACTCTCAAAATAAGCTAGAATCGCATCCGCCAATACCTGCAATATTTACTGATTCTTCCCACTGATTTCTAATTAATTTTAGTGCTTAGCTTTTTATTAATCACAGATTAACATTTTTAAAGAAAAATTACTTTTAACATAATTCACTGGATAACAAATGCCACCAGACACCCTACAAGTCAATACACCCCTCCATAAACTCCATAACATAATTTCACAGATGTCAAAACTCCAAGGACCTATCAAAGGTCATCCACATCTGTCAATCCCCACCCACAAACTGCATTTTACTCACCTAATCAGCTACCTCAGCGCACATCAGACCACTGCTAAACTTTGGCTCTACTCTATGGAATACAGGTTTCAGGGAAGACAGCAACTATGTAAAGTATAGGTGTATCCGATTCTAGCTTAGGTAAACATGAAGATTGGCGGGGCGCCCCCAAAAGTGTATTTTTGTGCGGGTGTGTTTTGTTCACCTGCGCATGCATATTCATGCGTGTTTGAGTTCAAATATAGCCAGCACATAACATAACATAATTTCATGGATGAGAAAAGCCACAAGGGCCTATCAAAGGTCATCCGCATCTGTCAAAACCCACCCACAAAAGTACCATCACCAGGGGAAGACAATCAAAGTCCCCCACAATATAATATAACAGATGACAAAAGCCACAAGGGCTCATCATAGGTCATCCGAGTCAAACAACCTCTTTTTTTAAAGCACCCAAACTCCCAGGAAAACTACATCCAGAGGATTGCGTCCAGAAACAAGGGAATCGCCAATCAAGGCTTGTCAAGAACTAAATCAAGCAGCTATAGATATATACAAACAATATTAATATATACAAAACTTAGGAACCATCACAACCTTCCCTCCCCATAAACTCATCCAACCTACTCTTAAATACATTTAAATTTGGACTACCTACTACCCTCCGCTGCAATTTGTTCCAGAAGTCTACCACTCTATTGGTGAAAAAATATTTTCTTAAATCCAACCTACACCCTTGCTTTTTAATTTTCAAGTGGTGACTTCTATCTAGTCCGATTTCCATCATCTAACTCAAAAAACTTGCTAACATCCAATTTATCTATCCCAGAAATTTTTTTAAAAAGCTCAATCATATCCCCTCTCACACACCTCCTTTTGAACGAGAACATATTTAATATCCTCAGTCTATCTATATATTCAAGGTGCCTCAGGGAAGGAATAATCTTTGTTGAACTGACTCAAGAAGGTTAATATCATGTCTAAAATGTGGGGACCATGCCTATATACAGTACTCTAGATGTGGCCTAACATAAGAGTTATAGAATTTAAGAATAACCTCCTTACTTTTGTAACTGACATTTCTCTTAATGAAACCCAGCACTCTATTTGCCCTATTTCTTGCTTCAATACACTGCTTAGAAAACCTTAATGACTTATCTATTACTACTCCTAGATCTTTCTCATCCTCTACTGAGCTCAGCCAATGCCCATCCATTTCATAGTTAAATTCTCTATTATCTTTTCCCATGTTAATAACTTTGCACTTATCAAGGTGAAAAGTCATTTGCCACTTATGTGCCCAGGATAACAATTTATTTAAATCCCCCTGCATTTTTGTAAAAAAAATACTTACTTTATTACTGTGGGTATACTTCTGAAATAGCTGTGAAGAAACGGTGTAATCTTTAATTTCCATTTTGGTAAAAGGGAATTTTTTGTAGAAGATGGCGGTTGTGGGATGGGTGTCAAACTGGATGCTTTTTTGTCCGTATTTCAGGATTGAATTTCTCGCATCCTGCAACACCCACTCAATATTTTTGGTGCTTGCTCCACTTTCTGGGTAAACAAAGTTTTTTGAATGGTTGACGGTTTGATGTTTGTAGCCCTCTAATTTGCTAAAAAAAAAGTCCCATTCAAAGCTGATTTTGTAAAATAATGGCGATTGCTTAAGTCACGTTTAGTTTTTGTACATCTAAATTCATAATTAATAATTATCTTTAATCTCTAATGCCTGACCACAAAATTCACAATTGATTTTAACTTTAAACAAATTATGATCGTCCAAATATGTTAATAACTTTTCGTGATCCGAAAATAAAGCATTATGTGGGTGGGATTTGATGGATACGGATGACCTTTGATAGGACCTTGTGGCTTTTGTCTTCCGTGAAATTATGTTATGTTATATTATAATAGACAAAGTGCAAATTGCACACAACAAAACCAGGTTGAAACTGAATTTGCCACCTAAAAGTCGTCTCTCCTTCACCCAAAAGGCTCCACAAAACTAGTGCTTCTAAACGATCTAGCTAAGTATATTTAAATGTATAAAAAAAGTAATAAAAATAGTAAAATATGAAAAAATATATTGACAAATAAAAATTAATACAAATAAGGATAATAAAAAGAGTGAAAAACAAAATAAAAATTCACTATTTATTCATTTCTGACATCAGACCCCTCCCCCCACTATAATTCGCAAAACGATTATAGTCGTAGAAATGATTTGGTTAAATAAAAATATTAGAACATTATTCTATAAACAATTATGATTATATACTGGGGGCTATGCTCATAGAGCCCTCCCTCATTGATTGTAACTCAGGATCATTGTAGGGGGGGTCCGTGCAGTGATAAACCCCCCATGAGCAGTCCCTTTAAATTTACTCCAAAACGGTGAAACATATTGGAACACAGATGAAATATTTTACATCCCATCATTCGTGCCGCCGATTGTAATGTTTACCCTAGCTTATTTTGAGGGTCGGCTTGTTGGGGGGGATGGAGGCACAGCCCCCCAGTATATAATTGGAAATAGCCATAAACTTTGTCCATATAGATTTCAGTTCAGAGATCCAGCCATACTCTACACAATTACTGCAAACTATCGGAATCAGTTCAATTAAAGGCTGTCTTCTCTGTGCTGACCTGATAAAATGCTGGAAAATTTTTCACATTTAGAGAATTCAGTCTTTGCCCCACATCAGGTTGCCCACCAATATTCTTAACTTGGAGCTTATAAGAAGATTTTTATTAACAGGATAGTTGAGGAATGGAATAATTTATGAGAGGAAGTAGTCACTAAATCTACAGTTAATGCATTGGTCGCTGAGCGAATTGCTTTAAAATCGCTTTCAAACAATTTATCCTTGCTACCTCGCTATGGAAAATATATAAATCCTTTATTATAAATCAAATATATCATTTTAATTAATTAAGCAAAAAATTATTCTGTTGATTTTACCTAAACATTATTAATAAACTTCTACATATTTAGAATTATGATTGGAAATATTTGCTTGTTGCTCAAAGTTATTTCTTGTTAACTGCTTCAAAATGAATTATTTCATTTTAAGAACATAAGAAAAGGAGACTGCAAAAGACCATTCATGGCCTACACTTGGCAGCTCCTGTTCCAGTCAACACACAAAAGCTTTCTTATCAGAGAAAAGTCATCAACATTGTCACCCTTTACAGGAGTTCGTCAGATCTAATCCACAATATACATAAAAAGCATCCAGAGGATTATGTCCATTCATGCAACCGCAAAATATAATCTCATCACTCCTTAGAAAATATATACATATGTACATAAAAAAAAGTCAGTCCCATCTAGCAGCTTCATCCATATATTTATCTAATCTATTCTTAAAACTACCCAGAGAGGAGGCTTCTATCACATGTCTAGTGAGCCTATTCCATTCATCTACCACACAATTTGTAAACGAATTCCTCCCAATCTCCTTCCTAAACCTATACTTATCAAGCTTAAACCCATTGCCAAGTATAAGAACTTTACCCAGATCCCCTTTATTATATCCTTTTACCCATTTGAAGACTTCAATCAATTCCCCTCTGACTCTTCTCCTTTCCAATGTATGTAGATTTAGTTTTCTGAGCCTTTCACCATAAGGTAAGTTCCTTAGCCCACCAATCATCTTTGTCATCCTTCTCTGCACAGACTCAAGCAAATCAATATCCTTCCTATAATATGGTGACCAAAATTGTACTGCATAGTCTAGATGAGGCCTAACTAGCGCCAGATACAGTTTTAGAATGACTTCAGCACTCTTATTGCTTACACTCCTCCTAATGAATCCCAATATCCTATTAGCTTTATTCTTAGCATTTAGGCATTGCTTTCTAGGACGAAGGTCTGAACTTACCAAAATACCCAAGTCCCTCTCACAATCGGTCCTCCCTAAAGTTCTCCCATTTAATTTATAACTATTCAATGGATTATTTCTACCTATACTAAGTACACTACATTTGTCTATGTTAAACTTCATTTGCCATTTCTCTGCCCAATTGGACAGAATGGTCAATTCCTCCTGCATTACAACAGCATCAGAATCAGCCCTAATGGCCCTACCTAACTTAGTATCATCAGCAAATTTACTCAGGTCACTAGTTATACCTATGTCAAGATCATTAATATAAATTAAGAATAGCAAGGGACCCAAAACAGATCCTTGCGGAACTCCACTGCTAACACACCCCCACTCAGATTTAACTCCATCTATACTAACTCTTTGCTGTCTGTCACCAAGCCATGACTGAATCCACCTAAATATACTGCCATCGATCCCTTGTGCTTTAACTTTGCTCAGAAGCCGTAAGTGTGGCACTCGATCAAAAGCCTTACTAAAGTCCAAGTATAAAATATCATAGTTTTCATCATTATCTGCTGCTTCATACACCTTACTATAAAAAGACAGCAAATTAGTCAGGCAGGATTTACCCTTACTAAAGCCATGCTGTGATTTTTTTATCAACTTATGCTTATCCAAGTGATCTCTAATATTCCTTGCTATAATAGATTCCATCATTTTCCCTACCACTGATGTCAAACTTACTGGTCTGTAATTAGACATATTTGTTTTATCCCCTTTCTTAAATATAGGTATCACATAGGCTTTCTTCCATGCCACTGGCACAATGCCACTCTCCAATGATTTTCTAAAGATGCATGCTAGGGGCTGACTTAACACATCCTTATATTCTTTCAAAATTCTAGGAAAGACCTCATCAGGACCGGGTGCTTTACTACTTTTGATTTTATCAATTTCCTTTGTCACTATCTCCTTTGTGATCAAGAAATCCTTTAATTTCTCTTCATCATTACCCCGAAAGATCATTGACACCTGGGGTATATTTAGAGTATCCTCCTGTGTAAATACTGAGAGAAAAAAGTCATTTAGCATTCCAGCCAATGCCATTTTATAGAAAACGTTGCTTATTTCTTATGGATAACTTTTTTTATATGAAATAATTTTTAAATTTTGGCAAAAAATGGAAAAAATCTATTATCACCTATATTTTGGCTGAATAGGCTTTGGCCCTACAAAAAAAAGGAAGTCCTAAAAAAACGGCTGCCTTTTTTTTATGGTGTGGCCTTGAATGGAATCAAGTTACTCTCATTGATAAATCTCTGTTTACCATCAAAGAATGACTGATAGCGTCAGTAGTGATCAGACATGTTCTCATTCTCATCAAGCGCTCTATTCAGTGACATTTTTTCATTTTGGATTTTTCGGTTTAATATATTTAAGTTCTGGAAGATAGTTAACTTTGACTGTCCTGCTGAAATTTTCACCAAGTTGCGTTTCATGCACGTTTGAGTCCTAGTTCAAATATACCCAGCACCATTAAAAAAAAAATGTCCAAAAGTAACCAATCCAAAAATGCTGTTCACTTCCTTTATTGTGGTAGATATACTTCTGAAATAGCGGTGAGGAAGGCGTGGAATATTTCTTTAGTTCTTCTACTCCACTCCCTGCAGCTTGCCTAATAACAAGCGGATGGCCTCCCATTTCTGCTTCCTTTTATTCATCTTATCTCCACTGACTGACTGCTTGTGCTTTGTGTATAGATTTTGAGATTCTGCTCATTATATCATAGTCCTGATGTCTAACTCTTAATATTTCTATGCCCTCTGCCTAAGCTCACCTGTTCTGTCCTAGGTAAGAGGAAATACCTAATTCTCAATTTGAGCAAGTCAATTCATATTGGCTCTATGGAGTTCCAATTCAGGTTGACTTCCCAGTGGCTCTCATACAATATAGATACCTGAGTTTTGTATTTCAGATTCCATATTAAAGTATAAGTCTCCACTGAGAAATAAAAGGCCACAAAACCTTTCTGATTGTTGGTAAAACCCCTAACAAAATATTATTTCACCTGCTCTCTCCTCTGCTGTTTGTGTTCTCTGCCTTTTCCTTAAGACTGGAGAAACCTGCTCTTTATTAAAATGCATTGTGAAGACTTTTCTATTCTTTGGTACCTTTTCTCCCTCTTCACCTATATCCCAGGTTCTTCCCTTGTTTCACTCCAGAACTGTAAATCTTGGAGGGTTCTCAACCCTGAAGGGTGCTATATAAAAATCCTTATTCTAATGAGAGCCTCAGTCTGAAATAAAGATTATAGTTGTTCATTGCTCATCAGTCACTGTACTAACATTTTTACTCCTTTCACCTTTTAACTATTTAATTTTTGTTGTAGATATTTTTAGATTTCCTAAGTGTTTTTTTTTTTTTCAGCTTTGGGAGCTGCATATGGCACAGCCAAATCTGGTGTGGGTATTTCAGCAATGTCTGTTATGCGGCCAGAGCTCATTATGAAATGCATCATTCCAGTAGTTATGGCTGGTATCATTGCAATCTATGGTTTAGTCGTGTCTGTTCTAATTGCTGGAAAACTGGAAGATTCATCTAAGTATTCACTATATTAGTAAGTTTTTATAAACCTTTTAAATGCATATTTTATTTTATATTTCATATATGTGAGGGCAAGAGTTTGATGATGATATTGTTTTACCTTTGTGACAGTTTATAAAATTTTAATGGCATCAAGAAAACTTGTTTGTTATATTATCTTTAATTTTTATACTATTGCTAAGCTTTCATCATGCATATGACATTTTCAGGGCATTTGAATTTTCTAGTCCAAAGTGCAAATATATATATAACTAATTAGTGGGACTGGCTTATGACAGGGAATGTTGGGGTTTGTGGTCACTAGATTCTTTGAAAAGTATCTAATGTGTTCCCAAGTAATAAAATTTGTTACTTCATCAAATTTTGTTGAAGCAGAGTGTTATCATTCTCTTACTTAGTCAGGCCTTGAATTTAAAAAAAAATAAAAAATTATTACAGCTCCCATCTGTGGACTCTCACCAATAGCATAAGTTGGCGTAATAAAAGTTTCAGCCTAGTACTACACTATTTAAAATGTAAATAGACAAAAAAAAGTTAAACAACAAAGGTAAGAAGAACAATTAAGCATGTTCCAATGTCAAGGGAGGCTCACCTCCTCCTGGTGAACCAACACTAAAGAGAGTCAAAGTGGAAGTCAGTAAGGAGATCCTTCCAGAATGGGAGAATAAAGTTTGGTGTCAGGTACTGAGCTAAGGTTCTCCCTTGGAAGACCATGCCATCTGTGATGGGCCTATGACCCATCATAAGAATGTCACTGGTTTGATAGGCCCATCATAAGAATGTCACTGGTTTGCCATGGCAACCTGCATTGTGGGCAGAAGGAGAGCAGGCTTGCCAGCTTGCATTAATGTGACAGAACTTACCCCTCCAAAAGAGGTGTGGTGGTTCACCTGCCCCCAACATGGGGATGAGAACAGAAGCGGCATGTCCTTCATCTAGCTATGTTCTTGGTGCAACTCTGAGAAGGCAAAATGGAACCCAACACAAGTGGAGTCTCTTGGGGCAACTCTCCAAAAGGAAGTAATGGAGAAATTCCCAAACTTATGATTGGAGAGAGGTGTCCTCTCCATTAAAAGAATTTTTAGAGGGCCCCTGATAAAGTATAGGGGACTCGCCACTGAACTAGTTACACAAGGGGGTAAGGGGAATTTATCTCTACTAGGAGAGAAAGAATGGAAGCGATACTGGAACTTGTATGGACACCCTCATCCACTCCAACTTCAGTAAAATGTTTTCCCATGTTCATTATCCTACTCACACCAGTCGGTATGAAGTTATGCTGTGCCACTTGCAAATTGACCTCTGTTGCCTGAACTACGAACAACTAATGGCTAGTAAGGAACCACCTTCTTGCGAGACATATCATTCTCGTATCTCGGTACAACACATTTTACTTGCCTGTCGATCAAAAAAGTACTTCAGTTTGCACCCCACCTTTCCTCCTATTCTCAGAGAATCCCCCATGTTATGCCTAACTTAGTATAATTCCTGGAAGATGGCAGCAGCCTTTCCTCCAAAATCTAATACCTTAGCTACCGTCTCTTATTGCCCTTTATTTTAATCATAGTTTACCTTCCTTACTTTTATCTGAGCCTCATCAATTCTTATTTTACTTGATCACATGTTAGTGTTTTGACAATCTGGCTTCATTTCAGTTGCCATCAGCATCTTGTGAGAGGTTCATCATTTTTAAAACTTGTTTTTCATTAATTTGTGATTTTTGACTACATTATAAAAAATATGTAAATTGAGTGGGAATGAGTATGCCCTAAAATAAGTGAAATGGACAAAGCTAATATTGATTATTCGGAATTCATTGATGATAACTTTGACATGCCTGAACTGATAGAAATGGCTGGAGGGTGGAGTGTTTGATGTTTACTGATGCAAGGCCTGAACCAGAACCTTGTGATACATTTATTGCAAGCATTACTCATGCTGTTCGCAATCAAAACCCTGAAAAAACTTTTCACTCCTTTGATCTTATTGAAGCCTTTGCAGTGGCTAACACTTCCAATAATGGCATAGTAAACAAGATTTGAAACTTAGTACTGGTATATGATTTTCAATGTTTCTTATTATATATTTGTACTGAATATAGAAAAATATATACATTATTTTATTTAAAATTTACTTTAGTATATGCTATGAAAGAATTTTTTCATTACTCGCAACAGTATCTGCGAGTTGGGAGTAAAGGTTTAAATATAATATAAAATCCGATTCTTATAAAAGTTAAAATAAACAAGCACAATGTTTGACAAAGAAATAAATTTAAGTTCTTTTAATATGAATTTATCATGGAATATTAGAAGCTAACCTCAATATTCTTCTGAATTGAAATAAGACTTAGAAATTCAAAAGGTTGTGCAGAAAGTGTCAGGAAGAAAAACTTTGTAAAATACCAAATTTTATTACTTGAGATCTCACCTGTACAGGATCATATTTTAGCCACTTCTCAAAGAATCTAAATTGAAACTTCTTAATTGAAATGACTTTCTGTATCTAATGTGTTACAAAAAAAAAAAAAATATTACTTGGTATCACTTGTAACAGATCATATTAGATACTTATCAAAGAATCTGGTGATTAAAAACCCACAATATTCGTTATCATTGGCAAGTGTCACCCGTCAACCAGTGCCACCAATTTATTATATAAATTTGCACATGGGCCTAGATGATTCACACACTCTGAAGATATCATAAGTGCATGATTGAAGCTTAGCAATAGTATAAAAAATTAAAGATATAAAAAGTTCTTGAAGTCTGAAGAATTGTTGAAGTTAAATTTTAGAGCTATATAATAGAGCATGAAATGTTGTACAAATATAGAGTACCGTGTTTAGTTGAAGAATGATTTATCTTTGCTTCTTAAAATTTTACATAGAATTATTGTTTTTAGTTGTAATTTACCACCGTAATGAAAGCCAAGTGTAAGAATTTATTATATCATTTGTATAAGGGTAGAAATTGGTTGGTAAATCTTAGCTAAAAGAATTTTATGTTTAGTGAATACATAGCATAGGAACAGATAATATCTGAAATAAGTTGGAGATTTATGGGAGTTGTCACCTTTTATTTGTTCTAATCCTTGCAGTGGTTTCATCCATCTGGGTGCTGGATTATCTGTTGGATTGTCTGGTCTTGCAGCTGGGTTCGCTATTGGAATTGTTGGTGATGCTGGGGTACGAGGCACTGCACAACAACCCCGACTTTTTGTTGGAATGATTTTGATACTCATTTTTGCTGAGGTTTGTCCCTTTTATTAAATTAAGCTGGTGTGTATGTCTATTCATATTAAATTGAATGGCCAGATAGAGATTAATCAATGCGCAATATTCAGTAGTTTATGATTATTATCTAATTTAGTGGGCATTTGAAAAGCAGTCCTAAATTGTACATTATAGCTCCATATCTTACACATGATTTTCTGGCATATTTTATAAAGCTTTTTGAATCTTTAGATCCTGTGGACTGTCCCATTTGTTAGTAAGTTAAAAATATGTCTATTCTAGGGTAATTATGACGACTTTCTTTCACAGGTTCTTGGTTTATATGGCCTTATTGTGGCCATCTACCTCTACACAAAGACCAGTTAAAAGGGTTGTGCCAGAACTTTGAAAGTGGGTCACAAACAAGTCATGAAGTGAATGTCTTCAAGTGGTATCTTCCGATAAATTTCTCATAGTTTTGTAAAGTAACAGTTTTATTGTTGCCTGTGTTCTATTAGGCCTTCCAGTTATATGTATATATAGATTCATAGGTACTCATATTTATTCAAATTGATGTCTTGTATGTGTGTAAAAAGATTCACCATTAGTCAGAATTTTTTTATTAGCCAATTTCCAGGTTCCATTTGACATGTCTTTGATCTTTATGTTGCCTGAAGCAGGTATATAGAGTGTGGGGCAGAGAAAAATCTTGGTTTTAGCAGTCCTTGATATTCCAATTTTCATTCCACATTTGTAATTCATTAAAGTATCTTTGCTTCTTACATTGAACCCTGCCCAAAAAATGGCAACAGATGGCTTAGCTGGAAGAATTTTTATGTATAAAGGTTTTGTGTATTTAGAATTGTTAATAAATTTATTAAGTTCCTTGTATTTTTCTCCCCTTAAGTTAGTTTATATGAGGAGCGGTCAATAAGTTTTGCGAATCGGTAGGTCAAAACAGGAAGGGGGATGAGTGTTTGTGGGGGTGTTAGGACAAGTTATGACAAGTCAGGACCTGCAGCCGCACGCTCCTGCCTCGTCTATTTAAGAAGCAGTAGCTGATCGAAGATCGTCAGTCACAATGGAGAAGGTTGAGCACAGCGCAGTGATAAAATTTTTGACCAAGGAAGGCAAGAATGCAAAAGAGATCCATGAACGCATGGTTTCAGTGTACACCGACACCGCCCCTTCCTATGCAACCATTGCTCGCTGGAATAGGGAGTTCCGCCATGGTCGTGAGTCCCGTGAAGATGACCCCCGTCCAGGACGCCTGTCAGATGTGACTATCGAGGACAATGTAGCCCGTGTGGAGAGGATGATCCTCGAAAATCGATGGGTGAAGGTCGAAGAAATCGAGCGAGACTTTCCCGTAAGGGGCGCGTCGATTTGCCATCCTGGCCGCCGTGCTGACGGGACTCAGCACCTCGTCCGGCCCCACCTTAGTCTCTCTTCCTTCTTTCAGATAGCCTGTATTCCTATCCTACCTCGCCGCTTTTCATACAACCTCTCCCACAACTTTCTCTGGTCAGCCTCTAATTTCACAGGGTAGAAGCTGACCTCCTCAGTCAACCGTCCCGGATCGGGGCTGAGGGGGGAGGGGAAAATGTTCCCTAACCCCTGAGCTCCGGTCTGGGGTGGTTGGTTTATAACACCTGCTTCATCCCTACCCATACCTTCGTCACATCCATTTTCCTCTTGTCTTCAAAATCTATCAATTTTACGCCGTGTCCAAGGTGGAGCTGCCATGCCGATGGACTGCCAGGCCACCAGGCGGGAGGGGTGGTCCGAAATGGCGGCGCCTGGCTCTGCCAGGCCTGTAAGCACCTCTTGCAGTGCGGGCAACTGCAAGAGGTGATGAGCTATTGCGTCCCGTAGCACAAATAAGGTCACCATGCCCAATGATGAAAAAAAAAAAAACAACCCCCAACTTCCCCAAGAACATCCACGGAGCCGCCCTCGGGCAGCTCCACCGAGAAAATGGAGGTCGCCCCCTTGTGCTTGCGCAGGGGACCCTCCATACTTCTTTAACCGGAGAGGAGGCTTACTCCTCTCCTACGGGTGTAGGGGACTCGCCCTCACCCCCTTCTCTGGAGGTGCTTTCGGGCACCTCCCTATTTCAAGCGGCAGTCCCTCCTTTGCTTTCTAAGAGGACTGCCAAGAAAGCCAGCAGGCACCCCATTGCCGACCATCCCTCGTGTAAGCGGCTCGGTAGGGCAAACTCCCTTAGGGGGGAGAGGGAAGCCAGGTCCCTTCGGTCGCTTCCCTCAAAAGACCTGCTGGCCAGAATATTAAACCTTGCCGGGGTCAAGGCCTGTGCCTCCCCACAAAAGACTGATGACGCTGCCAAGGGGACCTGCGATGTCCTTGGAGGGGATGGCCAACTGGAGGCCCCTCCTGTGATAGACATGGTCCTTAAGGAAAACCAGCCTCAGACCGTACGGCCTTCCATGGGGGAGAATCCGGGCTAGGCGCCGAACCCGAATCCGCCCATATGCAAGGTCCTCCTCAAACGGCTGGGGATTCTCAGGCAGTACAAGGAGGGGAGGGATCTCCTCCGGATGATGCCCCTACGACCACCAGGACATTCTCCATTTCGGAGAAGGACCTGGCTGAGGCCGGTACATCTGGCCTGGGGGCTTCTACCGGCGGAGGTGAGAAGCGGGTTCATTTCCCGCCCTCCTCTCCTAAAAAGAAAAAAAGACAAGAAAGACTAAAAAGACTCGGGGCTCCTCTCCATCCGTGGGGGCTGCGGGGATGGATGGGTCTGCTGCCACTCTGGCAAGCGACCAAGCCAAGATCGGCACATCCGGCCTTTCTGCCCCCCTCCCCCCCGGGTACGGAGCTCCTGACCATGACAAAGACCAACAGTGCACAGGGTGGAGCCTCAATGAGATCGGGGCCCCTCATTCAGAGGTTACCTGGCGTTTTCGAGCCCGCTGGCTTCAAACGCTTCCTCGTTATTCTCTCCACTGATGGCACCATGTTGTCAAAGGGCAACATGATCCATCAGAGGAGAGGATTAGCTAGTGCAATTGGTAGAGAGCCGAATGTGACTTGTTTCTCGGACGGGAGCCTTCTGGCGAATCCCCCCGAGGCGGCCAAGATAAGTGCTCTTCGGACACTTCATGGCACCCCCGTGAGTGTGATGCCGCACTCTACCATGAAGCCAGCGAGCCCGCTGGCTTCAAACGCTTCCTCGTTATTCTCTCCACTGATGGCACCATGTTGTCAAAGGGCAACATGATCCATCAGAGGAGAGGATTAGCTAGTGCAATTGGTAGAGAGCCGAATGTGACTTGTTTCTCGGACGGGAGCCTTCTGGCGAATCCCCCCGAGGCGGCCAAGATAAGTGCTCTTTGGACACTTCATGGCACCCCGGTGAGTGTGACGCCGCACTCTACCATGAACTTTGTGAAAGGAGTAGTTTATGCGAGGGAACTTGTTGACTACTCCATTGAGGACATCACCCTAGAGCTGGCCGACCATTGGGCGGTCAAGGTCGAACGTGTGATGAGAAAACAGGGAGGGGCCTTGAGACCCACCCCTACACTCTTCGTCACGTTCGACTGTTAGGGGCACGGCGATTTACCATCCTGGTCGCCGTGCTGACGGGATCCAGCGCTCCGTCCGGCCCCAGCTTAGCCTCTCTTCCTTCCTTCAAAACACTTGTTTCCTCTCTTTTCACACAACCTCTCCCACAACTTTCTCTGGTCAGCCTCTAATTTCACAGGGTAGATGCTGACCTTCCTTTCAGCCAACCGTCCCGCATCGGGGCTGAGGGGGTGGGGGACAATGTTCCCTAACCCCTGATCTCCGGTCTGGGGTGGCTGGTTTTTAACTACCTGCTTCATCCCCACCCATACCTTCCTCACATCCCTTTTCCTCTCCTCTTCACAATCTATTAATTTTTACGCCGTGTCCAAGGTGGAGCCGCCATGCCGATGGACTGCCAGGCCACCAGGCGGGAGGGGTGGTCCCAAATGGCGGCGCCTGGCTCTGCCGGGCTTGTAAGCACCTCTCGCAGTGCGGGCTACTGCGACAGGTGTGCGCGATTGCATCCCGTGTTTAAAAAAGGGTCACCATGCCCAATGATGATAAAAAAAAACAAACCCAACCCTCAACTTCCCCTGTTCCATCGACGGAGCCGCCCTCGGGCAGCTCCAGCAAAAAAATTGAGGTTCCCCCCCCTGTGCTTGCACAGGGGACCCTCCATCTTTCTCTAACCGGAGAGGAGGCTTACTCCTCTCCTTCGCCTACGGGTGCAGGGGACTCCCCCTCACGCCCTTCTCTGGAGGTGCTTTCGGGCACCTCCCTTTTCCCAGCGGCAGTCCCCTCTTTTCTTTCCAAGGGGACTGCCAAGAAAGCCAGCAGGCAGCCCTTAGCCAGCCGCTCCCCATCAAAGCGGCTGGGTAGGGCAAACCCCCTTAGGGGGGAGAGGAAAGCCAGGCCCCTTCGGTCGCTTCCCTCAAAAGACCTGCTGGCAAGAATTTTAAACCTTGCTGGGGTCAAGGCCTGTGCCTCCCCACACAAGACTGGCGACACTGCCAAGGGGACCTGCGATGTCCTGGGAGGGGATGGCCAACTGGAGGCCCCTCCTGTGATAAACATGGTCCTTGAGGAGACCCAGCCTCAGACGGTAGGGCCTTCCATGGGGGGAAATTCGGGCTCGGCGCCAAGCACCGAACCCGAATCCGACCCTATGCAAGGTCCTCCTCAAATGGCTGAGGGCTCCGAGGCAGTAAAAGGAGGGGAGGGATCTCCTCCGACAGGTGCCCCCACGACAACCAGGACCTTCTCCATTTCGGAGAGGGACCCGGCTGAGGCCGGTCCTTCTGGCCTGGGGGCTTCTGCCGGCGGAGGTGAAAAGCGGGTTCATTCCCCGCCCTCCTCTCCAAAAAAGAAAAAGACAAAAAAGACGAAAAAGACTCGGGGCTCCTCTCCATCCGCAGGGGCTGCGGGGACGGATGGGTCTGCTACAACTTTGGTAGGCGACCAAACCAAGATCGGCACATCCGGATCCTCTACCCCCTCGTGTGCAGAGCCCCTGACCAAGACTAACACCAAAAGTGCACAGGGCGGAGCCTCGATAACATCGGGGCCCCTGATTCAGAGGTTACCTGGCGTTTTCGAGCCCGCTGGCTTCAAACGCTTCCTCGTTATTCGCTCCAATAATGGCAGCATGTTGTCCAAGGGCAACAATATCCATCAGAGGAGAGAATTAGCTAGTGCAATTGGTAGAGAGCCGAAGGTAACCCGTTTCTCGGAAGGGAGCCTTCTGGCGAATCCCGCCGAGGCGGCCAAGATAAGGGCTCTTCGGACACTTCATGGCACCCCGGTGAGTGTGACGCCGCACTCTACCATGAACTTTGTGAAAGGAGTAGTTTATGCGAGGGAACTCGTTGACTACTCCATAGAAGACATCACCCTAGAGCTGGCCGACCATGGGGCGGTCAAGGTCGAACGTGTGATGAGAAAACAGGGAGGGGCCTCGAGACCCACCCCTACACTCTTCGTCACGTTCGACTGTGACAAGCTCCCTGAGTCGGTGCGTGCCGGTTGGTATCGCTACCGCGTGAAGGCATTCGTGCCACTGCCGCGGCGGTGCTATTACTGTCACCGCTTCGGCCACACGAATCGATCATGTAGACGTGCAAAATCGGGGGGACCCGAAGTCTGTGTAAATTGCTCCAAGGTCGCACACGATAAGTCCAAATCGTGTGTGGCCAAGTGTGTCAATTGCGGAGAGCCGCACCCTGCTTCTTCGAAGCAATGTGGTGCATATCTCCTTGAGAAAGAAATCCTGGCCGTTCAGGCCCAGGATCGACTCTCATTCCGCGAGGCTAAGGACTTGGTCCTGGCGCGCCCGGCTCTGCCTGGGACGTCATATGCCTCAATAGTTAGAAAAGCACCCTCTGCTCCTGGCCCATCCAGGCCAACGAGCACGGTTGTTTCCGCGCCCATTCGGAGCCCTTCTGCGGGCTCTACTACAGCCGGGCGCTCCCCTGGTAGAGCTGGCGGCAAAAAAGGTTCACACCCAGCCCCGGCTAAAACCAGGGCTCCCCCCTCTTCTCCCAGCGTGACCGTTTCCCGTAAGGCGAAACAGCCACGCGCCTCCACAGAGTCGTTAGACTCACAGGAGGCAACACCCCTGAAGATGGTCGCTAGGCCATCTTCCGGGGTTCCTAAAGCTGTTCCCCGAAAGGAGGACAGCAACAAAGGAGCTTCGGCCCCTTCGCCCAAGACCCGAGGTGGAGCGAGTGGCTCGGAGACGGTGGTTCCTCGAAAAGAGGGCCCCCCACCTCCCAAGCCGCAACGCCCGCCTAAGGTTTCAAGGCGGATGGAGGAAAAGACTCGCATGGCGAGCCCAACCTCCCCCAATAAGTCCTCGAAGGCGACAGCGCCTTCAGCGCTTTGTCCGGCCAACAGCGCCCGGGGTTCTGCCCCCAGGAAGCGTACGGCCATTCCCGTGATGGTCTTCAATTCGAGGAGGGCCCCCGCGTCTCCTCCGAGCTAGGCCTGGAGGGCATATTCCTTCAATGGAATTGCCGTGGACTCCGGGCCAACTGGGAGGAGCTGCGGAGGCTCGTCTCGTCCCGTTCCCCGTTAGCTATTTTTTTGCAGGAGACCATGCTAGGCGCGTGCCCGCTGACTGCCCTCCCGGGGTATAAGGGTCTTGCGACCCCACCACCGCGGGATGGCCGGGCTGGGGGATGCGCGGTTTACACCCGGCATGATGTCTCCGTTCTTCCTTTCTCTTTAGATACCTCCTTTCAGGCAGTGGCTGTGCAGCTGCACCTGGATAGGAGGTATACTATCATTTCTGCGTACATTCCACCGTCAGCTGACTTCGACGCGGGGTCTTCCGCCGCGTCGTGGCACGGTTGCTGAGGCCCTATCTCTTGCTTGGAGATCTGAACGGCAGGCATCCTCTCTGGGGAGATTACTCCATAAATCCCAGGGGACAAGTCCTTGCCGATCTGATCGAAGAGCTTGAGATGGGTGTCCTAAACGTGGATGAGTTTACGCATCACTGTCCGAGAACCGCTTCATTTTCTTGCCTTGACCAATCTTTGTGCTCTTCGGATGCACAGCCTGATTTTGATTGGGGGATGGTCGATGACCTCCATGGTAGTGATCACTTTCCCCTTCAAATATCATTTTCACGGCAACTGCCGCCTGAGAGACCACCTCGGTGGTGCTTGGCGCGGGCGCGGTGGCCTGCATTTCAGGAAATGACTGAATTCTCTATCTCAGTCGAAGAGTTTAGGTCGGTAGATGAGGCCGTTGAGTTCTTCTCCGGCAACCTCATCGCCGTGGGCCTGACTACTATTCCTAGGACGTCTGGCCGTTTTGCACGCCGACCACTCCCATGGTGGTCGGCCGAGTGTGAGACGGCCTTCAAACAGAAGCGTTATGCCTACATGCGCTATAAGCGCCGCCCGAACGATTTCACTGTCGCTGAATTTCGTCGGGCTACGGCTAGGTTCCGGTATGTTTCGAAGCACGCCCGCCGCTCTTCTTGGCAGGCATACGTGTCTTCACTCTTCGGGAAGACCCCTTTAGCTGAGGTGTGGAAGCGAGTCAAAAAGATTCGGGGTAAGTTCTCGCAGGACCCCCCTCCTGTTCTCCAGGAGAATGGGACCGCAATCTCGGACCCCGCGTCCGTGGCGGAATCCTTAGCGACCGCTTTTTCCGCATTCTCTAGCCGTGATGCTGCTCCGCCAGCATTCAATGCACGTCGTGATGTCGCGGAAGGCCACCGGATGTACTTTACCTCCAGAGGCGGAGAACCCTTCAACGACAAGTTTACTGTTAGTGAGTTGCGTTCCGCTCTCGCTTCGTGCGCGGACACCGCCCATGGTCCGGACGATGTCCCGTACGCAATGCTTCGACACCTGGGTGAGCGAGGCATGGCCTTTCTGTTAGATTTGTTCAACAGGATCTGGGTGGAGGGTCTTCTCCCAGACTCCTGGCGAATCGCTACTGTGCTCGCCTTTCGCAAGCCGGGAAGAGATCACTCTACTCCGACCGCTTTCCGCCCAATCTCTCTAACCTCTTGCGTTTGCAAGTTGATGGAGAAATTGGTAAATGTTAGATTAGCCTTTTTCCTGGACAGCGGAGGCCATCTGTCTTCTGCACAGTGCGGCTTCCGTAAGTTCCACTCCACGTCGGATGCTCTGCTCCGACTGGAAAATGCCGTCTGCGAGGCTTCCCTTCGTAGACAGCACTACGCCACGGTGTTTTTTGATCTGGAAAAGGCCTATGATACCGCATGGCGATACGGTATCATGGAGACTCTCCACACGATGGGGGCGAGGGGACGCCTCCCAATCTTTATATCTGAATTTTTGCGAGATCGTCGATTCCGCGTACGGGTGGGGGGAGCCCTCCCCGGCCCAAAGGAGCAGGAAGAGGGTGTCCCGCAGGGAAGTGTCCTCAGTGTCACACTCTTTGCCCTGAGCATCAACGGCATGACCTCGGTGCTGCCGGAAGATGTTCTCGCTACGCTCTACGTGGACGACCTTTCGATCTCTTTTGGCGCGGCACAGATGCCAACTCTGGAGCGTCGACTCCAACAGGCATTGAACCGCGTCTCTCGCTATGCCGAAGCGCACAGGTTTCGGTTTTCTTTGGCCAAGACTAAGGTGGTGCACTTCTGCCGCCAACCACGGCTTCACCCCGACCCAGATTTGTTTCTTAATGGGGTGCGCCTGGATGTGGTTGAGTCACACCGTTTCCTTGGTCTTGTATTCGACCGACGCCTCACCTGGGAGGCTCATATTCGCAGCCTTAGGGTCTCTTGTACCCGCGCCATGGACATTCTCCGTTCCGTGACGTTCAGCGCTTGGGGCGCTGATAGGGCTACTGCCTTACTTTTTTTTCGATCCTTTGTTCGCTCGAAGCTCGACTACGGATGCGAGTTTTATGCATCCGGAGCCAAGCGTTTATTGCGGAAGGTGGATTCGATCCACCACACCGGCCTTCGCCTTGCGACAGGTGCCTTCCGCACTTCCCCCATTGAGAGCCTGTTGGTCGATGCTGGGGAGATGCCACTCGCTCTGCGCCGCGTGCAGTGCATCACTCGCCTGTACACGCGAGCCCGGCGCCTCCCTCAGTCGCCAACGGCTCTCACTGCATCCGCAGCTGATCTCGATGGTGCCTATGTCGCCGAGAGACGCCAGTCATTATCTAAGCCCTTTGGGTTTAGGGCCAGGAAACTCCTTCGAGAGGTAGATATAGCTCTTCGGGCCGGTGGCGCCCCTGGTTCTGCCCAGGACGCCACCCGGGAGGGTACCACATTTGGCTATTTGTCGCCACGCCTCTGCTCCCAAAGCTTGTACTGCGCCGGGAGTATTGCGTTCGACCTTTTTGGAGCACACATCGTGTCACGCTGGTACCGTGCCAGTGTATACGGATGGCTCCAAGTCCCAAGAGGGGGTCGACTTCCACGCCGTATCCCCTCTGTTTGAAGTCAGCGGGGCTCTACCAGGTGCTGCGTCTGTCTTCACGGCCGAGCTGGTGGCAATACACCACTCGGTACGGGAGATTACGCGACGTGCCCGGTTCGGAGACCGGATTGTGATCTATAGCGACTCACAAAGCGCCCTGAGTGCTCTCGGGGCAATGGAATCTCCGCATCCCCTGGTTCGTGAAATCCGTGAAGTCACGGTTTTGGCGAGCCGGGCAGATGTCGAGATTATCTTCTGCTGGGTTCCTGGACATGTAGGAATTGCGGGGAATGAGGGCGCCAAAGAGTCCGCGAGGACTCTGCGACCGGACCAGCGTTTTTCTCTTCCTCACACTGACTACATGGCAGGAATACGGGCAGCTCTTCGGACTGCTTGGCAAAGAAGATGGGAGACGGTCGAGGGGAACTTAAAGTTGCGTGCCATTGCGCCGCGACTGTTCCCATGGACCTATCCCCCAATGCCGCGGCGGCTTCAGGTTGCTTTCTGTCGTCTCCGAATCGGGCACACTCGTGTGACGCATCGCTATCTGATGGAGCGCTCGCCTGCGCCCTATTGCAACGACTGCGTCGTCCCCCAGACTGTTCGGCACAGTCCTGCCGAATGTCCCAGTCTGGGTGATCTTCGCGCACGACACCTGTCCCGGTACCGGGATGGGCGGGGTCGCTACCGCCTGTCCCTTGTGCTCGGGACGAGTGCGTGTACTTTGACTGGTGGACTTATTGACTTTTGGGGGGAGGCCGGCCTTCTCCCTTTTATTTAACCCGATTTAATTGTTGTTGTTGTTTTTGTAATTGTTTTTGTTATTGCTTTGTTATTGTTATTGTTATTTCTTTTTATTGTTTTCTGTTTAATTTTTTAAGTAGCCTAGAACTAGGCTGTTTTTTACGGCGCCTATGCCTAAGTCGGCAGTCGCCAGATAGCCATTTAAATATAAAAAAATAAAAAATATTGCGCAGGGGACCCTCCATATTTCTCTAACCGGAGAGGAGGCTGACTCCTCTCCTTCGCCTACGGGTGCAGGGGACTCCCCCTCACGCCCTTCTCTGGAGGTGCTTTCGGGCACCTCACTTATCCCAGCGGCAGTCCCCTCTTTTCTTTCCAAGGGGACTGCCAAGAAAGCCAGCAGGCAGCCCTTAGCCAGCCGCTTCGTATCGAAGCGGCTCGGTAGGGAAAACCCCCTTAGGGGGGAGAGGGAAGCCAGGCCCCATCTGTCACTTCCCTCAAAAGACCTGCTGGCAAGAATTTTAAACCTTGCCGGGGTCAAGGCCTGTGCCTTCCCATACAAGACTGGCGACACTGCCAAGGGAACCTGCGATGTCCTGGAAGGAGATGGCCAACTGGAGTCCCCTCCTGTGATAGACATGGTCCTTGAGGAGACCCAGCCTCAGACAGTACATAGGGCCTTCTATGGGTGGGAATCCGGGCTCGGCGCCAAGCACCGAACCCGAATCCGCCCCTATGCAAGGTCCCCCTCAAACGGCCGAGGGCTCCGAGCCAGTAAAAGGAGGGGAGGGATCTCCTCTGACAGGTGCCTCTATGACTACCAGGACCTTCTCCATTTCGGAGAGGGACCTGGCTGAGGCTGGCCCATCTGGCATAGGGGATTCTTATGGTGGAGCTGAGAAGCGGGTTCATTCCCCGCGCGCCTCTCCAAGAAAGAAAAAGACGAAGAAGACTCGGGGCTCCTCTCCATCCGCAGGGGCTGCGTGGACGGATTGGTCTTCTACCACCTTGTTAGGCGACCAAGCCAAGATCGGCACATCTGGCCCCTCTACCCCCCCGTGTGCAGAGCCCCTGACTAAGACTAACACCAGGAGTGCACAGGGTGGAGCCTCGATGACTTCGGGGCCCCGGAGTCAAAGGTTACCTGGCGTTTTCGAGCCCGCTGGCTTCAAACGCTTCCTCGTTATTCGGTCCACTGATGGCAGCATGTTGTCCAAGGGCAACATTATCAATCAGAGGAGAGGATTAGCTAGTGCAATTGGTACAGAGCCGAATGTGACTTGTTTCTCTGACAGGAGCCTTCTGGCGAATCCCCCCGAGGCGGCCAAGATAAGTGCTCTTCGGACACTTCATGGCACCCCCGTGACTGTGATGCCGCACTCTACCATGAACTTTGTGAAAGGAGTAGTTTATGCGAGGGAACTCGTTGACTACTCCATTCAGGACATCACCCTAGAGCTGGCCGACCATGGGGCGGTCAAGGTCGAACGTGTGATGTGAAAACAGGGAGGGGCCTCGAGACCCACCCCTACACTCTTTGTCACGTTCGACTGTGACAAGCTCCCTGAGTCGGTGCGTGCTGGTTGGTACCGCTACCGCGTGAAGGCATTCGTGCCACTGCCGCGGCGGTGTTATTACTTTTACCGCTTCGGCCATACGAATCGCTCATGTAGACGTGCAAAGTCGGGGTCACCCGAAGTCTGTGTAAATTGCTCCAAGGTCGCACACGATAAGTCCAAATCGTGTTTGGCCAAGTGTGTCAATTGCGGAGAGCCGCACCCTGCTTCTTCGAAGCAATGTGGTGCATATCTCCTGGAGAAAGAAATCCTGGCCGTTCAGGCCCAGGATAGACTCTAATTCCGCGAGGCTAAGGACTTAGTCCTGGCGCGCCCGGCTTTGCCTGGGACGTCATATGCTTCAATAGTTAGAAAGGCACCCTCTGCTCCTGGCCCATCCAGGCCAACGAGCACGGTCTGTTTCCTCGCCCATTCGGAGCCCTTCTGCGGGCTCTACCCAACCCGGGCACTTCCCTGGTAAAGCTGGCAGCAAAAAAGGTTCATACCCAGCCCCAGCTAAAACCAGGGCTTCCCCCTCTTCCCCCAGCGTGACCGTTTCCCGTAAGGCGAAACGGCCACGCGCCTCCACCGAGTCGTTAGACTCACAGGAGGCAACACCCTTAAAGCTGTCCCCCGAAAGGAGGACAGCAACAAAAGAGCTTTGGCTCCTTCGCCCACGCCCCGAGGTGGAGCGAGTGGTTCGGAGAAGGTGGTTCCTCGAAAAGAGGTCCCTTTGCCTCCAAAGCCGCAACGCCCACCTAGGGTTTCGAGGCGGAGGGAGGAAAAGACTCGCATGGCGAGCCGAACCTCATCCAATAAGTCCTCGAAGGCGACAGCGCTTTGTCCGGCCAACAACGCCTGGGGTTCTGCCCCCGGGAAGCGTACGGCCATTCCCCTGAGGGTCTTCAGTTCGAGGAGGGCCCCCGCGTCTCCTCCGAGCTAGGCCTGGAGGGCATGTTCCTTCAATGGAATTGCCGTGGACTCCGGGCCAACTGGGAGGAGCTGCGGAGGCTCGTCTCGTCCCGTTCCCCGCTAGCTATCTTTTTGCAGGAGAACATGCTAGGCGCGTGCCCCTTGCCTGTTCTCCAGGGGTATAAGGGTCTTGCGACCCCACCACCGCGGTATGGACGGGCTTGGGGATGCGCAGTATACACCCGGCATGATGTCTCCCTATTTCCTTTCTCTTTAGATACCTCCTTTCAGGCAGTGGCTGTGCAGCTGCACCTGGATAGGAGGTATACTATCATTTCTACGTACGTTCCACCGTCAGCAGACTTCGACGCGGGTGACTTCCGCTGCGTCGTGGCATGGTTGCCAGGGCCCTAGCTCTTGCTTGGAGATCTGAACGGCAGGCATCCTCTCTGGGGAGATTACTCCATAAATCCCAGGGGACAAGTCCTTGCCAATCTGATCGAAGAGCTTGAGATGGGTGTCCTAATCGTGGATGAGTTAACGCATCACTGTCCGAGAACCGCTTCTTTTTCTGGCCTTGACCTATCTCTGTGCTCTTCGAATCCACAGCCTGATTTGGATTGAGGGGTGGTCGATGACCTCCATGGTAGTGATCACTTTCCCTTCAAATATCTTTTTCAGGGCAACTGCTGCCTGAGAGACCAGCTCGGTGGTGCTTGGCGCAGGCGTTGTGACCTGCTTTTCAGGAAATGACTGAATTCTCTATCTCGGTCGAGGAGTTTAGGTCGGTAGATGAGGCCGTTGAGTTCTTCTCCGGCAACCTCATCGCCGTGGGCCTGACTACTATTCCTAGGACGTCTGGCCGTTTTGCACGCCGACCACTCCCATGGTGGTCGGCCGAGTGTGAGACGGCCTTCAAACAGAAGCGTTATGCCTACATGCGCTATAAGCGCCGCCCGAACGATTTCACTGTCGCTGAATTTCGTTGGGCTAGGGCCAGGTTCCGGTATATTTCGAAGCACGCCCGCCGCTCTTCTTGGCGGGCATACGTGTCTTCACTCAACGGGAAGACGCCTTTAGCTGAAGTGTGGAAGCGAGTCAAAAGGATTCGGGGTAAGTTCTCGCAGGCCCTTCCTCCCGTTCTCCAGGAGAATGGGACCGCAATCTCGGACCCCGCGTCCGTGGCGGAATCCTTAGCGACCGCTTTTTCCGCATTCTCTAGCCGTGATGCTGCTCCGCCAGCATTCCATGCACGTCGTGATGTCGCGGAAGGCCACCGGCTGGACTTTACCTCCAGAGGCGGAGAACCCTTCAACGACAAGTTTACTGTGAGTGAGTTGCATTCCGCTCTCGCTTCGTGCGCGGACACCACCCATGGTCCGGACGATGTCCCGTACACCATGCTTCGACACCTGGGTGAGCGAGGCATGGCCTTTCTGTTAGATTTGTTCAACATGATCTGGGTGGAAGGTCTTCTCCCAGACTCCTGGCGAATCGCTACTGTGCTCGCCTTTCGCAAACCGGGATGAGATCACTCTACTCCGACCGGTTTCCACCCAATCTCTCTAACCTCTTGCGTGTGCAAGTTGATGGAGAAATTGGTAAATGTTAGATTAGCCTTTTTCCTGGACAGCGCTGGCCATCTGTCTTCCCCAAGTTCCACTCCACGTCAGATGCTCTTCTCTGACTGGAAAATGCCGTCTGCGAGGCTTTCCTTCGTAGACAGCACTACACCATGGTCTTTTCCGATCTGGAGAAGGCCTATGATACCGCATGGCGATACGGTATCATGGAGACTCTCCACACGATGGGGGCGAGGGGACGCCTCCCAATGTTTATATCTGAATTTTTGCGAGATCGTCGATTCCGCGTACGGGTGGGGGGAGCCCTCTCCGGCCCAAAGGAGCAGGAAGAGGGTGCCTCGCAGGGAAGTGTCCTCAGTGTCACACTCTTTGCCCTGAACATCAACGGCATGACCTCGGTGCTGCCGGAAGATGTTCTCACTTCGCTCTACGTGGACGACCTTTTGATCTCTTTTGTCGCGGCCCAAATGCCAACTCTTGAGCGTCGACTCCAACAGCCATTGAACCGCGTCTCTCGCTATGCCAAAGCGCATAGATTTCGGTTTTCTTTTGCCAAGACTAAGGTGGTGCACTTCTGCCGCTATCCACGGCTTCACCCCGACCCAGATTTGTTTCTTAATGGGGTGCGCCGGGATGTGTTTGAGTCACACCGTTTCCTTGGTCTTGTATTCGACCAACGCCTCACCTCGGAGGCTCATATTTTCAGCCTTAGGGTCTCTTGTTCCCGCGCCTTGGACATTCTCCGTTCCGTGACGTTCAGCGCTTAGGGTGCTGATAGGGCTACTGCCTTACTTTTTTATCGATCCTTTGTTCGCTCGAAGCTCGACTACGGATGTGAGTTTTATGCATCCGCAGCCGAGCGTTTATTGCGGAAGGTGGATTTGATCCACCACACCGGCCTTCGCCTTGCGACCGGTGCCTTCCGCACTTGCCCCATTGAGATCCTGTTGGTCGATGCTGGGGACATGCCACTCGCTCTGCGCCGCGTGCAGTGCATCACTCGCCTGCACGCGCGAGCCCGGCGTCTCCCTCAGTCGCCAACAGCTCTCACTGCATCCGCAGCTGATCTCGATGGTGCCTATGCCACCGAGAGACGCCAGTTATACCCTAAGCCCTTTGCGTTTAAGGCCAGGAAACTCCTTCGAGAGGTAGATATAGCTCTCGGGGCGGTGGCGCCCCTGGTTCTGCCCAGGACGCCACCCTGGAGGGTACCACATTTTGCTATTTGTCACCACGCCTCTGCTTCCAAAGCTTGTACTGTGCCGGGAGTATTGCGTTCGACCTTTTTGGAGCACACATCGTGTCACGCTGGAACCGTGACAGTGTATACGGATGGCTCCAAGCCTCAAGAGGGGGTCGGTTTCCACGCCGTATCCCCTTTGTTTGAAGTCAGCGGGGCTCTACCAGGCGCTGCGTCTGTCTTCACGGCCGAGCTGGTGGCGATACACCACTCGGTACGGGAGATTACGTGACGTGCTCGGTTCGGATACCGGATTGTGATCTATAGCGACTCACAAAGCGCCCTGAGTGCTCTCGGGGCCTACGAATCTCCGCATCCCCTGGTTCGCGATATCCGTGACGCTACGGTTTTGGCGAGCCAGGCGGATTTCGAGATTATCTTCTGCTGGGTTCCTGGACATGTAAGAATTGCGGGGAATGAGGGCGCCAAAGAGTCCGCGTTGACTCTGCGACCGGACCAGCGTTTCACTCTTCCTCACACCGACTACATGGCAGGAATACGGGCAGCTCTTCGGACTGCTTGGCAAAGAAGATGGGAGACGGTCGAAAGGAACTTAAAGTTGCGTGCCATTGCGCCGCAACTGTTTCCATGGACCTATACCCCCAATGCTGCGGCGGCTTCAGGTTGCTCTCTGTCGTCTCCGAATCGGACACACTCGTGTGACGCATCGCTATTTGATGGAGCGCTCGCCTGCGCCCTATTGCAACGACTGCATCGTCCCCCAGACTGTTCGGCAAAATCTTGTCGAATGTCCCAGTCTGGGTAATCTTCGCGCACGATACCTGTCCCGGTACCGGGGTGGGCGGGGTCGCTACCGCCTGTCCCTTGTACTCGGGACAGATTCGTGCACATTGACTTGTGGACTTTTTGGGAGAGGCCGGGCTTCTCTCCTTTTTTTTAGGTTTCTTTTTTTATTATTGTTTTGTTTGTAGGTTGCACTCTCCTGCACCGGGGTGAGGGGGACCTCCCTTCGCTGCCGGAGATTGGTTCCTGATTGTTAAGTTTTCCAATTTATATCATTGTTAAGTTTTCATATTTTTATTTTAAAGTAGCCTAGTTCTAGGCTGTCGTGTTTTTCGGCGACTTATGCCCAAGTGGGTAGTTACCAGATGGGCTCTATAAAATAAAAAAAATCAAAAAAAAATCGAGCGAGACTTGGAATATCGTATGGAAGTGTTATCACCATCATCCACGACAATTTGGCCATGACGAAGCTCTCTGCCCGTTGGGTCCCTAGAAACTTCACGATCCATGATCGAATTCAACGTCGTCAAAATCCACAAGGCCAGAGTTGCGCAAGTGCGGATTCGAGGAGCTCAACCATCCGCCCTACAGTCCAGATCTGGCCCCTAGCGACTACTTTTTATTCCGCCAGCTCAAGGCTGCACTGCGTGGACGCTGGTTTGAGGACGATTAAGATGTCCAGCTCACTGTCCAAGAGTGGATTGAACAGCAGTCGGGAGATTTCTGGTTGTCGGGAATTCGAAGCCTCTGGGACAAGTGGCGTAAGTGCATTGATGTCGAGGGTAGTTATATTGAAAAATAATAAAACACTTTTCCTCATATCTCGTTTCCTTATATCCGAATTGCAAAACTTACTGACCATCCCTCGTACCTCCATTCAGTGGTGGTTAATGGATATTAAATCAAATTTAAATGCTAATTAAAAAAAATAATGGCTGTAATTATGTTGAATGAATATTCAATATTTCTCAATCTTAATCTTAATGCAAAAGAATACATTTAGATCGCTACTTGACTCCCTCGGGCAGGAACTCAGACATGAATGCAATCCCCATCTCATGAATTAAGTTTTAGTTCATATATCAAATGAGTGGCGCATTTGTCCTGTTCAAAATGTCACATGTTGCAAACACTTTTGGGCCACATGTTTTTGTCCACTAAAAAAGTAAGATTTGCGCAAAAGTTTTTCAAAAACCAACAAAAAGTTAGCAGAGAAGTACAAATAGAATCACATCACTGAGAAGTGAAACAAGACAAAAAATAGTTCTGAAGGGACCTCGTTTTATTCGGAGTCCAATCGCTCGGGCTTCAGTAGGGCTGCCTTGGAGGTCATGGGGCTCTTCCTCCTATCCTTGGCCACCACCTTCAGGAGGAACTACTTTCTGAGCTCGGGTAATAGCCGCATTGAAGGTGGTAATCAGGGCCACTCCCCGTTCGGCAACGTCGTTGACCACCTTCACCTGGTCAATCCCCCTCTTCATCTTGCAGAAGAGAGGATCCCTCTCCCAACTGGTGGGGCTCAGACAAGAGTGTGGCCAGTTCCTCTCCTGGTCCTGGAGGCAGGAGATCCAGCGCCTTTCTCGACCAGGAACTGAAGAAGCCTGAAAGAGGCTTGTTGGGATTGAAGGCTTTCAGTCCCTCCCCCCCCCCTCCTCTCCATGCTCTGGACCATGGAGGCCTTCTCTTCCTTTGTAACCCTTTCCTCAAAGAGAGAGAGGCACCGAGTCTTCTGACACATACCAAAGATAGCGCTTGAATGCCTTTAGGGCCACTTCAGCAACGCGCTTATTGAGGATTCCTCTGCAAAGTTCGCTCATGAAGAGGAGATTGTTGTAGGGAGCATGGGAAGGAACCATGGCCTCTTTCCACGGAATGGCGTAAAGGAGGGCAACGAAGAGGGCCAACTGTTTCATGGCTCAAAGTTTGTGAGATGTCAACCGAAACTGAGACGTGAAGAGGAAAATCTTGAGAGCTTAGCTTCCTTGTGACATCCATCTTGCTTGATGAAACGCTCCTGGTGCCCTCATCTTGAAAGTCTTCCCAATATCGCCTCCCAGGAAGATGTAGGAGAGAACCAAGAGCTCCTTATATTCGTTTCTTGAGCTCGCTCAAAGATGTCTCCCTTGCATCAGACAACTCGCCTGTCACGACAGGAAGGAGGTTTTCTTCATCCATGGAGGACGTCCAAGATTTCTGGTCGAGGAAGTCCCACTGGTCCCGAAGCCAGACGAAGAGAGGGACGTTGGGTCCGCCAGATGGTCCATAACAGTTTGAAAACGTCCCCGAGGATCACTTCCAGGATGTGATGCCTGCACACAAACCAGAGGAGATTCCGTCCAGGCCCTCCTGAATCTTGATGCAGGTTCCTTTATTGGGACCATTCACTTTGCTCAGTTCATCGGAATTGGGTCTGTAATATTGGAATTTTAATTTTTAGCTAAATATGTCCCAAAAGAATCTCGAATTAATGCGTGATTTTTTTTTATCATTTACAGACCCTTCCAACTCCGTTATAATCTATTTATTTAATCTACTTATGTATCCAAATTATAATCAATTTATGTATCCAATTTAATATTTACCCCAATCTTTAATATTTACCCAGTCCATTTAACTATATAATCTAATTGCTCATATAATCTATTTATCAACCCATATAAATAGTTATCATACATTTATAATATTTACTCATTTAACATTCAACTGTAATCTAATTAATAATTATCAATCATCATATGTGTACTCTAATTCTCATTAACTCATGCAAAGTTAATCCACCCGCGTAATCTATTCAATCATAAACTGTATAATTTAACTTTTATATCATAACTGTTCATTCCATAATATATATTTTTTGTAGCTCTTTGTTCTTAATTCACGTATTCCCACGACGTCGCCGATTTAGGCCTAAGGAAAATTCGTCTGCAAATTCAGACTTCCCGTTAGCAATTAACTTCATTCCCCTTGTATAACAAAAATAAAGGTTTTAGTGTTTATTGTTACCTGAGCTATCTATTGTATTGGCGCAATGACCACCTAAAAAACATATAAATGGTGCCCAGAATAGTTTAATTATCTCCCATCCATTCATTCATTCGTAATAATAAATTAATTTTAACCGTCACGTGTTGCATTTTTGCGGCCGATTCATTCAGCCTTACTCATTCCATTTTTCTCGCGTGAACTTTCATTTTCGACACGTTCGCGTTTCTCAATCTTAAGTTGGCCTTAATATCCTTAAGTCTTGCTTAACAATTTCATAGAATTAATTATCATTACAGTAATAAGGACAAAGAGTGGTCAAAATTCGATAATTTTTTCATTTTTTTTTACCTTCAAGCGGGTGAATTAGATTTGTGCACACGCACACACTTTCAATATTTTATAAATGGATTATAACGGAGCCCCAAGGTACGCCCCAACTTCGGGCACAAGTACAACCACGCAAACATCTTCCCCAGTAACAACAATGACCTATTCGACCACTTTCGCCCACCACGCAAGCATTCTCCCGTATTCGCCTCCCACTCCCTCTATGGTTCAGCTGCCACCATATTACTCACAAAATCCCATTGGCTGGTGGGAAATGGTGGAGCTCATCCTTCAACACCAGGCAGTTCCTGAGGAACATATATCAATCGTCGTAGCCCCAAATTTACCTCTGAGTATCTTCCATTTTTAAGAATATTTTGCTGAATGGGGTAATTGCTGATTCTTGGGTTAGGTTCAAAAGGGCGTTCAAGGGGCAATTTGGGATATCGCAAATAGAGGACCTGCGGATCATTCTCGATACGCAGATGATGAGGGCCAGGCGTCCCACGCATTTTTTTAACCATTTCAAGGCCCTTGCACATGCCAAAGGAGCACAGCTCGACCAACTCCAGTCACTCATAACCGAGATATTCATGCATGGGATGCCGGATCAAATTAAACCCCTTCTATTAATGTTCCCCCCGGTGAACGTGGAGAATATGGCAGAGGCGGCTGACGCCCTGTATAACAACCCTTTCATCAACTGGGGAAATGCAGGCCATGGGTCGTTTACCGATGTAAATAAACACACATACATCCATTTCTCAGGTTAAGTCACCGGCTGGAGCTCCTTACAACCGGCTCCGTAAGGGGCGCGGTGATATGCCATCCTGGCCACCGTGCTGATGGGACTCAGCACCCCGTCTGACCCTAGCTTAGCCTCTTCGCCTTCCTTCAAAACACTTTTTTCCTCGCTTTTCATACAACCTCTCCCACAACTTTCAATGGTCAAGTCAACCGTCCAGCATCGGGGCTGAGGGGGGAGGGGACAATGTTCCCTAACCCCTTAGCTCTGGTTCAGGATGTTTTTTTTTTTAACAACCTGCTTCATCCCCACGCATACCTTCCTCACATCCCTTTTCCTCTCCTCTTCACATTCTATCCATTTTTACGCCGTGTCTAAGGTGGAGCCGCCATGCCGATCGACTGCCAGGCCACCAGGCGGGAGGGGTGGTCCGAAATTGCGGCACCTGGCTCTGCCAGGCCTGCAAGCACCTCTTGCAGTGCGGGCAACTGAAAGAGGTGATGAGCTATTGCGTCCCGTATAAAAAAAGAGGGTCACCATGCCCATCTATGAAAAAACTCCCCCCAAAAACAGAACCCTCAACTTCCCCTGAAACAGCGACGGAGCCGCCCTCGGGCAGCTCCAGCCAAAAAATGGAGGCCCCCCCCCCTGTGCTTGCGCAGGGGACCCTCCATATTTCTCTAACCGGAGAGGAGGCTTACTCCTCTCCTTCGCTTACGGGTGCAGGGGACTTCCCTTCACCTCCTTCTCTGGAGGTGCTTTGGGGCAACTCCCTTTTTCCAGCGGCAGTCCCCTCTTTTCTTTCCAAGGGGACTGACAAGAAAGGCAGCAGGCAGCCCTTAACTTAGCCAGCCGCTCTGCATGGAAGCGGCTTGGTAAGGCAAACCCCCTTAGGGGAGAAAGGGAAGCCAGCCCCCTTCGGTTGCTTCCCTCAAAAGACCTGCTAGCAAGAATATTAAACCTTGCCGGGGTTAAGGCCTGTGCCTCCCCACAAAAGACTCTTGAGGCTGCCAAAGGGACCTGCGATGTCCTGGGAGGGGATGGCCAACTGGAGGCCCCTCCTGTGATAGACATGGTCCTTGAGGAGACCCAGCCTCAGCCGGTAGGGCCTTCCATGGGGGGGGGGGATCTGGGCTCAGCGCCAAGCAACGAACCCGAATCCGCCCCTATGCAAGGTCCCCCTCAAACGGCTGAGGATCTCCTCCGACAGGTGCCCCCAGAACTATCACAAACTTCTCCATTTTGGAGAGGGACCTGGCTGAGGCCGGCCCATCTGGCATGGGGGCTTCTGCCAGCGGAGGTGAGAAGCGGGTTCATTTCCCGCCCTCCTCTCCAAAAAAGAAAAACACTAAAAAGACAAAGAAGACTCGGGGCTCCTCTCCATCCGACGGGCTCCTCTCCATCCGCAGGGGCTGTGGGGACGGATAAGTCTGGTGCCACTTTAGTAAGCGACCAAGCTAAGATCGGCACATCCGGCCCCTCTACATCCCCCCCGTGTGCGGAGCCCCTGACTAAGACTAACACCAAGAGTGCACAGGGCGGAGCCTCGATGACATCGTGGCCCCAGAGTCAAAAGTTACCTGGCGTTTTCGAGCCCGCTGGCTTCAAGCGCTTCCTCGTTATTTGCTCCACTGATGGCACCATGTTGTCCAAGGGCAACATGATCCATCAAAGGAGAGGATTAGCTAGTGCAATTGGTAGAGAGCTGAAGGTGACCCGTTTCTCGGACGGGAGCCTTCTGGCGAATCCCGACGAGGCGGCCAAGATAAGTGCTCTTCGGACACTTCATGGCACCCCGGTGAGTGTGACGCCGCACTCTACCATAAACTTTGTGAAAGGAGTAGTTTATGCGAGGGAACTCGTTGCCTACTCCATTGAGGACATCACCCTGAAGCTGGCCAACCATGGGTCGGTCAAGGTCGAACGTGTGTTGAGAAAACAGGAAGGGGCCTCGAGACCCACCCCTACACTCTTTGTCACGTTCGACTGTGACAAGCTCCCTGAGTCGGTGCGTGCCAGTTGGTACCGCTACCGCGTGAAGGCATTCGTGCCACTTCCGCGGCGGTGCTATTACTGTAACCGCTTCGGCCATACGAATCGCTCATGTAGACGTGCAAAGTCGGGGTCAACCAAAGTCTGTGTAAATTGCTCCAAGGCCGCACACGATAAGTCCAAATCGTGTGTGGCCAAGTGTGTCAATTGCGGAGAGCCGCACCCCGCTTCTTCGAAGCAATGTGTTGCATATCTCCTTGAGAAAGAAATCCTGGCCGTTCAGGCCCAGTATTGACTTTCATTCCGCGAGGCTAAGGACTTGGTCCTGGCGCACCCAGCTCTGCCTGGGACGTCATATGCCTAAATAGTTAGAAAGGCATCCTCTGCTCCTGGCCCATCCAGGCCAACGAGCACTGTTGTTTCCGCGCCCATTCGGAGCCCTTCTGCGGGCTCTACCCAACCCGGGCGCTCCCCTGGTAAAGCTGGTGGCAAAATGGGTTCATACCCAGCCCCGGCTAAAACCAGGGCTCCCCCCTCTCGCCCCAGCGTTACCGTTTTCCGTAAGGCGAAACGGCCATGTGCCTCCACCGAGTCGTTAGACTCACAAGAGGCAACACCCCTGAAGATGGTCGCTAGGCCATCTTCGGGTGTTCCTGAAGCTTTCCCCCGAAAGGAGAACAGCAAAAAAGGAGGTTCGGCTCCTTCACCCACGACCCGAGGTGTGGTGAGTGGTTCGGAGACGGTGGTTCCTCGAAAAGAGGGCCCTTCGCCTCCGAAGCCGCAACGCCCGCCTAAGGTTTTGAGGTGGAAGGGGGGAAAGACTCGCATGGCGAGCCCAACCTCTCCCAATAAGTCCTCGAAGGCGACAGCGCCTTCAGCGCTTTGTCCGGCCAACAACGCCCAGGGTTCTGCCCACGGGAAGCGTACGGCCATTCACGTGAGGGTCTTCAGTTCAAGGAGGGCCCCCACGTCTTCTCCGAACTAGGCCTGGAGGGCATATTCCTTCAATGGAATTTCCCTGGACTCAGGGCCAACTGGGAGGAGCTGCGGGGGCTCGTCTCGTCATGTTCCCCGTTAGCTAACTTTTTGCAGGAGACCATGCTAGGCGCGTGCCCCCTGCCTGCCCTCCCGGGATATAAAGGTCTTGCGACTCCAACACCGCGGGATGGCCGGGCTGCGGGATGTGCGATTTAAACCCGGCATGATGTCTTCGTTCTTCCTTTCTCTTTAGATACCTTCTTTCAGGCAGTGGCTGTGCAGCTGCACCTGGATAGGAGGTATACTATCATTCCAGCGTACATTCCACCGTTAGCTGACTTTGACGTGGGGGACTTTCGCCGCGTCGTAGCACGGTTGCCGAGGCCCTATCTCTTGCTTGGAGATCTGAATGGCAGGCATCCTCTCTGGGGAGATTACTCCATAAATCCCAGGGGACAAGTCCTTGCCGATCTGATCGAAGAGCTTGAGATGAGTGTCCTAAACGTGGATGAGTTTACGCATCACTGTCCGAGAACCGCTCCATTTTCTTGCCTTGACCTATCTCTGTGCTCTTCGAATGCACAGCCTGATTTTGATTGGGGGGTGGTCGATGACCTCCATGGTAGTGATCACTTTTCCATTCAAATATCATTTTCAGGGCAACTGCCGCCTGAGAGACCACCTCGGTGGTGCTTGGCGCGGGCGCGGTGGCCTGCATTTCAGGAAATGACTGAATTCTCTATCTTAGTCGGGGAGTTTAGGTCGGTTGATGAGGCCGTTGAGTTCTTCTCCGGCAACCTCATCGCCGTGAGCCTGACTACTATTCCTAGGATGTCTGGCCGTTTTGCACGCCAACCACTCCCATAGTGGTTGGCCGAATGTGAGACGGCCCTCAAACAGAAGCGTTATGACTACATGCGCTATAAGCGCCACCCGAACGATTTCACTGTCGCTGAATTTCGTCGGGCTAGGGCTAGGTTCCGGTATATTTCGAAGCACGCCCGCCGCTATTCTCGGCGGGCATACGTGTCTTCACTTAACGAGAAGACTCCCTTAGCTGAGGTGTGGAAGCGAGTCAAAAGGATCGGGGCAAGTTCTCGCAGGCCCCCCTCTCCCGTTCTCCAGGAGAATGGGACCGCAATCTCGGACCCCGCATCCGTGGCGGAATCCTTAGCGACCGCTTTTTCCGCATTCTCTAGCCGTGATGCTGCTCCGCCAGCATTCAATGCATGTCGTGATGTCGCGGAAGGCCGCCGGCTGGACTTTACCTCTAGAGGCGGAGATCCCTTCAACGACAAGTTTACTGTGAGTGAGTTGCGTTCCGCTCTCGCTTTGTGCGCAAACACCGCCCATAGTCCGGACGATGTCCCGTACGCCATGCTTTGACACCTGGGTGAGCGAGGCATGGCCTTTCTGTTAGATTTGTTCAACAGGATCTGGATGGAGGGTCTTCTCCCAGACTCCTGGCAAATCGCTACTGTGCTTGCCTTTCGCAAAACCGGGGAGAGATCACTCTACTCCGACCGGTTTCCGCCCAATCTCTCTAACCTCTTGCGTGTGCAAGTTGATGGAGAAATTGGTAAATGTTAGATTAGCCTTTTTCCTGGACAGCGGAGGCCATCTGTCTTCCGCACAGTGCGGCTTCCGCAAGTTCCACTCCACGTCAGATGCTCTTCTCCGACTGGAAAATGCCGTCTGCGAGGCTTTCCTTCGTAGACAGCACTACGCCACGGTCTTTTTCGATCTGGAGAAGGCCTATGATACCGCATGGCGATACAGTATCATGGAGACTCTTCACACGATGGGGGGAGGGGGACCTCCCCCCGACGCCGGAGCTTGCTCCCTGATTGTTATCCCCTTTTTATTGTTGTTTCTGTTAAAATTTTTATTTTAAAGTAGCCTGCAACTGGGCTGGGTTTGCGGCGACTTATGCCCAAGTGGGCAGTCGCCAGATAGCCCCTTGGAAAAAAAAATCGTGCCTTAAGGGTGCGAACGGGTCTTCACTGAGAGCATCATCGTGAGCAGGACGGAGGAGTCCGACGTCGTTCCTCCTCCCGAAAAAGGCAAAACCAACGATGGAACTCCAGCACAAGAGGTGAGGCAAGGAAGGTTTATTTTCAACCTTCGTCTAATTTCTCCTATCCTGACAACTTTCAGGGTAGCTCCTGGTACCACTCTAATTATTGGAGCAACGCTGTCCGCTGTGTTCAGCCTTGCAGTTTTTCCTGGGCATCATCTCATGTCCACAACTTTAACATTAATTCTGGTCGTGCTGCTCCTACTACTATATTTCAACCTTCAGGCTTTTGCTGCTACTACCTCAAATTTGGTGCAAGAGCAGAGAAATACTCAAAGCCATGCTTGTACCATCAAAATCCCCAATCTCAACCTACGCTAACACACCACCTCAATCATAGAAAACTCTACGGGTTCCTGTACCCAAATTTCACCTTCAGCACAGGGATATTTAAACTGAATTCGCAATTGATACGTGGGGCTGTCACCTCTGCAACCTCATCCCTTCATCAGGTCGATCCTCCCTCTAGCATTCATGACCCACTCTCTGGTTTATCCTTTCTGGTTGACACTGGCACTCAATGCAGTGTCATTCCAGCCTCTTCAGTCGAGAAAGCTTGCACTTCTTCTAATCTGATCCTTAAAGCTGCCAACTCATTGAACATATGGACTTATGGGATGCGTATCCCCAAACTCTCTCTCAGGTTACGTCGTGTTTTCCCATGGACCTTCATCGTTGCCGACGTCGAAATGCCAATTTTGGGCCTCGATTTCCTTTCCGCTCATGACCTTTTGGTCGATTCTCGTCGCAGCAAACTTATCGATAGAACCACGATACTAACGTTACTGGTTCATTCTTTCCTTCTACCAGCTCTCTCCTCTCTGTTATTCTCCCTGCAACTTCTTCCCCCTTCCAGCAACTTGTGCAGGAGTTTCCAAGCTTCTGTCTGCCTCCTTCTAAAGACAGACCTGCTAAGCACAAAAAGGTGCGATTCCACTCGCACTTCCTTGCAACTTTCAATCGATCGGCTTAAACCCGCTTTCATAGAGGCCGTTCATCTGGAACAGCCACTACATTTCTCTTCCACTATTATAGGTCCAGTGGCTATCCCAGCCTACCTTCCGCACTCAACTATTCCTTCAACACTTCCCAACTAACTAACTCCACTTCCGAACCCTTCTTCGGCTCTTTCAAATCAAATTGCAACTTTTCCTCCCACCTCTTTACTTGCAAACCTTCCGCCAACAATCTATACCTCCCCCCCCCCAATTCTTATTCCCAACTGCTGCCGCCTCACTTTTTCTTGCCGGACCACTAGACAGCAGCTGGAGAACATCAAGCGACCGACGCGCAACTCCTGACTGTCGCCTTTTCGGGAGGTCCAGAACAATCGTCACCCGACGCTCCAGTCCTCGCTTGCGACAATCGAGTGGCACTTCTAATCGCCACCTGACCCGCAATCCGAGTCAGCCAATTGGCACTATAACCCGTTCTGGACGCGTTGTAAGGAGGCCTCACCGCTATATAGCTTAGCTAAATATGTCCCAAAAGAATATCGTTTTAATGCGTGATTCTTCTCTCATTTACAGACCCTTCCAACTCCGTTGTAATCTATTTATTTAATCTATATATGTATTCAAATTACAATCTATTTACGTATCCAATTTAATTTATACAATCTATTTATACCAATATTTATACATTTCAATCTATTTAATATTTACCCCAATCTTTAATATTTACCCAGTCCATTTAACTATATAATCTAATTGCTCATATAATCTATTTATCAACCCATATAAATAGTTATCATACATTTATAATATTTACTCATTTAACATTCAACTATAATCTAATTAATAATTATCAATCATCATATGTGTACTCTAATTCTCATTAACTCATGCAAAGTTATTCCACCCGCGTAATCTATTCAATCATAAACTGTATAATTTAACTTTTATATCATAACTGTTCATTCCATAATATATATTTTTTTGTAGCTCTTTGTTCTTAATTCACGTATTCCCACGACGTCGCCGATTTAGGCCTAAGGAAAATTCGTCTGCAAATTCAGACTTCCCGTTAGCAATTAACTTCATTCCCCTTGTATAACAAAAATAAAGGTTTTGTGGTTTATTGTGACCTGAGCTATCTATTGTATTGGCACAATAATCACCTAACAACCTATACTGGTGCCGTTGGATTGACCTCTACTTCACACATAATCCATTCCTCTGATTTCATTGAAAAATTTAGAAAAAATAACATAGAAGGTAGCCGCTTAGTTAGCTTTGATGTAGATAGCATGTTCACCAATGTCCCAGTTAATGAAGCCCTCGATGTTCTATCTAAGGTATTAGACGTTCCGATATTAAACCTCCCACTAGGCAAAAATAAAATTATAAATATTGTAAAATTATGTTTTACTGACTATTTATTAGTGAAATTGGTTTCTTCCGTCAAAATTTTGTATGGTTTAGGTATGTAGATGATGTCTTATTGATTTGGCTTATAAAAAGTTTAAATTCATTTACTCAAAAATCTTAACCACCTCCATCCCACCATCAATTTTAAAGTAGAATGGGAAAAAGATAATTGTATACTTCCAATTTTAATATCGAGAAAGGCTATACAAGGTATGTTTTTGAGAGCACTTTTTGCTTTCTAGAAGACGAGATTACATATATGACCTGCAGATTCATTGAATTATATTATCTCCTTCACGTTATCAACGAGAGCCTATCGAAAGCTAAATCTACTCATTACTGTCCCAAGGATAAAAACAAAGTGAGTAACACGAAGTGTTATTTCTCCAGGTCGAGCCTCGTTTAAATACCCCTTTTCCATCCTTAAATATTTCCTTTCGACCAAGCTCATGGGTCATCTAAATGAGGTGGGTGTATATGTAATCCCGTGTGAATCCACTAACTGTTCCTCATTCTACATAGGAGAACATTAAAAAAACGAATATATGAACATAAAGGTGATGTCAGGTGAGGCAGTACTACTGTGATGGTGGAGCTATATTATATAATCGAATATGACTCAAAAGCACCTAAAAAATGAGTATTTTCTAGTCGTATCGATTTTATAATCGGTTCACACGCAGAACCCTAAGTATAACATTCGCTGAAGCGGCCGCAAATAAACCTTTGTTTATTCTATGACTCTGAGCTACTCTTTTCGTTCAAATTGGAAATAGAAATGATGTGATTTGAAGGGAACTCCGTTTACAAACTCTACATTCTTCTTGTTTTATATTATAATTAATAAATAACAGATTAGTTATATTAATTTATTGTATTGTTATATATGTAAGAATTGCTAAAATTTGTTAATGTAAAGTGATTCAAAAGTACCTCATAGATGAGGTACTCGATGAAATTGTGTAATCGGGTAGAACATTATCTGCACTATTATTTTCCATGAATATGATTGGTTTATTGTGGGGAAGTGGTGAGTATGTAAGTGTGAGAAATAGTGGTGTACAAGAATAGTGGGATTGGGAATAATGGTGAAAGGAAAGAAGTACAAGAGTTGCAAAAATTGCATAGTTGCCTGGAGATCAGGCTAATCTCTCCTTGTGTCCCTGACGTATATTTGGCTAATTGATTTTATTGTTCTTGATGTGTATTTCTTATGTTTATATTATTGGATTGCTTGTTTGTTTTAATCGTTTTTGTTTTGCGTTAGTGTAAATTGTACTTGTTTTCGTATCGGTTGTTTATTGTCATGTTTTTCATACTTAATGTCTTCTTCTTGTTTTCTTCATTCTGTTTCCTTATGTTTGTTTCTGGTAGTCTTCTTTGTTTAACTTTGTCTTATTCGGCTAGGTTATCATGATCGGTTTTTTGTCTATTTCGGTTGGGAATTATCTTTGTCGGTTGTCAATTTGGTCAAAAATAATTCATCATTTTATGCATAGTATGGGACAACTTCGTTTCCAAGCTTGCTGGCGCTGCTTGGGAATCTTGCATGGCATGGATTCCATTGATTTTCTTCTAGGAGAACTCTGATCTCGTCGGTGGTATTGAGTGTTATTTTTTTCTCTCATGGCTTCTGCTCTTGCTTTTAGCAGAGTTGAGCGCAGTGATCTCTACCACTCTATGTAGGTCTTGTACTCTCTTCCTTTCCCTTATGCGTGTGTTTGTGATGATATACACGCATTTGTTCTGTATTCTTTGCAACTCTTTTTGTGCCGTTTTTGAGACACTGAAGAGAATTGCTGAAGGATATATTAAAGTTGGTCTGGCTAGAGCCATGTATACCTTTCTTTTAGTTTTTGATTTACGTTTTGAATGTATAGAGGGTTCTTACTACCGATTTTGCTTTCCAGATCCGATTCGAGACGTGCTTCATGTACCCAGTAGAAGTAATTTTTATCCCGAGTACATTGCACTCATTCGTGTAGGGATATCGTGTATCTCCCACTTTCACATCAGCAAGTTCGTTCTTTCCAGCGGAAAGATTTTAAATTCCACCGTTGGTTCGGATCTTCCATTTCTTCTCATATTCATTGATGTTTCTTATCTCCTCGGCAGTCATGCGAGCTTGCATAAGCGCATGGCGATATCTACTGACGATGATTTGACTTATATCGTCAGCGAATTGTATGTTTAGATTGCATGGGTTGCTGGACTCGAGCATCTGGGATGTGTATATCGAGTATAGGGTCGGTGATATGTACCCGCCTTGGGGAAATCCTGCCCGCAATAGAAAGGGAGTCCCGTCCGTGTTGCCTATTCTGATATATGTTGATCTCTCCATAACGTAGTCACGACGTCGATATAGCTCCGATCCTTTTTCGCTTGAATAATTTTCTCCGAGATGACATTTTCTTTCTAAAGTCGTATTGCTGGTTGTTGTAAAGCAAATTCTTCTCCAAGTGATCGACGAGTCTTCTGTTCAGGATCTTCTTGAAGAGTTTTCTCTCAATTTCCAAAAGGGATATTGGGCGATAGCTCTCCTTTCTCGTTGGTGATTTTCTAGGCTTGGCAATAAAGATCATTTTTGCCGTTTTGTATTAGTCGGGAAAGTAGCCTACATTAAGGCAGGCGTTGAAGATGTTGAGTAAGCCTTCTCGAACGCATCTAGGTGCTTAAATAAAGTTGAGCTTCGTCAGCCCCGAGCGACCTGGTGCGGTTGGTTTAAAGAAGTAAAGCGCACTTTCTAGCTCTTCAAGCGTCACTTTATCCTCTTTTTCGTCTTCTTCCCTGATCACTTGCTGGTTCGAATGCGTCCTCTATATGTTCTCGTAGAGCTCGTTTACTATTTGATTTTAAAAATCAAGGTCAAATTCTTCATTCTCGTCTTTGCTGATTTTGAATATCTTTCCCAGTGTTCTCTGAAAATCTCCTCTATTTAATTTTCCTTAGATTTCAGTTCTCCCTCGTAGTCTCGAGCTCCATTTTTTCTTTCTGGGGCATTCCATTTGGTCGTCTGATTTTTGCCCATAAATCTTTTGGAGTTGCTTCGCTATCCAGATCCTCGATAGCCTCGTTCCACCTTTGTTCTTGTTCGTAGATCAGTATTTTTAGCTCTGCTCTTATTTCTCTTGTACGAAACATTATGTCACGGAAAGTTCCCGCGATGATGCTTATTTGATTAAATTCCTTCAGCACATGGTGTAAACCTTTCATATCCTCGGTCCATTTGTACGCAGATATTGTTCGGTGCGCGGTTTTGGGAATTGATTGTCTGTCTGATTCTATTATCTGGTCTTCTAGCCTTTCAGTTTCCTCGTCAATCTCTTCTGTTGTTGGTTCGTCCAAGTTAGTTGGGACATACATAGTTGCTGAGCAAGCGCTCGTAATTCTCTCAATTCGCCCTTTTGTAGTCCTTCCTTGTGCTGGCTGGAATTAATATAGGGCTAAAGTTTATTTGTTAGTTAATCCGTATATGGTCGCTGCAAACAATGACCTCCGGGGTCATATGATAGTTGAATGGGAGTAGCAATTTGGCGAAACAAATGTCTGGCTTGGTGGTTGATCTTTCTGTTATGAAAGTTGGAAAGTCTGGGCCTAGTATCTGGACGATGTTTCTGTCCAAAAGGGTGTTTAGGCATCTGCCTATTCCATTAGATTAAGTATATCTAAATTCTGCGCAGCGGCAGTTCAGATCTCTCATTAGAATAGTGGAAACCCTTCGCCCGAATATACTCGTGAGATTCTGGTTTGGCAAATAGTCACGTCTCGCGGGTTGATATCCCGTGGCGATGACCATTTTTCCCAGACTCATTCCAATTTCGATGGCGAGGTAAGACTCTTATAGGTTTCTTATTTGCTTTATTTAATTCCTTTTTTATCACAAGGGCTGCACCGTCATATCGTTGTGAATGAGTTGTCAACGCTTCATAGTCCCATATTTTGATAATTTCTCTATTAGAGTTGATTCCGTGTTCCGAAATTAGAATTGTATAGGCGACGATATTTCTAAAAATGTTTCCGTAATGCACTCTTTTAGTTATCCATCCATCGGTGTTGATGCTTAAGATTCTTAAGTTATCTCTATCCATGGTCAGATGTTAATTTATCTCTTTTGGAGTCGTGGGTCCCTTTTACGGACTTCCTTCAGAAGTGGATGTTTAGGTTTTTCCTCAGTGATTGTTTCCAAACATTGTTTCTTATTATTTTTGTTTTTCTTAATGGGGCTGGGTGTTTCGGACCTGCTTCTTGAGGCCCTTTGTGACACAGTATTGTGAACTGACTCTCTTTTCTCTTCTGAATCAGACTGCGAGTCGTTCACGCTGCTTTCTTTTTCTTGGGTGCCATCTGTATCTTCTCCAGATGTTACCTGCACTTCTTCCCCGTCGGTGTTTTTTGTTGGGAGACTGCCATGTTTAAAATTTGCCACTGTGTCCATGCTTTGAGGTGTGGATTAGGATACTGCAGCCGCGTAGATCTGATTGCTACGGGTTTTTGTTTCCTCTTCTTTTCTGGGTCAGTTTAGGGCCATCGTTCTGTGTTCTTCTCCGCAGTTGTTGCATTTTTTCGTGGTAATTGTACATTTTTTTAAAGTATGACCTTGGCCACATTCAGAACATACGTTTTTTATCTTTATTGGGGTAGTTATTGCTGCTGTGGTTTTCGAGTTTGTAACAGGAGAAGCACATTTGGATATTATAGAACTTCTGCTCAATAATTTCCGGGTAAATACTCATGTTGAAGGCGGGTATTACCTCAGTTTTTGCCTTGGCAGCCATTTCCGTTGTTTCAAATTAGATTTTAAATAAATGCGTGTGGTTATTGAATTTCAATAGTTCCTTAATTTTTGGCCCATGTGTGATTCTTCTCACTTTCGTTTTTTATCTCCGTTGGTCTTTACCCAATCCAGCTTTCGATTTTCTTGCAAAGTATACTTCTGTTTGCCCCTCTTGGGGGAGGGGTGGGCGTCGTGCGTCCAATCCAATCTTCTTGCCCCCAAAAGGGGCCCGGCGATTTGCCATCCTGGCCGCCGTGCTGACGGGACTCAGCACCCCGCCCGACTTCAGCTTAGCCTCTTCTCCTTCCTTCAAAACACTTGTTTCCTCGCTTTTCATACAACCTCTCCCACAACTTTCTCTGGTCAGCCTCTAATTTCACAGGGTAGATGCTGACCTTCTTCTCACCCAACCGTCCCGGATCGGGGCTGATGGGGGAGGTAACAATGTTCCCTAACCCTTGAGCTCCAGTCTGGGGTGGTTGGTTTTTAACAAGCTGCTTCATTGCCAACCATACTTCCTCACATCCCTTTCCCTCTTCTCTTCACATTCTATGAATTTTTACGCAGTGTTCAAGGTGGAGCCGCCATGCCGATGGACTGCCAGGCCACCAGGAGGGAGGGGTGGTCCCAAATGGCGGCGCCTGGCTCTGCCGGGCCTGTAAGCACCTCTTGCAGTGCGGGCTACTGTGAGAGGTGATGCGCTATTGCGTCCCGCAGAAAATTAAGGGTCACCATGCCCGATGATGAACAAATGAAAAAACAACCTTCAACGGAGCCGCCCTTGGGCAGCTACACCGAAATAGGGTCCCCTCTCCTGTGCTTGTGCAGGGGACCCTCCATATTTATCTAACCGGCGAGGAGGCTTATTCCTCTCCTTCGCCTACGGGTGCAGGGAACTCCCCCCACCCCCTTCTCTGGAGGTGCTTTCAGGCACCTCCCTTTTTCCAGCGGCAGTCCCCTCTTTTCTTTCCAAGGGGACTGCCAAAAAAAGCCAGCAGGCAGCCCATTGCCGACCGCCCCTCGTGTAAGCGGCTCGGTAAGGCAAACCCCCTTAGGGGGGAGAAGGAAGCCAGGCCCCTTCGGTTGCTTCCCTCAAAAGACCTGCTGGCAAGAATATTAAACCTTGCCGGGGTCAAGGCCTGTGCCTCCCCAAACAAGACTTGTGATGCTGCCAAAGGGACCTGCGATGTCCTGGGAGGGGATGGCCAACTGGAGGCCCCTCCTGTGATAGACATGGTCTTTGAGGAAACCCAGCCTCAGACGGTAGGGCCTTCCATGGGGGGAAATCCGAACTCGGCGCCAAGAACCAAATCCGAATCCGCCCCTATGCAAGGTCCTCCCCAAACGGCTGAGGCCTCCGAGGCAGTGCAAGGAGGGGAGGGATCTCCTCAAACCTGTGCCCCTGCGACCAGCAGGACCTTCTCCATTTCGGAGAAGGACCTGGCTGAGGCCGGTCCCTCTGGTCTAGGGGCTTCTGCCGGCAGAGGTGAGAAGCGGGCTTATTCCCCGCCCTCCTCTCCAAAAAAGAAAAGGACTAGGAAGACTCGGGGCTCCTCTCCATCTGCGGGGCTGCGGGGATCGATGGGTCTGCTGCCACTTTGGCAAGCTACCAAGCAAAGATCGGCACATCCGGCCCCTCTGCCCCCTCGGGTGCGGAGCCCCCGAATATGACAAAAACCAAAAGTGCGCAGTGCGGAGCCTGGATAACATCGGGACCCTTGATTCAGAGGTTACCTGGCGTTTTCGAGCCCGCTGGCTTCCAACGCTTCCTTGTCATTCGCTCCACTGATGGCAGCCTGTTGGCCAAGGGCAACATGATCCATCAGAAGAGAGGATTAGCTAGTGCAATTGGTAGAGAGCCGAAGGTAACCCGTTTCTCGGACGGGAGCCTTCTGGCGAATCCCGCTGAGGCGGCCAAGATAAGTGCTCTTTGGACACTTCATGGCACCCCGGTGAGTGTGACGCCGCACTCTACCATGAACTTTGTGAAAGGAGTAGTTTATGTGAGGAAACTCGTTGAATACTCCATAGAGGACATCACCTTAGAGCTGGCCGACCATGGGGCATGCAAGGTCGAACGTGTGATGAGAAAACAGAGAGGAGCCTCGAGACCCACCCCTACACTCTTCGTCACGTTCGACTGTGACAACTCCCTGAGTCGGTGAGTGCCGGTTAGTACCGCTACCGCATGAAGGCATTCGTGCCACTGTCGTGGCGGTGCTATTACTGTCACCCTTTCGGCCATACGGATCGTTATTGTAGACGTGCAAAGTCGGGGTCACCCGAAGTCTGTGTAAATTGTTCCAAGGCCGCACACGATAAGTCTAAATCGTGTGTGGCCAAGTGTGTCAATTGCGGAGAGCCGCACCCCACTTCTTCGAAGTAATGTGGTGCATATCTCCTTGAAAAAGAAATCCTGGCCGTTCAGGCCCAGGATCGACTCTCATTCCGCGCCCGGCTCTGCCTGGGAAGTCATATGCCTCAATAGTTAGAAAGGCACCCTCTGCTCCTGACCCATCCAGGCCAACGATCACGGTTGTTTCCGCGCGCCTTCGGAGCCCTTCTGCGGGCCCTAGTTAACTCGGTTGCTCCCCTGGTAAAGCTGGCTGCAAAAAGGGTTCACACAAAGCCCTGACTAAAACCAGGGCTCTCCCCTCTCCCCTCAGCGTGACTGTTTCCCGTAAGGCGAACCGGTCACGCGCTTCTACCGAGTCTTTAGACTCACAGGAAACAACACCCCTGAAGTTGGTCGCTAGGACATCTTCCGGGGCCTAAAGCTGTCCCCGGAAAGGAGGACAAGGAGAAAGGAGCTTCAACTCCTTCGCCCACGCTTAGTGGTAGAGCGAATGGCTCAGAGACGGTGGTTCCTCGAAAAGAGGGCCCCTGCCTCCAAAGCCGCAACCCCCCGCCTAAGGTTTCGAGGCGATGGGAGGAAAAGACTCGCATGGCGATCCCAACCTCCCCTAATAAGTCCTTGAAGACGACAGCGCCTGGGGTTCTGCCCCGGGGAAGCGTACGGCCATTCCCGTGAGGGTCTTCTGTTCGATGAGGGCCCCCGCGTCTCCTCCGAGCTAGGCCTGGAGGGCATATTCCTTCAATGGAATTGCCGTGGACTCCGGGCCAACTGGGAGGAGCTGCGGAGGCTCGTCTCGTCCCGTTCCCCTTTAGCTATCTTTCTGCAGGAGACTATGCTAAACACGAGCCCCCTGCCTGCCCTCCCGGGATATAAAGGTCTTGCGACTCCAACACCGCGGGATGGCCGGGCTGCGGGATGTGCGATTTAAACCCGGCATGATGTCTTCGTTCTTCCTTTCTCTTTAGATACCTTCTTTCAGGCAGTGGCTGTGCAGCTGCACCTTGATAGGAGGTATACTATCATTCCAGCGTACATTCCACCGTTAGCTGACTTTGACGTGGGGGACTTTCGCCGCGTCGTAGCACGGTTGCCGAGGCCCTATCTCTTGCTTGGAGATCTGAACGGCAGGCATCCTCTCTGGGGAGATTACTCCATAAATCCCAGGGGACAAGTCCTTGCCGATCTGATCGAAGAGCTTGAGATGGGTGTCCTAAACGTGGATGAGTTTACGCATCACTGTCCGAAAACCACTTCATTTTCTTGCCTTGACCTATCTTTGTGCTCTTCGGATGCACAGCCTGATTTTGATTGGGGGGTGGTCGATGACCTCCATGGTAGTGATCACTTTCCCATTCAAATATCATTTTCAGAGCAACTGCAGCCTTAGGACCACCTCGGTGGTGCTTGGCACGGACGCGGTGGCCTGCATTTCAGGAAATGACTGAATTCTCTATCTCAGTCGAAGAGTTTAGGTTGGTAGATGAGACCGTTGATTTCTTCTCTGGCAACCTCATCGCCGCGGGCCTGACTACTATTCCTAGAACATCTGGCCGTTTTCCACGTCGTTTACTCCCATGGTGGTCGGCCCAGTGGAGACGGCTCTCAAACAGAAGCGTTATGCCTACATGCGCTATAAGCATCGCCCGAACGATTTCACTGTCGCTGAATTTCGTCGGGCTAGGGCTAGGTTCTGGTATATTTCGAAGCACGCCCGCCGCTCTTCTTGGCGGGCATACGTGTCTTCACTTCACGGGAAAACCCCCTTAGCTGAGGTGTGGAAGCGAGTCAAAAGGATTCGGGGCAAGTTCTCTCAGGTCCCCCCTCCCGTTCTCCAAGAGAATGGAACTGCAATCTCGGACCACGCGTCCGTGGCGGAATCATTCGCGCCCGCCTCCTTCACAATCTCTACACGGGATGCTGCTCCGCCAGCATTAAATGCACGTCGTAATGTCGCGGAAGGCCGCCTACTGAACTTTACCTCCAGAGGCGGAGAACCCTTCAATGACAGGTTTACTGTGAGTGAGTTGCGTTCCGCTCTTGCAGCGTGCGTGGACACCGCCCATGGTCCAGACGATGTCCCGAACGCCCTGCTTCGACACCTGGGTGAGCGAGACATGGCCTTTCTTTAAGATTTTTTCAACAGGATTTAGGTGGAGGGTTTCCTTCCAGATTCCTGGCGAATCGCTACTGTGCTCGCCTTTCGTAAACCGGGGAGAGATAACTACCCTGGCTGGTTCCGCCCACTCTCTCTAACATTTTGCGTTTGCAAGTTGATGGAGAAATTGGTAAATGTTAGACTAGCCTTTTTCTGGACAGCGGAGGCCATCTGTCTTCCGCACAGTGCGGCTTCCTTAAGTTTCACTCCACGTCGAATGCTCTGCTCCGACTGGAAAATGCCGTCTGCGAGGCTTTCCTTCGTAGACAGCACTACGCAACGGTGTTTTTCGATCTGGAGAAGGCCTATGATACCGCATGGCGATACGGTTTCGTGGAGACTCTCCACACGATGGGGGCGAGGGGACGCCTCCCAATGTGTATATCCGAATTTTTGCGAGATCGTCGATTCCGCGTACGGGTGGGGGGAGCTCTCTCCGGCCCAAAGGAGCAGGAAGAGGGTGTCCCGCAGGGAAGTGTCCTCAGTGTCACACTCTTTGCCCTGAGCATCAACGGCATGACCTCGGTGCTGCCGGAAGATGTTCTCGCTACGCTCTACGTGGACGACCTTTCGATCTCTTTTGGCGCCACCCAGATGCCAACTCTGGAGCGTCGACTTCAACAGGCATTGAACTGCGTCTCTCGCTATGCCGAAGCGCACAGGTTTCGGTTTTCTTTGGCTAAGACTAAGGTTGTGCACTTTTGCCGCCATCCACGGCTCCACCCCGACCCAGATTTGTTTCTTAATGGGGTGCGCCTGGATGTAGTTGAGTCGATCGTTTCCTTGGTCTTGTATTCGCCTGACGCCTCACCTGGGGGGGGGGGTCATATTCGCAGCCTTAGGGTCTCTTGTACCCGCGCCATGGATATTCTCCGTTTCGTGACGTTCAGCGCTTGGGGCGCTGATTGGGCTACTGCCTTACTTTTTTTATCGATCCTTTGTTTGTGCGAAGCTCGACTACGGATGCGAGTTTTATGCATCCGCAGCAGAGCGTCTATTGCGGAAGGTGGATTCGATCCACCACACCGGCCTTCGCATTGCGACCGGTGCCTTCCACACTTCCCCAATTGAGAGCCTGTTGGTCGATGCTGGAGAGATGCCACTCACTCTGCGCCGCGTGCAGTGCATCACTCGCCTGTACACGCAAGCCCGGCGTCTCCCTCAGTAGCCAACAGCTCTCACTGCATCCGCAGCTGATCTCGATGGTGCCTATGCCGCCGAGAGTCGCCAGCCATACCCTAAGCCCTTTGGGTTTAGGGCCAGGAAACTCCTTCGGGAGCTAGATATAGCTCTCGGGCCGGTGGCCCCCCTGGTTCTGCCCAGGACGCCACCCTGGAGGGTACCACATTTGGCTATTTGTCGCCACGCCTATGCTCCCAAAGCTTGTACTGCGCCGGAAGTATTGCGTTCGACCTTTTTAGAGCACACCTCGTGTCACGCTGGAACCGCGCCAGTGTATTCGGATTGCTCCAAGTCCCAAGAGGGATGTGGCTTCTATGCCGTATCTCCTCTGTTTGAAGACAGGCGCTGCGTCTGTCTTCACGGCCAAACTGGTGGCAATACCTCATTCGGTACGGGAGATTCCTCAACGTACCCGGTTCGGAGACCGGATTCTGATCTATAGCGACTCACAAAGCGCCCTGAGTGCTCTCGGGGCATTGGAATCTCCGCATCCCCTGGTTCGCGATATCCGTGACGCCACGGTTTCGGCGAGCTTGGCAGATGTCGAGATTATCTTCTGCTGCGTTTCTGGACATGTAGGAATTGCGGGGACTGAACGCGCCGATGAGGGCGCCTAAAGAGTCCGCGAGGCCTGGGCCACCAGACCAGCGTTTCGCTCTTCCTCACACTGACTACATGGAAGGAATACGGACAACTCTTCGGACTGCTTGACAAAGAAGATGGGAGACGGTCGAAGGGAACTTAAAGTTGCGTGCCATTACGCCGCGACTGTTCCTATGGACCTATCCCCCAATGCCGCGACGGCTTCAGGTCGCTTTCCGTCGTCTCCGAATCGGACACATTCGTGTGACGCATCGCTATCTGATGGAGCGCTCACCAGCGCCCTATTGTGACGAGTGCGTCGTCCCCCCGACTGTTCGGCACATTCTTGTCGAATGTCCCAGTCTGGGTGATCTTCGCGCATGTTACCTGTCCCGGTACCGGGATGAGCGGGGTCGCTACCGCCTGTCCCTTGTACTCGGGACGAGTGCGTGCACCATGACTGGTGGACTGATAGACTTTGGGGGGGGGAGGCCGGCCTTCTCCCTTGTATTTAACTAGTTGTTTTTTTGTTATTGTTGTTTGTTTGTTTTTTTTTTGTAGGTCGCAGTCTCCCTGATTGTTATCCCTTTTTATTGTGGTTTCTGTTATAAATTTTATTTTAAAGTAGCCTAGAACTAGGCTGTTTGTTACCGGCCACTTATCCCCAATTGGGCAGTCGCCAGATAGCCCCTTTAAAAAAAAATCCAATCTTCTTGAGTGAAGTTGCTCCCTTAGATGAAAGGAGCGCTTCAACGTCCTTCGTATTTGCACATAATACAATACAGGGTGACCCCCTCCCCCCCAAAAAAAACAACATTATCCAACTTTCGATACGCCTCATTTCTTAATTTTCCTCAAGGATTGAATGAAACTTTGGTGATAACTAGTTTATTGTGTTTAAAAACATCATATAAAAACATGAGAGTCTTTGGACTTTTCTTCTTTATTCTAGAGCACGTGTTCGAGATGACCTCCATTTAGCTCTGTGCATTTCTTGAGGTTTCAGCACAAAGTTGACCATGGCGTCCTTACAAACCGACCGACTAATGGCTCTGATCTCCTTCCTGATGGCTTCCTTGAGTTGCTTGATGGTCCTGGGTCTCTTTGCGTATACTTGTAGATAGAGGGGAGTAGGAAAAGGGGCAAAGGAAAAATAATCGCGTAGGCGAGTTGCGAACAGCTTCCCGCTTCGCTGGACCACTGTTAGCCAACGGCGAATCCACTCGGCCATCCTGAGTCTCAAAAAAGACTCATTCAAACGAAGCTTTTAAGCCGCTTGTCTACACTTCTTGTACGCTATACCCCCCCCCCCTTTCCCTCCTAGAAGCGGAGCATATTCTGAAGAAATAAAAAGATCCCATTTGTAAATGTTATCCAAGGGCTAACGTTCCCCCTCCAGGGTCTGGACACAATTGTGGATAGAGGCTTTTAGGAAAAGGGGCAAAGAAAAAATAATAGCGTAGGCGAGTTGCGAACAGCTTCCCGCGTCGCTGGACCACTGTTAGCCAGCGGCGAATCCCCTCGACCATCCTGAGTCTCAAAAAAGACTCATTCAGACGAAACTTTTAAGCCGCTCGCCGGCTCTTCTCGTACGCTATACACTCTGTCTTTAAGGTAGCCCCAGAGAAAGAAATCTTGGGTGACTAAGGTCTGGGCTGTGAAATGCCCACTCAAAATCAGTCTTGAGACTGATCACACGGCCACCGAAGTTCTCTTTCAGCCAATCTCAAGACAGGTTTGAGGTGTGGGAGCTTGCTCCATCTTGCTGGAACCAGAACTTTCCCATAAGCGATGGGAACAGGGTCTGCAGCTCCATCTTGAAGGTTTTGAATACCACAACATACCACTCCTTGATGACTGTCACTGTCGCGCCAGATTCCACGAATAAGAATGGTCCGATGATGCCTCTGGCTGAGATTGCAGTCCATGCCCTGCACTTAAGGGAGTGTAGGGGCTTGGTGGCTACCTCATTTGGTCTGGAGGTCCCCCAGAAGACATTTGTCGTCGAGTTTACCTTTCCTTCAAGATGGAAGCGAGCTTCGTCTGAGGTCTAAAGGAGGTTAAGGAAAGTTGAATCTTCTCTAGTATCTTGACTGCTATAGCAATGCCCTCTGTGCATTCCTATAATAAAATCATTCTCGGAAACTTAAATATATATATTATGTATAAAATTCAAATCATTCATTTATTTTACTTAACTTTTGTCAATTAAATCATTCATGTAATTTATGTATAACTTAATAATTCATTCATTTATTTTACTTAACTTTTGTCACTTCAATCATTCAATTATTTTATGCCTAACTTTTTGCAATTCAATCATTCATTTATTTTATGTAACCTTTAATAATTCAATCATTCCGTGACGAGAAACCGATTTCATTTAACGCACAGATACAAACAACATCTATTAGAATTTCACACACATACAAACACACGTATTTCACCACTTGTGAAATAACGCGAAATGACTCCTCCCTTTTATTCTCGTCGCCGTCATATTAAGGTCAGTAAAAAACTTCCCTCTTCACTTATTCTCTAAAATCACCATATACTAGAGAGAAATCCTAATTCCCATTCACACTTTCATTACAGCCTCAATTCACTAATTATAGTCGCTATAGTCCTCACTTTTATTCTCGTCACCGACATATTAAGGTCAGTTAAAAACTTTCCTTTTCACTTATTCTCTAAAATCACCATATACTAGAGAGAAATCCTAATTCCTATTCACACTTTCACTACAGCCCCAATTCACTAATTATAGTCGCTACAGAAAAACGATTAGATTCCCTACATCAAAATCATTTCCACATTCAACATCCATTGACAAAATTTATACGGCACACTTCATCTCGTCTCGTGAAATTATTTTCAACTCAAGTTCAACCTTGCCTAATTTAACGTAATTCAACTTATTATAATCTGTTTTGTTAATCTCTAATATATATATATATATATATATATATATATATATATATATATATATATATATATATATATATATATATATTATTTTCTTTAAAAAAAACTCGTTGCATTTATTTTTCATCCCATGTGAGAAGTGTTTCCCTTGGCCCACATTGTTCGTAATTCACAATCCCTTTAATCAATCAAAATTTATGCGTGAAAAATATTGTATCATACACGCTATCTAGGCCAACGATACAATATTCGCCATTTGCATAACTTCCATAGCCGTTCTCTTCTCCTTGCCTGATGTTGTAAGGGTCTGCTTCGTCTGTATTCTGTATGAGTTGGCCTTTATATCCATTACTAGCACTCTCCTGCAAGTCTCACGGGATATACCGAGGGACTGACTGCGCTTGCGCACAGAGCGTTTTGGACTTTGCTGAACTGACTCTCTCACACTCTCGACCAGCTCAGCTGTACGCTTCCTGGGGCGTCCTGAATGACTTGGGCGGGTGTCACTGGCTGCATTGAAGTTCTCCACTGTCCCATAGTTCTCGAAGTGATCCACCCAGTCCTGAATTCTGCTCTTGCAGGGGGCTTTTTTACATTCAAACTGATGTACGAAAGTGTCGTACACTTTCTTGTAGTAATGTTTGACGCAGTATATTCTTTGCTGGAGATCCCATTGAGATCTAGTTGTGTTTACGGGCGTTGCTCCTGTCATGTCCTGTAAAGTAAGGGTGATTAGTAAATGAATGAAGGATATATCACAAAAAGTGTGTGCAGGCCCGTTTTTTTTTGGGGGGGGGGGGGTGAGGGCAGCCTGTATAACCGTTGCCCACTTCGATTAGCCGAATTAAGGCGATTTTTAATTCGGCAAAGTACTTGGCATATTGCACTTTTGGCCGGGGAGGCCCCTAAGGCGGACTATCTTCGTGGTATCCATCTGCTTTAAAGGTGGAGTGGGGGTCTCTGATCGAAGTTGGCTCTCTTCTTTCTTAAATTATGTTTTGTGAGTTAAAAGTTTTGTCTGAGTGATATGTTATGTGCTTAGGTAAGTGAGATGAAAATTCAGAAAAGGGGTCTTCCCCGCCGTAGTGTGGCCCTGTGTCCCCGCGAACCAGACTGCAGATGAAAGGATGGACCCGGGAAGGGATCCTCCCAAGGAATGACTTATGGCCGACTTGATGATGGATGAAGACCGAATCAACTTCCATCATCCGGGGGTGTCGCCTCCTTGTTTTTTTGTTTTTTTAAATTCGTGACTGCATCCTCCATGGTATAAAGACGGATGCTTGTCCCTCTATGATCTTGGGCGGTAATTCCCATCGACAAAGCTAAATGCTTCCTAAACGGAGTTCCCAGTCCGTCCCTATTCCCAAGAAGCCTCTAAAATTGATTTCTGCTGTGGGCTACTCCTTAAACCAGCTTCCATCAATTTCCCCAATTATGCCATATCACAGTCGATCTACATAGTTGGAACGAGGGCTATGAGCAGTCTTAATCCATGAATACAAGATGCCTGCCGGGGAAAGGTGGCGATGTAGGGAACTTAAGCGCTCATGTTTGTTTCACGTGAACTGAAAAAAAGTTGTATTATTCTCTTTATTAAAAGGCCTTAGGGCTGCTCAAAAAAGGGGCTTGGCTCAGCAATTCTTACTTCGAGTGTAAGAATAAAGAATATTAATCGTTTAGAAAACCGCTTATGTTTGAAGAATACATTAAATAAACGTAAACGTTCCCTTAAAATTTGTCTCAACGCTGATTGTCCAATTTGGTACTGGAGAATCAGCTAACGTAACGCTTATGCATGAGAGAATGAATTAAACGTAAACTTTTAAAAAATCTGCCTAACGCTGATTAGTTAATTTTCGTATCACTTATGTTTAAGCAGGAAAACTATATATAGTGCAGCATTTTGTGAAAAAGGTCATAAGAAAGAATAAAGAGCGCATGACAATGGAAGGGAAACGATCTAACAGCCAACATAGGAAGAGATCGCCAACGTCAACCCCAAGAAAGCGACAGCATATCAATAAAAAACAAAAAAATCAACCAATCAGAGACTATCACGGATGGAATCATTAATGGGGAAATGAAATGGGACTACGAAGACCAGATGCCCGAAAGTCAGTTAGAAGAAGCTCTGTACCAAGGCAGAGTCAAATGCACCCAGAGATTTACTATACAGTATCCCAGAGTGAATTTAACAAAAAAGGAACGCCAAATGCCGGTCTCTGCCACAACAGAATGCTCTCTCTAAACAAGACAGGAGAGAAGACTAAAGGCAAAAGAAAGGACGAACGTAAGAAAGGAAGAACAACAACAATGGAAACAACAAATACATACGATCATGGCTAATTGAAACAAAAACCTAAAAATAATATACATGAAGGTTAATGGATGGTGCAGCAAAAGCTCAGTATTTGGCAATATAATTCGAAAATCAGACCCGGATATAATCCTAATATCCGAACACGGAAAAAATACAACCAACAGTAACATCAAAATATTTCAATATGCTGTACACACAAACGAAGCTCACGATGGCGCCGCATTAGCAATTCACAAAGGAATTTCATACAAAATCCTCCCTCCAGTTGACGAATCCTATGTGGCAGCTGAAGTACAAACAACCATAGGAGCCCTAACAATTGCCACAGGATACCAACCTTCAAGAAGAGGATACCTACCAATCCACAACTTTATGCGACTTTCCACACACAAAAAAGAGTAATAATTGCATGAGACCGAAATGCTAGATGTGGAGCCTCTAGGGGTACACTAGGACCAACAAGGCCGGGAGAAACCTAGAAGTGCGACTCGAACGGAATGTTGCAGTACGCATAGGACCGGAATTCCAGACCTACTACTCAGTAAGAGGCGACACAAAACCTGATATAGTACTAGTAAGGACCCAATTCCCCTTTAACTACCATATACACTCAGGACCAGTAATCTCCAGCGACCATGAAGGAATAGCTATTATCGTATCAACTAACCCAATCCAAATCCCAATCAGAAAAATAAAAGCTTATGCGCGCGCCGACTGGGAAATGTATCGAGTCACTTGTCAAGACTATGTACCAGTCAATTGGAAGAAGGGAGACGGGAAGAAATTGATGAAGAGCTAAACCGAATTTTCAAGGAATAGGTCATCTTCGCAGACAATACGTCTATATATACATATATGTATCTATTGGTTGGGAGGAAAGAGATAAAAGCCACGAGAATATGTATATATAAAGTTATATACACATATATCCCCTAATGTACGTACGCGTCCTTTGCTACGTACAAGTACGTTCACTTCGTAAAAGTAATCCGTTGATTAAGAGGAATAAGAGTGCGATTTTACTACAGGGGCCGATACCGTTTAATGAGTTTACCAAGTTAAAGTTCAAGGATATATTTAAAGAGCGAAAACCAAAAATATAATATAAAATAAGTCAATAGTTAAGATATATATACATACGGAAAATATAGGTGATGCAAATAAGGACAATACTGACAGAATATAGATTAATTGGCAATCGAGTAACGTTAATTACTCGTTAATCAGCATTTAAATGGGATACTTTAAATAAGTTGTACGGAGGGAATATTTATATGTAGGAAAGTAGGTCGATTAACGGAAGATACAAGCAAGGGTCGTTTTACCTTAAAGGGGTCCCCTCGAGGAAGGAGAATCCTTTAGCGAGTCGGCGCGGAGAAGACGGAAAATGGTCGTGATTCTCGGCCGAATATCCTGATGGTGGCGAGGATGAGGAGGGGGGGGGGGACCAGAAGACGAGTTCACGATCCTCCTTGAAGACGGACGATGGCAAATCTGCTCCAGAGAAGTACAACCTCCAAAAATCGGGACTCTGACGCGGCTCGGCGTGAAGTCTCACACGGGAAACTCGAGATCCTTAAGGGGGTGTTCCAGGTGAGATGAGAGGAATCACGGCCAATCGGGGATGAAAAAATTCGAGGCTTGCTCTGAACCTAGTAAGCCTTCACAAAAGAGATGGATCTGCCTGGTGAGATCCAACCTCGATGGTATAAGCGAATACCAGGGATTTGAGAAAACAGACTCACGAACTGAACCGAATTAAGCCAAACACTGAAAGGATTTAAACAACGAGCCCAAGGCTAAACTGAAGTGACAAAGGAAAACTACGCAAACGCCCCACACACCATCACACAAGGACTATTAAATGTAATGAATACGGCCCTCAACACAGGATATTAACCCGACGAATGGAAATTATCTAAGAATATATTCATTCCAAAATCGGGAAAAAATCCAACCTCTCCGTCAGACTATCGACCAATCTCTCTGCTTGAGTTTGGCGGGAAGATTATAGAAAATATCATTGCCGGCCGAGTGCAGACCTACCTTGATGCCAACGAACTACATAATCAACAAAAACATGGGTTTAGGAGGCAGATGGGGTACGGACACTGCGCTGTCAAAAATCACAGAGAAATTGGCAAAGATAGAGGAGGAAAAGAAACACGTTCACCTAGTGTCGAGGGGTGTGAGGAACGCGTTCGATAAAGTCTGGCGCCGGAGCCCACAATATAAGATTCTCCAAATGGGGCTAAACACCAGACTGGAGAACATAATCTGCGACTACGCCATGGACCGAAGAGCCTTCATCACAATCGGAAAGCTCCAATGCCCAGAATTTTGAACTGAAAGTGGGTTCCCCAGGGTGGGTGTCTCAACCCACTTCTATATTTGATTTTCACCAGAGACCTTCCAAACCCTAGGCTTGAAGGATCAATGTATATCCAGTTCGCGAATGACGTGTCGCAGATAGTAGTATCCATTTACAAGAATGAGAGAAATATGGCCAGGTTGACCGCGTAGAAGATCGAAAACATAACCAGCTACCTTAACGCCAGATCAAGTATTGCTGGCTAGGCTCGAGAGGACTGGCGAGGTAGGAACCTCGTCTTACTCCATCGTAGAGGCGCAGCAGAGAGGATTGGGCCGGACATCCCGACGTTTATGTACCAAGGGTCAGCGACCAAGCCAGATATCGTGTTTACGGACCCCAACTTCCCCTTCCTTCATCATGTGCAGCTTGGCCCCCTTACACCCAGTGACCAGATCCCTATGGTCATCACGTTGGCAACCGATCCCATGCCCATACCCTCGCTACTAAGGAAAAACCTTGTTCTGCAGACTGGGAAGTTTACAGAAGATCATTCCCGGAGGTAATTCTTGAGATGGATGGTGCCACAAAAGAACAAATCGACGAGGAGCTGTCCAGCATCCTGGATGGTTTTGCCACCCCGGCCAACGTAATCCCAAACACAAGGCACAAGATCCTGATCCCGACTAGCCCAACACATGAGAGGATCATCGTGCAACATCAATTCCAGATGATCTACAACGGCGTCCGGGCTGTTGGATACGCCAGACCAATGGACTTTGCCTTAGTCCAACAGCCTCCCGGCTAGTATAGTAGTTAGCGCGCTTGCCCGCCAACCGTTGGGTCGGCAGTTCGAATCTCACTCCAGATTCTTTTTAAGCCGACACTATTTACTAGGGAGGTTACCTCCGTGACTGGGCATCACGGTGGGGACGGGTAGGTAAAGCTTGTAGCTATGGGAGGCAGTTCACCTAAGAGAAAGATAACTGACTTCAAATCCCTGGAGCCACAGGCATAATTTGCCTCTTCCAGAAGATCCTCTGTAAGTATAACCTAGACATCGAGGACAACCCCAATAAATTTTGGAACGCCATCAGCAAGATAAGAGGGAGAGCAACTTCGAACGTTGATCCCCAATAATGCACCTTGACAAGTGCGCTAGGACTCCACAAGGAAAAAAACCCCGAACTTTTTAGAGAAGTTTTGAGCGACGTTTTACGCATCTCCGAAGAAGAGGAGGAAAACTTCCATCTGAGCTTCGGGGACAAAGTTCTGGAGAACATGGAAAAGCAATACAGGAGATTCACTCTGCGCAGAACTGCAAACCGCAACATACTGTAGGAGTGCGCCCCGGAAGGCATGAAAATCACCCAAGAATAGCTGGACTCTGCAATCGCCGACTCTAAGCAAAATGCTCCTGGCCTAAGTCTAATAGCAGCAAGGCAGCAAAAGAGGCCTCAGCAAGGACAAAAACCAGACTGCTGAATCTTTTCCACGCAGCATTAGCGGCAGGATACTTCCCGGACCGCCTGAAGACCTCCAAAATGATCTTTATTCATAAACAAGGGAAGCCTAAAGATCAAGCGATGAACTACAGGCCAATCTCACTTTTCGAGATAATTCGGAAAGTATTCGAAAATAACCTAAACAACAGGCTGTTCTCTCATCTGTCGTCACACTCACTGCGGAACGATGAACAACATGGCTTCCGCAAGAAAAAGAGGACGGAGACTGCAATCGCCTTAACATACCAACATGTGGCCAAGGGGCTAGCCTCTGGCTCTATGGTAAATGTGGTTTGCTGGGATGTAAAAAAAGCGTTCGATAAGGTATAGATCGATGGATTCAAATACAAGATCTCGAGGCTCGAGTTATACCCCCATTTTGGGAAAATCCTCCACAGTTACCTCACCAGTAGTTGAGCGGTGATAGCATTCGGGTAACACATCGGATCCCCATTTGACCTGCTATCCGAAGTTCCCCAAGGAGGGTGTTTGAGTCCCACCCTCTTTGCAATCTACATAAAGAACATTCCGAAACCACTACTTCATCGAACCCTAAACGTGCAATACGGGGACGACATCACCCAGAATGTGACTCGCCATACCAGATCTGGAAGAGTGATGTTGAGGGCAACTGCAGCCAAGGGATAGAAAATCTACAGATACGAAGAGAAGTGGAAGATCCAGACGAACCAGACCAAATTCACTGCACTCGCGATTGGAAGATGGAAGACGGAGCCCATCCGACTGGAGAACTCAAAAATAGACTATTCTCCTGGCGCGCTTCAGGATCTCCAAGCGCGGCATAGGAAGCCATATCAACTCGAAGGTTCAAGTTGCGAAACTTGAACTCAACAAACTGCACCGATTTCGTAACCTTAGTATAATATATATATATATATATATATATATATATATATATATATATATATATATATATATATATATATATATATATATATATATATATATATGCAATGTCCCGCAGGAAAAAAATGAAAAGGTGTTTCCAAGTACTTTCGAACTTTATTAAGTTCCTTACCAAGGATAACTACATGAGATAATATTATATTAGAGGTATATATATACGAAAGAAAAGTATATTGATTATGTCATTTGCTTGTGCCTAATTCCAAAGATGTTATTGTTTTTCTTACCAGACTCAATTGTCTCGTCCCTTCAATTAAATTTACCCACGAGTTGGAAAATAATAGAACCCTTCCCTTTCTTGATCTTCTTATTCATACAACTCATACAGGTTTTAAATACTCTATCTTTCGGAAGCCTACTAATTCAAATTCTTATATTCATTTTTACTCTTCTCACAGCCCTAAAGTTAAACGTTCTGTTTTTTCTTCTATGTTTCTACGGGCTTTACGAGTTGTGAGCCCGGAATATATGGATTTGGAATTTTCCAGTCTTTGAAATTGGCCATAAACTTTGTTACCCTTACCCGTTTCTTCAAAGCTGTCTTTCTTCTGCTAAAAAGACATTTTATCAAACTGTCCCTACTCTCCCTTTTAATAGTAATACCAATTCAGTTCTACCTTTTTCTCTTTGTTTTAGTGATCTTCCCCGTCTTTTGAATAACTTTAACATTTCTGTTGCTTTCTTAATATGAGATCACCGTTAAGAATTTATTAGTACGTAATAATTATAATAGTTTTATGGGGGGGGGAGCTTATTCAGTTGAGTGTTCTGGTTGCCTAAGTAAATATTATGGACAAGCAGGCAAACAACTTTCTGTTCGCATAAATCAACAAAAATATAATGTCCGTAGAGGAGAAGATAACAGTGCTTTCTTTGTCCATATGTCAGATAAGTTCTAATTAACTAGAACTCGGAAAAATTTATATATCGTTCCAATGACCCTATAAAAAGAAATATCATTGAATGTGCTTTTATAAGCTAATGTGATAATTTTAACCTTTCCCCTGGCTTATATAAAATAGATGCTATAATTAAAAGATTAATACTTAAAGAAATTAGTTCTGACTTTTGTTCTTAGTTTTTTATATACAATCTTTAGTTACGTGGTCCCAATTTTATTTATTTTTTTTGTCACTGCTCTGTTATGTACATTGTATTTTCCCCACTTTTCGCTCCTCGTGTCTTATAATCTCCCTCGTTAGGCTATCTCCATTTCTTTTAATCTGTTACCCTTTCCGTCTTCTCAGTTTGACCTGCTTCTTGTAATTCTTAATGTGAATTTTTACCTTCCCCCTTCCGTCTTCCTCATTGGTGATTTCTTGCTTTTGAGGCGGTCTTTCATACTTTTCTTTCGTATATATACCTCTAATATAATATTATTTCTTGTAGTCATCCTTGATAAGGAACTTAATAAAGTTCGAAAGTACTTGGAAACACCTTTTCATTTTTTTCCTGCGGGACATTGCATTCATTTGCTACCCTTACGTGATACTTTGTGAGTTTTTCATTTCATATATATATATATATATATATATATATATATATATATATATATATATATATATATATATATCAGTGGTGTGCGCGATCACGAAAAAATTATCGATAACGATAACTTTATCGGCGATAACCGATAATCGATAAGTGGCGATAAATTTATCGCCCCATAAGGTGATAACCGATAAATCGATAAATCCAAAATTATAATACAATATCGATTATTGACTATATATATATATATATATATATATATATATATATATAGCGTTATTTTATAATACAATAGTAAGAATATTTGAATACTGTTTCTTAGTTTCTTACCTGGTGAGGCTCTCCTTCATCTCCTCATAGGTTCTGAGGCTCCTCCTCCCCAACGTCCTCCTGGAGGGTACCTCTTTCTTAGGGTTGAGGGTGTGGACCATGTCCCTGAAGCTCTGACTGTGCACAATCTGAAGTGGCAGCAGGTTGTCAACCACAAACTTAACAATTGTCTTATCGAAGGTGGACTGCAGGACGGCGCTGCCCTGGGCCATGATGCCAAAAGTCTCGGCGATGGACATCTGCCGCTGCTTCTTGCTGGATGACCCGCCGTCGTCTGACTGACCGGACTAGTTCCTGCTGCTGCCGCCAGTCCCAATGTTGGCCTTGCAAGCTTCATCAACTTGTTTTGCCTTGTCAGGATTAATCCTGTTTAAGTGGCTCTTCAGGTTGGCCTTGGTGCCCTTGTTCACCTTCACCTCAGTGATCTTGGGGAGGCAAAACAAGCACTGGAAGATGTAGCTGTCGCCAACCATCTTCTTGTACTTCACCCACTTGCCAAGGAATGACCAGGGTGACTTAGGCTCAGCTTCAGTGAGCTCAGAGTCAATAGACTCCGCTGAGTCTCTTTGGCTTGATGTAGGCACAGTCTCTTGCGACACCATCACTAATTCAATACTATAAAATAGCAAATCACTGCACTACTAAATTACAATAAAAATAAGATCAGTTTAGAATAGGGGCGTAACTTCTTAAGTGTTCAAAACGTTAATAAACGGATATTAAAGAATAGCACCGAATAGTACATGCATTCATATACACGTGCACAAAAAAATAGAACGGAAGAAGCACGAGAACATAGGGAAAAAAATCATCAAAGAACGCGTACAGACGGTAGCGCGCAGGAGCAACACCTCGTGACCCCTCATCCGACAGCTGGTGAGAGACTGAAGCTGAGTGAACGTTTTAAGAACACGCCAAGACCGGCCGTCTCGCACTCCGTTCAGTATACGTTCGGTTCCCAGCTCGTATCTACCTATTTCTGCCTCCAAGGCACGCGCGGATTGCCCCTGTGCTAAACTGGAACCAAAAAACTGAAATTATCGATTATCGCTCTTTGGAATAAAAAGTATCAGCGATACTGATAAATCGATAACGCGGGGAAATAAAAATTCGGATAACCGATAACCTGATATCGTTATTGCGATAACGCCCACCTATGATATTATATATATATATATATATATATATATATATATATATAGAGAGAGAGAGAGAGAGAGAGATAGATAGATAGATAGATAGATAGATACATCCATAGTGAGAACGAATCTGTTGTACCTAGCATTCCCACTCAACACAGTTTGAAGGACCAGGATGATTCAAATGCAGGGGGTACAAAATTGGGCCCTACGCTTCATACTCAACGTGAATTGGGACGATCTCGTTACGTCGAGGAAGCTTCATCGTAGAACCTGGTTGAGCAGGTTGAATGCTTTCCTGGATTCATGCAGCACCGCCATCTGGGACAACCTGGAGGCTACTCTCCCACTAGGTACTGTAGACGACTTGTTCAGGCTACAGGACCGGGAGAGATACAAGTCATACATGCCTCCGTCCAAAACAGTGGCCACACCAGCCATTTACATGTGACCCTACATCTGATTCGCATCCGGACTAGAAAGTGATTTCTCTAATATCGCGAAGTGTAACATCCTAATTGTGAAACAAAATCTAACTGAATTTATCTTATTTAAAATATTTCTGACTCTGGACACTTTTATTAAACTAGCGAGAATACAGGCTTTACGACATCGTAATATAACTACTCTACTCCTTTATTATTGAGACTAAACTGAATGTATTGTTCTATTCTATTTGTATATAATATTTTACTTTTGTGTCCGCAAATTATTTTTGTATGTAAATATCATAATTATTTTTCCTTTTAGCTCCAAAATGTTAATCTATAGAACAGTGTAAATTGTTAATGTACAAACTGAGAGGATCCGATTCCCGGGAAAACTTTCTACCTCTTTCTGTATTTAAATTTGATCGTTTTTCCTCTCTTTCCTTGTTCCCCAATCCACAGAAGCGTGGAGGAGGCTCTCTCATTTTTTCACCAACTTCCTAAATTAATAATAAAAAAGGAGAGATCAACAAGGCAGTTTATTTTCTGTACATTATTTAAGGACCAGTCCACGCTCCCGCTGAATAAAGAAGTTGTATCCAGCTCTAAATTTCTTCTACCTTTAGTGGAAGCTACGATCACCTAATTACCCAGCCTACCAAAATACAAGAGAGAAACCCTTCTCACTCCCATTCTACATCCAGTATTTTTAACCATATTAGCAATTGCAACCACAAAATAGATTATTTAAAGACACAAATAATATATAACTGTAAAGATTTCGGTATGGTAAACTTCATACCGAAACTAGTCTCGTAAATAAATTCTATGCTCCTCCTATACAGTGGTTTCATTATCATATACCATAACTTGCTATTGAGTTCTTTCCCTGAAGCAGAGCAGTTGTCTAATTATGCCATTACCTTAACCGCACCAATTTGTCTTGGATATTTTTCCATCTTTCGAGCGTTTTGGCTCAGTCAACGCTGTTAATATATTAATAATAACAGTTTTCTGTGACGGTAAACGAGACGACATAAAGGCGTGTCTTTGAAATCAGCTTTTTTGGGCTGATGGATGGGTCATACCTAAGTGTTGTCTTCCAGTTCAAGGAGGATAGGATCACCTGCTGGACCTGAAGCAGAGCAGTTGTCTAATTATGCCATTACCTTAACCTCACCAATTTGTCTTGGATATTTTTCCATCTTTCGAGCGTTTTGGCTCAGTCAACGCTGTTAATATATTAATAATAACAGTTTTCTGTGACGGTAAACGAGACGACATAAAGGCGTGTCTTTGAAATCAGCTTTTTTGGGCTGATGGATGGGTCATACCTAAGTGTTGTCTTCCAGTTCAAGGAGGATAGGATCACCTGCTGGACCTGAAGCAAAGCAGTTGTCTAATTATGCCATTACCTTAACCGCACCAATTTGTCTTGGATATTTTTCCATCTTTCGAGCGTTTTGGCTCAGTCAACGCTGTTAATATATTAATAATAACAGTTTTCTGTGACGGTAAACGAGACGACATAAAGGCGTGTCTTTGAAATCAGCTTTTTTGGGCTGATGGATGGGTCATACCTAAGTGTTGTCTTCCAGTTCAAGGAGGATAGGATCACCTGCTGGACCTGAAGCAGAGCAGTTGTCTAATTATGCCATTACCTTAACCGCACCAATTTGTCTTGGATATTTTTCCATATATATATATATATATATATATATATATATATATATATATATATATATATATATATATATATATATATATATTGGTAATTGATTTGTTCCTTGGGAATCTGGTATGTAGCAGGAATATGAAGACCCAGGTGATTACCCTAATCATTTATTGGCCGGACGTTTCGGACCTTTACTAGGACCATCTTCAGTCACTATGTCGGCTAATGAGAAGAGGAAGGAACATTAATTGATAACAGTTAAAAGAATGCATAAAAAAAAGCGGAAGAAGGCAAGTTAAAATAATAAAATTGACAATTATTAAAATTAAAGTAAAAACATTAATAACAATATATAGAATTAAATAATACTACCCAGTGTGATTTAAAAAAAATAATAGAAAGTGAAATTATAACATAAACTGACTTGATTATCAAATATTAAAAGTTACTGAAGTAAAAAAAAAATAACCTATTATATTAAATTGTAAAAAAAAAAACAAAAAAACAAATCAGAATGAACAAAATGACTAACCTTTATCGTGGGAATTGAGAAATCAACTAACTAAACATATAAAACTACTGAAGAAATTTATTCGGTTGGTCGGTTGGCTAGTTAATCTATTGAAGTGTTGGTTGGTTATATTGTGAATAGTTTAATTGAGGAGGAGTAATTATTTAGGTTTGGATTTATTTTATTGATATACAGTGACTCTAAGATTTTCAAATCGAGAGAAGTTAAGGCTGAAGACAATATAGTAAATGAATTAGAATTAAGCGGATGATGGTGATACTCTGAATGTTGCCTGATGGATGAGGCTTCAAGTTTAGAAATGGGAACACCAGTCCTATGAGACAAACCCACTTGCAAAAACTATAATTACGTCCCCCAGTTTCTCCGCTTTAAACTTTTCAGATCATCTCTCATGCAGAGTGATCTTTATAAATCCTGGACTCTCAAACTTCTTTCGAAAAAAATCCATCTTAGACAGGGTTTTGTATCTAAACTCTCGACTAAAGTATATCGTACTTCTTTATCGTTGAAATATTCCACGTCTCATTTGGATTTTATTGTTTTAAATGGTTTTATATCACGCCAAATAGATAAATATATCTCTTTGACCTCAAATAGATTAAACCGTAAACTTAATAACCTGGGTCTTAATTTTAATTTTAATATATCTTGAGATGAAGTCATTTTTAACTTTTCTGATAAAGTGTTGTCTCCATCAGAAAAGCGTCTTATATCTTTAGGATTAGATTTCAGGCTCCCTGTTTTCAAATTGAACTTCTATCGATATTTCCTTGCCTTTGAAAGACTTTGTCACCAGCTCAATACTCTTCCATCACTTAAATCAACTCCCAATTTGATTAATGAGATCAAAGGCTTGGCTAATAAGTTCTACTACAAGTGGGACAGTTTCAAAGTTTCCAATCCTGTTTTCAGTTTTAAACTTTTCAGTATCCTCTCCACCTTACGCAAAGATCAATCTATCATAGTTTGTAAACCTGATAAAGGCAAAGGGGTAGTAATCTTAAATCGTACTGATTATATGCGCAAAATGTATACTATTCTATCAGATTTGCCGAAATTTTCCAAAGTGAATACATATCCCCTTAAGTATATTCTGAAAATTGAAGATATAATTAATAATCTTCTACGTTCTCTTACTAAATGAAATATTTTAATTGATGTTTATCATAAGCTTTTTGTTTCTGGTTCATCCCCTGGGGTCATCCATGGTTTACCTAAAACTCATAAAAATGAAATACCTCTCCGCCCTATCTTATCTGCAGTCAATACTCCAAGCTACAACTTAGCTAAATTTTTTGTTCCGCTTATTGATCCTTTGACACACAATCACTTCACCTTACGTGACTCTTTCGATTTTTCAAAATATATTGGTGATCTCCGTTTGGGGAATTCTTCTTTTATGGCCACAATCGATGTGGATTCATTACTTACTAATGTTCCGGTACAGGACACCATTAATATTATTTCAAATACTCTTTTTCATAATACGAGTGAAATAATGGGTTTAACTAAGCAACTTTTCATCAAGCTTTTAAAGCTAGCCGTGGGTGATACTATTTTACTTTTTAACAACGAGCTCTATTTACAACACGAAGGCATGGCTATGGGTTCCCCACTGGGTCCCTCCTTTGCCAATAGTTTTTTGTGTCATCACGAATTCAGGCCTATTGTCTTCAAAAGATTTATAGATGACTGTTTTCTAATTTTTAAGCACAATGATCATGCACCTCTATTTCTAAATTATATTAACCAACAACATCCTAACATAAGGTCTTCTATGGCAACAGAAAAGGACAACAAAATCTCGTTCTTGGATGTCAACGTTGTCTGAACAGGTTCCTCTTACAATACATCCATTTACAGAAAACCTACCACCTCTAGATTAGGTACACATTTTTTTAGTAGCTCTCCCAGTCAATTTAAATTATCTAGTATTAAAAGCCGAATTTTTAGAGCCTACCATATATGCTCTAACTGGATATCCTTTCATGAAGAACTGACTTATTTAAAGGTTTTCTTCCATTTTAATTATTACCCCGATTTCATCTTCAACCAGTTAGTATCCAAATTTCTCTCCAAAATATACTATCCTCGACCCTTACTTACTACTGTTTCTAAACTGAAGGTTTTCATTAAACTACCCTATCTCGAGCATTTGACATCCGAGTTTAAAAACTCCTTCTCTCTACCCTCAACAACCATTTCCCTCAATGCCAATTCATTTGTATAAATTCCAACCTTGTATCCTTAAATTCCTTTTTTCTCCATAAGGAGCCAATCCCTTTGGGCTTGCAATCCTGTAAAATTTACAATTATACATGTACGACCTGCCACAGTCGTTATGTAAGCCAAACTGGCTTATAACTCAAATGCAGGATCGCGAAGCACTTGGGTTTGTCTCATAGGACTGGTGTTCCCATTTCTAAACCTGAAGCCTCTTCCTATATCAATAAAATAAATCAAACCTAAATAATTACTCCTCCTCAATTAACCATTCACAATATAACCAACCAACACTTCAATAGATTAACTAGCCAACCGACCAACCGAACAAATTTCGTCAGTAGTTTTATATGTTTAGTTAGTTGATTTCTCAACTCCCACGATAAAGGTTAGTCATTTTGTTCATTCTGATTTGTTTTTTTGTTTTTTTGTTTTTTTTTTACAATTTAATATAATAGGTTATTTTTTGTTTACTTCAGCAACTTTTAATATGTGATAATCAAGTCAGTTTATGTTATAATTTCACTTTCTATTATTTTTTTAAATCACACTGGGTAGTATTATTTAATTCTATATATTGTTATTAGTGTTTTTACTTTAATTTTAATAATTGTCAATTTTATTATTTTAACTTGCTTTCTTCCGCTTTTTTATGCATTCTTTTAACGGTTATCAATTAATGTTCTTTCCTCTTCTCATTAGTCGACATAGTCGCTGAAGATGGTCCTAGTAAAGGTCCGAAACGTCCGGCCAATAAATGATTAGTGTAATCACCTGGGTCTTCATATTCCTGCTATATAAATATATATATATATATATATATATATATATATATATATATATATATATATATATATATATATATATGTGTATATATATATATTTATCTCGAGAATTTTTTGGAATTGCGCAATCATAATTTGCCGTTAAGAAGGCAATGTTGTAGCTAACTAAGCTCTTCATCAAGACCTCGGTAACTTAATTTAAGCATCATGAAAAACAAATCTGATTAATGTAAACGCGAAGCGACAATGGAAAACGCGTTTTTCGATAAAAAGTTAGCGAGGCAAATTCAAGATTAAAGTTAGGAAACAGTGTCGACATTCAAAAGTGTGATTTTCAACACCAATCTGTTATTTTGTATTTTTAGGGATTACATGATGCATTAGACCACGATATGGAGCAGAGGTTGTTATTTCGCAATTTAACCCCTTATTACATCTGCGTCCGCTCTTGACACCAGGCAAAACTAGATATGCGTGAAGAAGGCATTACACTTGCAACACCAACCTTATGCGCTGTGGCAAGGAACGCCCCGAGCCTCCCTTGCACTGCACTCCCGTCTAATGCATCGGTGCCAGGAACAGCCCATCCGACAACAGCCTCTATATTTTCTACGCCCCCTCTCCCTTGAAACAACACTCGAATAAACCTTTTCCCAAAGATTAATCCAATTGAGGTTCTAATACCCTCCCCTGGTCTATGTAAGGCACAATCCATCTCTCCTCGCCGTAGAAGGCCACTTTTGCCTGAAGTGATCGTTATTTAATCTTCAGAATGTAAATCTTTCACCTAATCGCAAGGACAACCGTGAGAGGTGCAGAGAGTGGACGAGTTTACCTCTCCACCTTATATGTGGGAAATTATGAACACACCCCCAAACAACCTACACCTAACTCCTCAAACCCTTGCACGATGGCGAACTTCTAGAGCATCCATTTACTCCAGAAGTTGCCTCTACGGGAAGACTGGCGTGTGCAGAAGACCCTCCTGTCCCGGCTAAGCTACTACTCGATTCTCTTCACCGCAGGTAATCACTGCTATATGTCATTCCCGACAAGGTGCCTCTCAGTCGCTTACACTACGGCTGTGAAGGATGAAGGGCTCGTAACCACTCGCTACATTCTCTCTCCGATTCCTCCTCCTTGAGCCCTCGCAATGACAAGCGAACTCGACTTGAAGATGACATCCACTCTCACATGGGGCAATAAACGCTTCAGAAGAATCATTGCTCTATGAGATCAAATCGTGCACCTCGTATAGTCTCTTGCGAAGTACGCTATTTGATGAAAGAGACCCTGTGGATCTCTCGCTAATTAAACCACACAGAATATATATATATATATAGAAGACTCACTTCGCCGCACTGATAACGATACCATTCGGGTATCGTTACGCCCAGCTGGAATCACTGAGAGGACCCATATTACTGACCTTGTTTCCGGGTTGTACAGTTGCCAATACAACATCCTATAATCTGACATCTTCTCAGACCGGTGAGAAAATGACTCTCAATTACCATCAAACCCTGCGTACAAACTTTAATGCCTTGCTCTTCACCAATCCACCCTTTTAACTGTATGCTCATTATACTGCCCCCCCCTCAAAACCAATAAACTTTGCCTCCCTTAATGAACTTATGTCCCAAATACCGAAACCTTTCCTCTTAACCGGTTAGTTTAATGGTCTAAACTTATATTGGTATGATACCATTTACGGCGGAGAGCATGTATTAGATATCGTTTTACAACATGATCTGCAAGTCCTTAAGGATTTAGACCCTACGCACTACCATCCCTAGACACACTCTTGCCAAATAGATCTCTTTATGTGTTCAATTGTGTTTGATGATTTGTGTGGAAGTGATCACTACCTCCTATTCTTAGATCTTCTCCTTCTTTCCCCCAGTATTGGGCCTAACAGAAAGCTGATTGGAAAGCCTTTGTAACGTCGTCCTCTTCCCTAATTGCGTCCGATGATAAAAGACGGGATTTCGCGCCAGCAATAGCTTGTGACAATCTTTTCAGCAATGGCCATAAAACTTGTCCCTCTCCAAGCCACTAAAATGAACTCCTCAGTCGCTTGATGGAACAAAAAGTGCAGTACCGGTAAACGCGAGTAAAACAGTCTTCGCTTCGCCAAATCTTCCGGGAAAATCACCATACGTCCTCCTATTTTGACTATAAAAGACAATGTTCCGTTACCCGCTGAATCTTCTGGCCGGTAAAACTCTACTTCTGGAATCAGTATACATTTTCTATCTCATCCCCCACCCTTCCTGAACAAGGTCTAGTGACAAATGAATAAAATCGGTGGCTCCTCGCGACAGCCCCAGGTTTCCTATTCTTCTTCATAATAAACAACCTTGTCAGTTTCGCCCCAGATGTCGCACAGCTAGTTGCGAGTTCACTCAGCTCAACCTTTCGCGGAGTCCTTCTCCGGGACTTCATTCTACTTAAATAATTTTTTTTTCGACACACACCGGAAACTGGTTAACAAACTACCAACTGATTATGCTTGCTTCGTGCCTTTGCAAGTTGGAGCGCACAAATCGCTCCACACTGAACCTCTTACTCTTCTTGGTCATATTGGCCATCAGATTAATTTATATCCTACACTCTTATCTAACAGGCCCATGTAGATACTCTGTACTGTTTCCTTACAATTTATAATGATATTTTCCTCTCTGGAATTTTCCCTCAAGAATGGCATCATACCATCGTCCTTTTTTCTTAAAGCCAGGAAAAATCCTTTCATTCCAATAAACTACCGTCCAATTATGCTTGCTTCATGCCCTTGCAAGTTGTTGGAGCGCATGGTGAATGCCCTTCTGATATGGTACCTTGAAGAACAGGAACTCTTTTTTTTCTACCCAATTTGGGTTTCGTACAAATCGCTCTACACTGGGCCCCTTACTCTTCCCTGCATGAAATTGGCCATCAGATGAATTAATATCCTACACTCTTATCTAACAGGCCCATGCAGATACTCTGCACAGCCTCCTCACAATTTATAATGATAGTTCCTTCCCTGAAATTTTCCAATAAGAATGGTAGCATACCATGTCCTGTAGCGGCTAACAGACATCCTTGATAGCTGCTACTAAAGTGCAATTCCCCGTCTGAGAGATTACTCATCTCGCTTCCATTAATTCACATTCATGTACGACAATTTCAATCATATATAACTCGTACGATTTTCAACAAAATCTACCCTACATATCGTCCGATAATAATTATCCTATACGTTGTACGATATATGACGTATTTTAAACAGACCAATCAGCACCAACCTTCCCTCTTTTTTCTCCATTTCCATTCCCCTTGAGATTATAATTCGAGCAATTATTCTGTGTCCAAAAGAATTCCCAAGTCCATCCATCCATACATTAAATATATCATTCCATAATTTATAACTCAAATTTATATAAATATTTACTCTAAAACTGCATTAATATTCGATCAAATTCATTATTCTCATTCTGTGTATTTCCCATTTTCACCTTGCTCTTTGTTTGACTTCTATATATTTCTCGCTAATTTCTAAATAAATATAGAAATATACCACTCTTAGTTTTCCCTGAAATTGCCGGCTGCCTATTCTTATTCCTCATTCTTATAAAGCATTGGTTGGTGAAGATCTAGCCTTTACATTTTCGTATTTCCGTCAACCAAAGTATATATATATATATATATATATATATATATATATATATATATATATATATATATATATATATATATATATATATATATATATATATATATATCATATATCACCCATCTCTCCTTATATACATATACATCCGGTTTAGTACTTTTTTTCTCAAAGACAGGAAAAATCCTTTCAGCCCAAGAAACTACCGGCCAATATTGTTTACTTCGTGCCTTTGCAAGTTGTTGGAGCGCGTGGTAAATGCCCTCCTAATGTGATACCTTGAATAACAGCAACTCATCCCCCCTCAATTTAGGTTTCGCACAAATCGCTCCTCGCTAAACCTCTTACTCTCCTTGGCCATGATATTGGCGTTCCCTTCTCTTGAAAAGGTTTCGTCACCGCAATCTTATTCGACTTAGAAAAAAATCATATCATACTGTATGTCGTGGTTTACGGCAGAGTACGTATGTACGTCTGATTTGTACATGAGTAAATCCCTTCCACTTTTCTCAGGGAGTGCTTTAATTTAATTCTTTAACCAGGGAGGATTCGTATTATTATATATCTATTGCTATTTGCAGCGTTCGAGGATCTAATTAAACAACTCAGAAAAAAATATACTTTTAATTACACAAGGGAATGAAATATTAAATTTTTAAATACACTTTCGCACGGAATGGGAAATAACCAAAAAAAAGATAAGTTTTGGATTCTTTTTACCTTTAACTCTGAGGGAGTAAACAGTTGTGTGACCTTGAAAGTGAATCTTCTCGCTTAGGTGAATTGGTGCGAGTTGGAGTGGAGGCTTCCTCGCTGACGTGAGGAGGGTTGGGAAAATAGCTGATGCTTCTCACTGGGTAGGTGGGGGGCGCATGGCGAGGCTTCTTGACTTGGAGATAAAAACGAAGAAATTTTGGATGCACGGAAGTTATTCCGATCCCTGTGTTACAAATTCGGGCTTCTCGATGATGAGACAACCAAAGAGGCGAATCTTTTCTCGAATGGGAATTCACGTTGGTATTCCACAATGGTCAAGGGTATCTCGGTTTTTATTCAGAAAACTGAGATAAGGGATTTTCTCTGGACGAGAATGGTATAAAAATTGGTCTCGATACCACTGCTCTGCTCTTCTAAGCAACCAAAGGAACGGCCTCGGGAGGGAAAGTCCCGCTCGGTTTTACTTATTTTCTTGATTCCCTGTTTGACTCAGGGACTCGTCTTCTTCTCTCTATTGTTACCCGGATCCTCCTCATTATTCCTAAAGATCGAACTATATATACGTCCATTATCCCCCCCGCAGGGGGAGACGAGGGAGTTTAGGAGGGGCGAACCCTCACTACCCCACAGTTAAGCCTCTCTCCTAGGGCCTAAATTTTCAACGCGGTGACACTTCGCCCCTTTAGGTTTACGCCCGAGGAAGGTCATATTTCGTCTATTTGGCAAAAATAGACATAAACAATCGGAGGGGACAGTGAGCCTGCTCTCAGATTTTCTGCCGACGAAGGCTTAGGCAGCAAGATTTTTCATTCTAACGGCTCTCACACCCTCCTATGTTTATATTAACGGACTACGAAATCTGCTGACTGAAATCCTTCTTTGCGAGCGACTTCACATCTTGGGCAGCGGGGAAAGGAGGAGGGGCTAAAGTCTTGGCCATGTGGAGCGTAAAACAGTTGATGCTGTATAAACAAACTAGCCTCTGCTTGTCGTCGTGATATTCATTCCCCCCCCCCCTCCTGTCTGAGGGTGCTTGGTTCTACAACAGCTGTATAATGTGAGAATGTGTGGCCCATTGGTCTTATTTATATGTATTTTCCTGAAAGAGCATGTCTTGTGTGTCGAAATTCGATGCGCCCACCCCTCGAAATTTGTACTGTATGAAGGTGTCCAACAAAAATGCGTGCCTAGCACTACTCTTTTTAGGATAGCCATAAATTCCCCAAAGCATATCTTACCACCTGTGCGTTGCTCCTTTTATGTAGACGATATTGATATATGGATGACAGGTTCGTCTTCGGCGATAGTCCATGCCTCATCTACTAGATTCACCATCTCCTTCATTTAAAACAACGGGCATTAGCTTTACTTGACCTAAATCTCCTTCCTAAGATAGGTCTTAATATTTTCGGGTCGCCGATTAAATTTGATACACATGTTAAGTTCATAAGTCTTATATTTGACAAACGTGTGACATGGCGATGTCATATTGAAGACCTCATAAGAATATCGCTCCTGTCCTTGCCCTTATGGCTTCTTTAACAAAGTAACACTGGAGGCTGACCGATGTTTCCTCATCGATCCAAAGATCACTACGCCTGTGAAGCCTGATTACAGCCGCAACCTATATAGCTCAGCTTCCAATAAAACATATTAAATCTACTGAATTCGCTACACCACTGAGACTACAGGAGACTTTAAGTGTACCCTTCTGACCTCTTCCCATGTTGAAACTGGCTTACTTCCCCTTCTCGTCTCACCGTGATGAACGTTGCTTCATAGTCTACATCAAATCCTTTTGTATGCCCCTCTAAACTCGCTTGAATTCTTTCCTCCGTGATACCTCCGCTTAAGATTCGCCCTCACACCTCTTCCTACACCTTTCGAATAACATAACTCTTCCAGACACTCGAGCTTCGATCCCTTTCTGTTGTACTGGTTGAGTACCTACGTTACCCGCCTGGCCTCACAGATATGCTCAGTTTTGCGGACCTTTCCTAGGTAGCCCCAATGGTCAGATCCCAACCGCGGTTCTACGCACCGTGTTCCGAATGCACGAAGACGCACCACAGCGTCCTGATAGCGATTGTTCCTTCGCCACTCAGCAGTCATAGATATGCTGAAGATCATACACTTATTAACAGCACGCTCCTATTCCTTGTCGTTTTGCTGGCTGTTGGGCCACTAAAACATACAGGGAAATGAAACGACCTACTTAAAAGCTAAGCATGCTGCTCTCCATATCGTACCGTTATTACGTGAATCCCACATCTTCCACCAAGATTATATCTTCCTTATCCTTAAGGTAAAAGAAGGATGGGAACGATACGAGAATACATATGAACACCCTCATCTACTCCAACTTTGGAAAAATGCTTCCTCATCCTCTTGGCCTTTATCTTACTCTCCCATCAGGCGGCAGGAGGTTTTGCTGTGCCACCTGCCAATTAAATACTGTCGCCTTACTCACAGGTACCTAATATCTGGTGAAGAAGCACCAGTTTGCGAGACTTATCATTCCTGTATCTTGGTACACCACATATAGTACGTCGTATGGGAAAACTTGGGTGAATGAATAAAGGTCATATTGAGCATGGGCAAATCAAGCAAAAGTGAGAAAAGGAAATAATGGTAATTTGGAAATCGAAAGAGCAAAGGAATTAGGAAGTAATGGAATGTGAGATCAATGTAAGTTGGTAGTAAGTTAGTTGCAAATTGAAACTAATAAAAATTGTTAATAATACATTAGGATAACAATGGAATTTAATAGTAATAGAGTATGTAGAAATAAATAAAGTGGTCTCGAAAAGAATACAGAAATAAATTAAGGTAATTAAATTTATGTAACGGCATAATTAACAAATAATTTTAACAGTACGACAAAGAGACCTGTTAAGGAAATCCTCGGTCAAAAACGAGCAAACCCTGCCCCCAACTTGCCTTCGATCCTTCTTGGGTTCGCTGAGGACGGGCTCCTACTTTTCGAAGTGAAGGCGTTAGCAGGATTACCTATGACTAATTGGGCTTGATTCATGCCCTTCTATCAAATTTCCCTCTTTATTTTTTAACCTATTATATTATTTCCTCCTCCTTTCTTCCTACTCTTTCTATTTTTTATTTCCTTCTTACACCTACCAGTGTGAGGGGTTGTGACCATCTAGCCCTCTCACCTGGAGCAGTGTATCCGGGCAGCGTTGACCATCCTGTTTGGTGCTTTGTAATACCCTTTGGTATCAAATGGCTGATTCTGAAGAGCCTTACAAGGCGGGTGTTGTTGTAAGAGTGACAATACATATGAGCGGGGCCCTTTATTTTCAAATATACCAATTCGGCCTGTTTATCATGTTTAATCGTCATGTATCTAACGCTTTGTTGCCTACGTGACACTCGCATGGAACCTGACACCGCCATTATCTTGGCTCCACGAACTTGAACTCCATTTGTATTTATTATTTATTACTGATATTTTCACATATATTTGCCATAACTATTTACTATAACAACTTACAATAACAATTTACCCCCGTTCACACACACACACACATTCCTTTCTTATGTTCAGTCTAGAACAGTGGTGGCAAAACTATGACAAGCGTGTCAGCAGTGACACGCGAGGGCATTTTATGTGACAGGCGCAACACTGAGTACCTTGGACATTGAAAACACGTGCATAACTGCATAAGACACTCCAATGAACTGAATGTTAAACTCCAAGATTTGGTAAAACTATTCGACCCACGTATGTAAGAGTATGCATGTGAGGGGATAGAAAGGGTGTGTGGATAGACAGCGGAAAGTAGACCAGTGGTGAAAAGAGAAAGAAGTGTGGTAGGATGCAAAGTGATGCTAGAACCTGGTGATCAGGCCTATCGCTTCAATATTTTTATGTTTTGTAGTTCCATTGTTGTTTATCATTTTGTTTATACATATATATATATATATATATATATATATATATATATATATATATATATATATATATATATATATACATATATATATAATATATATAATTTGGCACTCAAGCCATTTGTCTTCATATTAACTAATGTATTTGGTTATGCTGTGCGCGTTTGCTGTTGTTTTGGTAATTCATAAATTATAACTGGCTATGTTTGTTTTAGTGTCTTTGTTTTTTCGTAAATTTGTAATGTGTGTAGTTAGTGTATTTTGTTTCTTCTTGTAGTCTTGAATGGTTTGTTTCATCTTCTTGGTAGTTTTCCTTCTTCGTTAGGTTTGTCTCAATCGGTGGGTTTTGTCGATATCGGTGTAAATCAAGTAGATAGTGGGAGAAAGGCTTCCCCCCCTGCGGGAGGCCCGCATTGAGAGGAAACTTTAACCCGTCCGTGCACCCTAAACTGATGTACGCCGCTCTCTCCATGACATAGTCACAGAGAGTTCTTTCTAAGTTTTCACTTAGTCCAAGTCGTAAGATCTTGTACTGCATTCCCCGTTGCCACACCTTATCGAACGCCTTTGATACATACCGACAAACAATGTCCACGTAACTCTTTTCCCGTTTTGCATGGGCTAACCTTTCCGTGATGACGTTAATCGCCATCTCCGTACTTCGCTTACTCCTAAACCCGAATTGGTGTGGGTTATAGAGCGAGTTTTCCTCCAGGTGAGACACCAGTCTTTTGTTGAGGATCTTCTCGAAGAGCTTCCCACCAAATTCCAGAAGTGAAATTGGCTGGTAGCTCTCCTTTAACTTTGGGTTCTTTCCGTGCTTAGGCAAGAAAATCATCTTGGCCGTTTTATAAGCGTCCGGAAAGTATCCCGTATTGAGACAGGCGTTAAATATTCTTCTCATTCCTTCGATGACACAGGCTGGTGCCTTTTCAAAGTTAAGCTTAGTAAGCTCCGATTGTCTAGGGGCTTTTTGATGGAAGGAGCGAAGCGCGCCGAGTAGTTCTTCTTCTGTAATCTCGGCGTCTCCGTCGCGCTGTCTATCCACTTGGTGATGAGGGTGCGTCTTGTCTATTTCTTCGTTTAGCTCGTCGATGATGTTACTTTTGAACTCTAGGTCATAGTCTTCATTCTCTTCTTCAGTTATACTGAAGATCTTTTCCCAATAACTTCGGAATATCTCTTCAACTTTTTCTTCTTCTTCTTCGATGTCTCCGTTTTCTTTCTGTAGCTCGATCTTATGCTTCTTTCCAGTCGATCCTTTAAGAATTCGGATCTTCTTCCAAAATTCTTTGGGAGTTGCTTCGTGATTGAGGCTATCGATCGCGTCCTCCCATCTTCTGTTCTGCTGTTCGAGGATCAACTGGTTCAATTCTTCTTTGAGTTCTTTACTTCTCTGCATCGAGTGAACCGATGCATTCACGATGTTGTGTTCATATATTATCTTTAGTTCACGGTACAGTTCCTTCATATATTCGGTACACTTGAAGGTCGAGATGGTCCTATATGTGGAATTAGGGATACAAGCCCTATCTGCGTCGATGATTTGGTTATTGAGGTCATCAAGTACCTCGTCAATCTTCTCGAGAATTGCCTCGTCCAGGTTGGGCGGATCGTAGGCCTCGAGAAGGTACGCGTACCGTGCCCAGTCTTTTCTCCTGTTGTTCTTCCTGACTACTGCTGGGACTTGTATAGTGTTCCTATTGATAGTGAGTAGGATCCCTATAAGGTCACTACATGGCACCTGGACTGGTTCCATGTTGTAATTGAACGGTAGCTGACGTTTCACCAGACATATATCTGGCTTTGTGGCGCATCGTTCTTTGACATAGGTGGGAAAGTCGGAGCCTATCCGCTGGGCAATATTTCTGTCCAGCAACAGGTCCAGGCTTCTCCCTATACCGTTGTAGGTCCTGTAACCGGATTTGAAACCAAACTTGCTATTTTTGAGCGTGACATTGAAACTAAAACTTTTAAGTACTTTCCAAGATTGGAAAACAAAATATGAAGAAATTAGTTACAAAGATGAGGATGATATCGAACACAATCAAAGCTTCTTTTGGTCAGCTTTACGTTCTTTGAAAGTTGAATTTTCATAAAGATTTTCTCAATTTGAGTATCTTGAAGAAATATTGCTTTTCATTAAGCACCCAGATGAAGCTAATTTTGATAAAATGAAAACGAATCTGTTTGAATGGCTGAAAATAGAAGAATTTGAATGGAATTAGTAGAACTTCAATCCAGTTCTATTTGGAAAAAAAAATCGTCACTCTTAGAGGCAATTTAGAAACACTTGAAAAAGATCGATTGAGGTGAGTTTGCAGCGATCAAGACAATCAATTGTTGGTCATTTGGGAAAGCATTCCCGAGCCATTTGCTGCTCTTAAACAAAACAAACAAAACATTTATTTCGGAAAAGTACATAAAACTCTTACGTGGCATAAAGGTAGAGACATGATATACACATTTAATAGTTATGCATAATATCCAGGATGCACAAAGCTTCAAGGAGCTGTGTAAGCACTCCCCCTACAAAAAAGGGTCAGGTTTACATTTTTCAATAATCTTTTAAAAGTTTGAACATTATTAGCAATTACTACAGATTCTGGTAATTGATTCCAAATCGTCACAACTCTACATGCGAAGGAATATTTTCTACAATTTGTTCTAGCAAATTCAACATTTAGTTTAAAGAAGTGTCCTCTTGTTGGTCTGCGGTTGAAACTAAACATGGAGTCGAAGTCTATTTCGACTAGCCTACGAATGATTTTATATACTAGATCGGATTTTATTCTTCGTATTTCAAGTGATTCAATCTGGAGCAAATCGAGGCGCCGGAGATACGGCGTATGGTAATACTTCAGATTTGGGGCGCACGGTAGGTGGCACTGTTAGTAGGCTACAATATATCTCTTATGACGTCAGATGTTAGCTTCAGATGTGACCAATTACTGCGCTTTATTTTGTTGTTGTTTTGGGGATTTGTAACTTTTCGTCTGTATCATTTACTAAATATCTGCGCCTCTGCTCGTTTATAGTTTTTTCTAAGTTAGGTAAGGTTTCTTGATGTCTTTTATTTTGTTGTTTTTTCGTATTTTTTGTTTCAGAGTGAACGATAACAGCTTCTTACTGGCAACGTCGTAGCTATAAATAGAACCAGCTTAGCATTTGTTTCTCTTTCGTTATGGCTTTTTCGTGCTCTAGTTGTGCTTCTTCGTTATTCGAATTCGGGTTTATTTTACATGACCACGAAAAACTTTTAGATTATTTAGAGGCGCATAAACTAATCAAAAAACCTATAAAAGTAGGTATGGTTTGTCATTAGGTTAGGTTTTTCTGACAGTAAAAAACTGTTGGGAGAAAAAAACGGTAAATTCAAGGGGACTGCTCGTGGGGGAGATATCACTGTGGAGGGACCACCCTGCGATGATCCTGAGTTTCATTCAATTGGGGGGGTCTGGGGGGCGCAGCCCCCCAGTAGATACTCATATACAAAAAAATATAACGCCATAATTGTTCACATCTGACGCTACCGTCTGACGTCATAAGACATATATTGTAGCCCCAAATTGTAGCTTATAAACAGTGCCACCTACCGTGTATCCCGAAACTGAAGTGTTACCCGGCGTATCTCTCATATTTGATAGTTTTTATTGTAAATTTTCGCTGTACTCTCTCGATAAATTCAATATCCTGGATCTTTGAGGGGCTCCATATTTCGGTGTTTCTTTCCAATAATGGCCTTATGTAAGTTTTGAAAATAAAGAGTCGGGACCGCACATCTGAAGTTACGAAAGCTCTTTCGAACTGATATAACCAAAAGTATGCAATTCTCGTTATGTTTGAGCAGGATTAACATTTTTTCTTCTAAGTATGCGTGTGAGAGTCTGTTGTCATCTCTTAACTGTAGGGAGGGGGGGGAGATGTATCAGAGAAAAACTCCTTCCAAATCGATAATATAAATAGCCCATTAAATTACCAACTCAGTACGGACTAAGCTGTGGTGTAATGTCTAGAGTGACTGGCGTTTAAATCAAGAGGTACCGCGTTCGAAACTCAAAAGTCTAAAACCTTTTACGAAGAAAACGGAAATCTCCAGAAGAAAACGGAAGTCAAGGAAAACGCTGAAGGACCAACTCAAGAAGAATCAAGATAAAATGGATCGCCTCAAGAAGAAAAACGGAAGAAAACGACCTCAAGGACTAACTCACCAAGAATCAAGAAGGAATCATCAACTCATCAAGAAGCAAGAAGAAATCATCAACCCGCAAGATTAATGCAATAAAAATGAAGATGCATCAAAAAAGAAATCGAAGATCAAGAACTAACCCAGCCAACAAGAATAACAAGTCAAGATAAATGGAAGACAATGTTTGAAGGGCCAACTTAAAAGATAAAGGAAATTCAGAAAGTAAATAGATTTGTTAAAGATAGAATTCTAGATAAATACACAAACTGAAAATAAGGAGAGGCCCCTCCCCCCCCCCCTCCCCTCATAACCTACGCTAAAAAAAACAACAGAAGAAGTCAATTAACTGATGAGACAAGTGCTACATGTTTATATTTAAAGACAACGAATTATCAGCCCGACATAAAGGAATTAGCTGGAAAAATTCAAGTTCACAAGAGAAATTAAATAGGTAAGTTTATATTTTTATTTCTTTATTGTGCAACATAGCATACTATATATTCCTATTCTTGTGTGTTAAAATCATAATGTAATATATCATTTAACAGTATAAATCTAGAATTGAGACACGATGTAAAAATGACTAAGATATAAAGGTATTGACACGCCTAGCATCAAAGTTTTCCCACAACTGGTCTAGAATAATTATTAAATTGTATTTTTATAAAAAAACATCTTTATTTTCTTTCCCCAATCAATATTTATAGTAAGATAACGAGCAATTGTTGTCTAGGATACGTTGCTATAAATTGGTGTTCAGATTCATTTAATTAAATAGATAATTCGTTCATTTACGGTTAAATATATATATTTTTTGCGTGTATGCTTTGCTTTTTGTTAAACACATTAAAGCCACTTGGTGTCCTTGCCTATTTTTCATAATTCTTCGCTCGGTGTGAGCTCTTTTTGTTTCACTCTATGAGGGCAACTTTGTTTCGCTCAACCAAGGCGATTTACGTTGATTTCTGCTCAGCTCATATATTTTCGATATCTTTTGCATCTCTTCTACTTTTTTTTTAATTCATTTACAGTATTTCATTTTCTCTAATTCTTTCAAGAAACTCTCCTATTACATTTTAACTTATAAAAGTGAATAGTATGTAGTAGTTTATGATAAGCGCTTCAATGTGTATTCATTTTTTATGTAAGTCAAGCCCTTTTCAAAGGTATTTAGGGAAGTCCATCAACCTGCACTAGGCTTAAACGGGTAGGAATGTGTGAAGTCTTCGGACCCGTATCTTGACCGAGGGGAGAAGGACCCTGGCGGTAGGAGATGCTTGAGACGACCAGCCTTCATCGTCAGCTGCAAGGAGCTACCGAGACACCGGTTTGTTGGTGCTCGCCTATAGGCACTCCCGATCCTGGTTTGTGATCGATGTATCCTTGCTCTAGCCTTTGCCTAAAGAGGCAGAACCTACATGGCAGTGGGGATGGGCAGTGATTGGTAGCATAAGTGATCGTTATCGCGATAACGATATGGGGTTATCGGTTATCCGATATTTTTTTCCCCCGGTATCGCTGATACTTTTGGTTCCAAACTAGCGATAATCGATAATTTCAGTTTTAGGTTCCAGTTTAGCATAGGGGCGAGCCGCGCGTGACTTAGAGGCAGAAATAGGTAGGTTCGAACTGGGAACCGAACGTATACTGAACGGAGTGCGGGACGGCCGGTCTTGACGTCTTCTCAAAACATTAGCTCAGCTACAGTCTCTCACCAGCTGTCGGACGAGGGGTCATTAGGTGTTGCTCCTGCACGCTACTGGTTTTACGCGTTCTTTGATGATTTTTTCCCTATGTTCCCGTGCTTCTTCTGTTCTAATTTTTTGTGCACGTGTATATGAATGCATGTACTATTCGGTGCTATTCTTTAATATCCGTTTATTAACGTTTTGAACACTTATGAAGTTACGCCCCTATTCTAAACTGGTCCTCTTTTTATTGTAATTTAGTAGTACAGTTCTTTGCTATTTTATAGTATTGAATTAGTGATGGTGTCGCAAGAGACTGTGCCTACATCAAGCCAAAGAGACTCAGCGGAGTCTATTGACTCTGAGCTCACTGAAGCTGAGCCTAAGTCACCCTGGTCATTCCTTGACAAGTGAATGAAGTACAAGAAGATGGTTGGCGACAGCTACATCTTCCAGTGCTTGTTTTGCCTCCCCAAGATCACTGAGGTGAAGGTGAACAAGGGCACCAAGGCCAACCTGAAGAGCCACTTAAACAGGATTAATCCTGACAAGGCAAAACAAGTTGATGAAGCTTGCAAGGCCAACGTTGCGACTGGCGGCCGCAGCAGGAACCGGTCCGGTCAGTCAGACGACGGCGGGTCAACCATTAAGAAGCATCAGCAGATGTCCATCGCCGAGACCTTTGACATCATGGCCCAGGGCAGCGCCGTCCTGCAGTCCACCGTCGACAAGACAATTGTCAGGTTTGTGGTTGACAACCTGCTGCCGCTTCAGATTGTGGAAAGTCAGAGCTTTAGGGATATTGTCCTCACCTTCAATCCTAAGAAAGAGGTACTCTACAGGAGGACGCTGGGGAGGAGGATCCTCAAAACCTATGAGGAGATGAAGGAGAGCCTCACCAAGTAAGAAACTAAGAAACAGTATTCAAATATTCTTACCATTGTATTATAAAATAACGCTATATATAGTCAATAATCAATATTGTATTATATATTGTATTGAAAAGTAACTCCAATACATAATGATTAATGAAGTCATTTACCGTTATGCTTGCATTTTAGCAAACTGGAGCAAGTCAAGTGGGTGGGCACTACAGCTGACTACTGGTCAGCTAACAAGAAGGGATACCTGGGTATGACTGTGCACTGGCTGGACCCAAACACAATGGAAAGGAATATGTCTGTCCTGGCCTGCGAGAGGATCATGGAGAACCACACCCATGATATACTCGCCCAGGTCATGGAGAATATCCACAGCCAGTTTGGGATAGAGGACAAGGTCACCATGTAAGTTATTATATTTTTTGTTTCAGAATTCTTGAATATTATAAGTTTAATGAAGTAGCGATAGCCGATAGAATAAAATTTATCGTCTATAACTAAATATTAGTAAATAATAATAAATTTTAAAAACAAATTTTTTGTTTTATTTGTTTCAGGACAACCACAGACAATGCTGCCAATTTTCAAATAGTATTTGTCCAATTTGTCTCTGATCTGGATGACCACCAGGAAGAGGAGGCTCGCGCTCCTGAGCCTGAGGCTGAAGCTGAGCTGCCGACGCCCACCTAGAGGAGCTCATCGCTGACCCACCTGAGGGCCAAGGAAGCCTAGAGCTAGAGGTGTGTAGAAGACACTGAATAGTACTCTGTACAATGTAAAGGGTACTTCAAAGAATGGTTTAAAATTTAAAAAATTATGCATTTATAACAATTTATTATATAAGTTAAATTTGTTTTTTTCTGTTTTCCGCGTTTGATGGCATCATCAAGCTGCGCAGGCAGCACAAGTGTGCGGCGCACAAACTGAACCTGGTCGCCAGCGCCGACATAGAGGAGAGGCACATGTCTGCAGCCTTCAAGAAGGCATACAGGAGCGCCATTGCCAAGGCCAAGGCGCTGTGGAAGAAGCAGGGTAAGCCATAAATTGTTTAAATGAAAAAGAAAAATATTTCAACAATAATGAAATAATCCCAAACTATTTTTTCAGGAACAAGTACAGTGTTTGCGGATAGACTGTACAAGGCGATAAACAGTTGGCTCACTGTTCCTACCAAAACAAGGTGGAACAGCCTCTATGACAGCACGGTGGTCATCAACAAATTGCTGGAGGAGAAGAAAGACCAGCTGCACAGGTGCATGAACCAGCAGAGGAATCTTAGTGTTTGTCCAGAAAGACATTGACTTCATGTCAAAATATGCTAAGGTAAATAAACTAAATATAAGTTGGACGTTGTGGCGATACTTTATTGCTTTTTACTTTTTAGCTTATGCTTCTATTTTAAAACTAGTTAATTAAATAATAAATACTATTTGTCTTTTTCAATTATCAGGCCATGGCACCTGTCGCCAACGCACTGGACCACCTGGTCTGCCTGATCCCCACCCTCAATGTGACCAAGAAGAAGCTGATCAACTTGATGACCAGTGACAACCTCCAGTTCTGCGAGCCCTTGGTCAACACCCTCCTCGCTGCCATGGAGAAGAGTTTCACCGCCACCTTTGAGGATGAGGAGTGTCTTCTGGCCACTGCTTTCCACCCCAAGTTTCGCCTCAAGTGGATGGGGGCTTTTGAGGAAAAAATGGTCAAGAGGTCAGAGGTCAAGTCCCTGATGGAGAGGAAGGTGGAGGAGATCTTGTGGTGTGCTGACCTGGAGACCGCCAGTAGCAGCATCAGCGAGGACATTGAGACGGAGGACTACTACGCCAGCATTTGTGATGAGGAGGATGACACCGGGGGTCATCACAGGTCAACCAAATTCAAGGCTGTTCAAATTGTGAATATGTGGCTGCAGGCCAAAGGGACAGACAGTCTGGCAGACCCAGCCTTCAACAGTGAGAAGGTCCTCATTGACCTCTTCTTGAGGTACAACACGGTGATGCCGAGCAGCGCCGCGGTGGAGCGCTTGTTCTCCCTTCGCAAGGACATCATCAGGGCTAAGAGGAGCTCCCTGTCTGATGAAAACTTCAACATGCTCATGTTTACGAAGGGGAATATGCTGCAGAACCTGGTCTAGACTGTGGCTGTGCAAATTTAGTTATTTTACTTAAAACAGTACTTTTCATTAGTGAAAAGACAGGATAAACATTGAATTTGAAGTTTTTTTAAAGATTTTTCTAAAACTTTTCTAATTTTTTTCTAACATTTTTCTAAGTTTTTTTTTAAGATAAAGATAAAAATAAAGATTTGGATTTATCGATTTTTTAATTTAAAATATCAATATCGTTATCGCTAGTATCGGAATTTTTGATTTATTGATTTATCGGTTATCACCTTATCGGGCGAGAAATTTATCGCCAGTTATCGATTATCGGTTATCATCGATAAGGTTATTGTTATCTATTTATCGGTTATCGTGATACATTTTTTCGTTATCCCGCCCACCACTGGTTGGTAGGCGCCAGAGCGTGTCCACACACCATATCAAATAAACAAGCTGCCATAATTCCAAAATGAGTGAGCCACTTAATATTTAATGAATATGCAAATAAGTATATAAAAATGGTTGTCATTATCTTGGTTTCAATGTGTACAGCCATCCCCCAAATTTAAAGAAAATATATAATAACTATTGAGAAAATATTATTTGGCATATTGGGTGGAAAGAAAATAGCAGTTTTGGATGAGCTTCATCCCTTCGGAGATCTTAAAATCTTTTGAAATTTGCAGAAGACCTTAAGAGTCGGTGTGCTCAGGATCAAAGAATGTCTAAATGATGCCTCAAGTCCTTGTAATAGAACTCTTTCACTTTTTTCATACTGTAACTGACCACCTTTTGAATTTCTTGCTTCATATATAACCACCAATGGAAGTTTGTTTCAAGTCACAGACCCTCTTATATTCATTAGAGTCTTCTTTAAGTAATTGCGTTTTCTTCCGATGGTTCTACGTCCGGCCTACAAATAGCAAAAAGTATTAATTAGGTAGGTATAAATGGCCGAGAGAAAGGTAGATGACTGAGGGTAAGTGTAGGGGGGAAAAGTGAGCTTGGATCTTGGAGTGTTTGTACGACATGTCAAGTCATTTCGAATAAAGGCTGGTTGCGTTGTAGTTAGGCTGCAGATGTATGTATTGTGATTAGAAGAATGAAGACCGCATATTTTAGAAAGGATAGCTAAGTAAGAACAGTTAGTCACTGACCTGAGGAAGGATCTCAGCACTAGCCCAAAGGGGAGTTCTAGAGATCGTTATGTTACATAGGGGTAGGGGTAGTGTAGATAGTAGCGAGAGGGGAGTGGTTAAGGGAGGAAGCAAACATGGAGCTAGTGAGGCATATCCTGTACCAGATGGAAGTAGGGATGCTGGTATTAATAATGTGGGGATAGTAGACCTAGGTAGAAAGTGTTGGTCTGAATCTATTGCTTGCTCAACAGGTTTCTAGTGGGTGATTCACAGGTTAGGTATTTAGAGAATATTTTGGGAACGTGAACGCAAGAGGAGGTGGACATGTAAGTACCGGGTGTAAGTGTGAGAATTGAAAGGATATTGAATATAGCTGAAAGGAGTGCATTTTCTTTGCATGCGTGAGTGAATGACATAGGGAAAAGTAGATCGTAGGGGCTAGTGTCTAGATATAAGAATCTGTTATGAGATAGTAGAAGAGAGGATTTGTATGCAATGGATGAATTGCACTTGAATCGCAATTCTGTGATTATTAAATGATTGTATAGTTGGGAGTATCTGTATAGGTTGTCAAAGTAAGTAGAATGAGACAGGCAGAGAGCATTAAGATAAATGTAGGGAACAACAGATGAGGAAATGAGCAGAGGACTGGAAAGGTAGAGTTTAGTAATGGTAAAAAAAATAAACAACGACACATTGAAAATATACTACACAAATAATAGGAGAATAAAGAATAAGATAGATTTGTTAAGAGGGCTAGCGAGTGTCGGAATTTTGATTTTATTGCAATAATAGAGTCAAGGCTTGATTTTTCGGATAAGAAATATTGACCAAAGGTACAGATTTATTGTTATAATATGTTTCATAGACATAAGAATTGGAGGAAAGGAGGTTGGGTGATTATTTATATTAGATATAATCTCCAGTGTTGCAAACTACGACAATTAAAACAGACATTAACACCAAGGTCCTTATGACCAGACATTAAGGAGGGGAGGGATAAAAATTGTTATAAGATTATTATATAGACTGCTGAATCTTATTAAGGAAACTTCGTGTCCTCTATGGTAGAAGATAGAACTAGCAAGTAGAAGTTATCATGCGTGTATAATGGAATATTTTAAGTTAAAAAATGTCGACTGGGAAGCTTCTGTAGATGATCAGGAAGCCGAGTTATTTTTTTAATATGGTCTAGGATAATTTTCCTAAGCAGGTCATAAACCAACCCACTAGTGATGATAATTTATTAGATTTAGTTCTGACGAATATGGAGGAGAGCATTAACGATACAAAGTTTAAGGGGAATTTAGAAAGTAGCGACCACTGCGAAATTGGATTTAAGTTAAAATAGAACTTGGGTTCTCAGTAGTATAAATGAGGTTAAAATTCCAGATTCTAGAAGAGCGGATTATATTGGTCTGAGGATCTTGCAGACTCTTTGGCGACTAACGATTGAAGTCAATAAGAACCGTCGAGGAGGGGAGATAGCCTTCAGGAAGAGAGGAATAGTGTATATCAGGAATATGAGTCCGTTGTTAAGTGGTTAATTGTCGGACAAAATATGAATGTTCTGTTTAGGGAAATTAGAACCATGGCTGTAGACTCCAAATGGATGTCGGATAAAGTTAAGCATTATATCGGCATTAAAAGAGGCATTTATCGGAAAAAAATCCGTTGAGGGTCAATTAAGGCAGAATGAAATACAATGAGCTAACTCAATAAATTAAAAAGTTAATTGTCCAACGCAATGAATGGCATACCTAATAAAAATTATATATGTACATACAAAATTAACAAAAAAAATTATTAAAATTATTTGTCTAGAAAAAGAATGTGTGCCCATCTGGCGGCCTATGAACCTGGAGAAGGATAGGTCAAGCAAATAGAATAGGCAATAGCTTCTTTAGTGCGCGAAAATGATTCGCACACCTCTGAATGCCATATTAGAATAGAGTTCTTTGGTATAAATTAACCATCCCACAGAACCTACGACGTTGCTTGAGAAAATAAGGTGGTCGACTTTTGTTGCGAAGATCATCATGAATTCGAACCATCACGGAGGAGCCAAAAAGGAGCAGTGATAACTGCCTTTTGGACATCATTAAGATGAACAGTGTAGAGAAATGGCTACTTTAAGCATTCTGGAGGAGTATAGGTACATTAAAGCCCCCCTCCCCCCTCATGAGGAGAAGCGTGGGAAAGGTAGCCGGCGAATAACCATAACTGCTTACCCTGTTTGATCTCCCCGCCGCTTTGGGCAGTTGGAGCTAACATCTGTTTTAAGGCGACCACATAAGGTCCTTAAAAGACGCTCTAACGATCCAATTACCTACGAGCCCCCTAAACCCGTGGTTATGAAAAAAATGGGTGCTAGTCAAAAGGCACGCCAAGTAGCGGTGCGGTCGCGAGCCTCTAATTAGCGAGCCGACTTGGGCACCCCAGTGCCACCCTCGGCAATTCTCGCTCTCCCCAGATGCGAACTCACCCTTCACGTCCATCCCCTGCCTCTGTGGCCTGGTCACTTCCCCCTTCAGATGGGGCGGTATTCCGCCTATAAATAAGCCCCGCAACGAAAGATAGGGGATCAGAAGTCGATACGCCAGAAAAAGGATTAGTTCGTGAAAATCGATCCTTCAGCTAGACAAGAAGATCAGAAGTCGATACGCCAGAAGAAGGATTAATTCGTGAAGATCGATCCTTCAGCCAGACAAGAAGATTAGAAGTCGATACGCCAGAAGAAGGATTAGTTCGTGAAGATCGATCCTTCAGCCATACAAGACTATTTTCGTGAGAAACGATAGGATCAGATTGAGAAAATCGATCCCTCCTTTCCGGGCCGTATTAACCTAAATAGTCAAGCTTTATATCGGTGCCATACCGAAGAATCCTTTACAGACTGCGAAGAAGTCTGACTGAAGAAAAGCAAAGCCGCTCACACTCGAGTGACTCTCACATCTCAAGCTCCGTAAGAGTGAGAGGAGAAGAACCCAGCCCCAACGAGCTCCCGTTCTTTAATTACGTTGAAGAATCAGCCCCCTCCTCGACAAAATTTCAACCATCAGCCACAACACTTCAAAGCGAGAGATAAGTCCTCCAGCGACATCTGACAATCCCTAATACCTCCTGTCATGTAAGTTAGAAAGAACATTTATATTCATATTGCGATAGTGGAAGTTTAGTACGTCTCACGTTTTAAAGGGGAGTAGAAACCATTGTTCGTGAACCTAGGTCATATTTGCTTGTAGGCGCGAGTACGTTAATTTAATGTTTAACGATAATCAAATAGAGTCACGATAAAAATACTAATCGGCAATTGGTATGTTTACGGGTAGCCTATTTGTTTAGTTTTGTCATCGTATCCGTGCGAAAGGTCTAGATGCCAAAGATAGAAATGTGTTAACTGTTGGTTTGTTATAGTTAAGTGTTTCATTTAAAAATACATGTTTATTTTGGTATATATCTGGTGTTTCCTCTTATCCTTATGTGTTTAAATAGCTCTTCCTTAAGAAAAAAAAATACTTAAACAAAGCCTACTTCATCATAGAAGTAACTCACGCACCACAAAGCATACCGCTACAAAAAGGGTGTCAAAGAGTATAGTGATAAAAAACAGAGGGTCATTCTACGACAAACAGTAACCTCGCTGAAAGCACGAACCAGATCCAACGAGAAAAGATTGAACAACCAAAGAGGAGAGATGTGAAATCCGATATATAAGGTAAAGGGATCGGGTTTCTTCTGAACACTCAAAGTCCTGTTATCGCCCATTGCCCTTGACTCTCCAGGTTTAGCATTCGGCACGACGCAAAGTGGAGATGCCCGAGGTGAGTTATTTGGGTGAGCGATGCCGGTATCCACCATATACTAAAACTTCGTTTTTAGGACTGAGACCCTATCTGAGCTAGAGGTCTAGGACGAGCGAAAACAGGCCCTTCTCTTTTCCCAATCCGATAAACTGCATTCCACAGGCCTACTATTGCAAGGTGAAGGATAAGGTCAGGATACTCCTGTATAAGGCACTGGGAGTGAGGCTCAGTCGAAGGGAGACGGACAGAAAAGAGAGAACTTTGAGAAGGAAAGAAAGAGCTAGAAACAATGAGAGATATCGTGCGGTCGACAAGCTTGCGGCGACGAGAATTGAACAAGAGGTCGTAGACAGAAAGGAAATCAAGGTCTAAAATAGGCCATTTTACCTCGCCAATGAGGAAAGTTAATCGAAAAATTCAACGAAGGCCCAAAGAAATTTAAAGGTTGCGCTTTCCATTTGCCCTAATATCAGAATTGTTGGTCGCTCGAATAATTAAGAGTAAGTGAAGGCAAGCTTTGTCACTTTGAGAGGTTGGAAGGAGACTTCATTGTGCACCGGTATCTACCAGGAATGAAAGGTAAGAAAGTGGGTCATAAATACAGAAAGATGGACCAACCTGCAGAGTAGAATTTGATGCAAAGGTGTTAGGACCAATGATCTCTTGCCTTTTCAGTTTAAAATGGATTGAAAAAGGTGAAGAGTGGTGTATTGATGTTGTGGAAGAGGTATGTAGTGAAGTATAGGAGTCCAGAGAATGGTAAGTTACTTTGACTATTTACAGACATGGCTCTTTATAGTGTACAAATTTATTCCCGTAGTTGCGATGATACCAACATACGTCTGACAATATTTGGTGAGGTGAAGAGTATGAAGGATAAGTAAGGGATACGAGGAATTTGCATGGTTGTACACATCATACGGGATTATTGCCAAATTTTCAGTTATACAAGCATGTATCAAAGGAGTAAGACTAAAAACTAGGATGGAGAGTGGAGTGAGAAGTAGTACAAAGAATAGTAAGCTGTGCCGAACCTCTCTTGCTGAAGTGCCTTCGTTCGTTATGTCGTTGAGAAGTCGAACTGCGCCTCTGGTTAAGCATATGTTGGTCGTACTGGTGCATGCGCCTATCCCATTTATTGCAATTTTAGATTGTAAAGATGTATTCTTATCTCCTCTACTGTGGTTGCAAGTTTAGATAATTGAGGGACCCCCATGTGGTTGCCCAGAGCTTCCGTTGGAATCTAGACCTGCGAACAAATATCAGCATTAAAATTTTGTGTAGCAATTGCAGAATGAGCTAGTTCCTAATTAAATTAGTATAGTCGCTTGGGTTTTAAGTTACTCAGCCACTTTAGTTGTCTCTTCTAGGTTACGTGGGATCACAATCGTCAGCCAATGACGAAAGTGGTCAAGGATATCCTGCATGAATATTTCCTTTAAAATGAGTTCTAGACCAATAGAATTTTCATTTTCTACGCGTGCCAATTCTTTCAAATAAGTTATTTACCTCCGTTCTCCTATATTCCTGAATGTAGGCATCTTTAAACTCTCCCCGGTTGCACATGATTAAACAATATCATTTGCTAGAGACAGAAAATACTTATGGGTCACGAATGTGAAATGAGAGCACGATTCTTTGTTATTCAGAGAGCCTGCGGGCAGACTTGATGAGATTGCACAATTGTAGCCACTCAACCTGTTTACGGGGCTCAAATTGTGGTAAGTTAACCAGGGCTGAGATGTAAGTTGGTTGATTTGGAAGCGCGGTTGCAGTTACTGTAGGCGTGGTGATCGAAACTGTGGTTCGAGTCTGAGAGAAGCAATGTGCTAACGAAGTCGAACTCGTTTTGGAAGCAGAAGTGGATGCTACATGTACGTAATCCATTATGTTTTATGTGTGGATTAAGATTGGGAAGGTGAAAATTTGAATGGAAAAGTTTCTAAGTTCTTAAAAGGGCGAAAAGTACGGTAAAAAATATTTATACGTATTTCAATAAAGCTTTTTTAGTTTAAATATTGTAAGCTAGGGAAATGAATATTTAATATATATATATATATATATATATATATATATATATATATATATATATATATATATATATATATATATATATATATATATATATATATATATATATATATATATATATATATATATATATATATATATATATATATATATAAACTAGGATGTAATAATTATTGAAAGATATAATTTGAAGAATGGAATTTTCGAAGATGGCGAGTTACCGTTTTATAAATTAGAAATCGATTAAAGAGAGAAACCTGAGCTTATTCCAGTGTTTATAAAATGGAGGATTGAAGAAAAATAATTTTAGAAAAAATAATTTTAGATTTCCATATATTGTGCGATTAAATCCAATATATCATTTAAAATCGTGTCGAGCACGTAAAGAATTTGGATTCTTTTTTACAACGGAGAGCTATGAGCGCGCTTAAGGAAAAGTTCACTTTTCATTAAAGTTAACGTTAACTTCAAGAAAGAAGAAATATATGCGCCCTCTGGACAGATTGGAGATTCCTCCTGTATACAGTGGGCGGGGTTCTTACTCTAAAGGGGGCAATTAATCCTTAATTCCTCCTTATTCCACGCTTTGACTTCCACTTACTTCACCAACTAAAAGCAACATAACACGACCACCGCTGCACCCAAAGCCACTTAAAGTAGGGTATAGTTAATTCCAGAAGGAAGCCCCAATAGGGGGCGCGAAGAAGGGGGGGTCCTTAATACCACAAGCCCGAAGTTCTGTGGAGGCGCATCTTAGCTTAGGCCTATTTAGGTAGGGTGGTCGTGAAGTGCTAAAATAAGTAGGTAAATAGGGAACCACAAGCTGCTAGGTTATAGGGAACGTTTTCACTGTCTTTTTTTACAGATTCAGAGAGGAAGGAAGAAAACAAACATGGGCTTTGGAGGAAGGAACGAATAAAAGAGCGCCTAGGCCCTCGACTAGCAAAAGAATGTGGGATTACCCCCCTCTAGGGAAGGGAGGCAGTGGAATGCCTACGAGTACCTCTACGGATAATTGACCATGAGATCAAGCCGGACAAAAAAAAACTCTGCAGAGACATTATTTGGATAGATAAAAGTAGCCCTCGTCAAAATTATCGACATCATAAATGGCTACGTGGTAATTGCAAGTAAGGAAAAAGAAATAGAAAAATTAGTGTGCCAGGAAGGAATAGAGACACTAAAGGGAATAGGACTAACGCCCAAAATCCCGCCCCAGATAACTGCAAACAGAAGTTTCATCTGCAGGAAAGTCGACGTTTAGGTGGATTTCCATGACAAAGAGGAAATGAAAGAAGAAATAGAAAAAATCATGAAGGCATAAAAATAAATAAAATAAATAAATTTGGCCACCAAACACATGTCTTTAAAATTGTTTGTGTAACAACAGATATGGCAGCAAAAATATACCAACGAGGACTGCTCATGTTTAACATGAGAATTCCATCAGAGAACATGGAGCGCGAGAAACATATTAATATTCAAATATGCTTCCGCTGCTATAATAGGGAGGACCATTTGACGCGTGACTGCACTGAGAAAGATACAATATGTGCTGAGTTCGGACAGAAGAACCACGAATGGAGACGGTGCAAGGAAAGTACTAATAAATGCGTGAACTGTCATGGGCCGCATAGGACTATGGCAATGGCATGCCCCCAAAGAAAGGAGATAATAGAACGAAAGGAAAAAGAAGCGAGAAACGAAGAAGAAACTAGAAGAAATGCAACATACGCAGGAGTGGCTAAAGCCACTGTGAAGCAAATACAGGAAGCACATACTCATCTAACTGTGCCACAAGGGGCGTCAACAGAAGTTCTCACATGCATACTATATGCCCATGTGGTAAATATTGGGAAATCGGGCACCTTCGCTACCACACTCAATACAATGCTATAAAAAATGGAATGAAGAAGATGTGGTTCCCTGACAACCCCCCTCATCTGAAATCCTTAAAATTAACGTCGCTTCAGCGTCGGCACCAACGAGCAACGAGGAACATACTACTGAAGCAACGCAATTTTAAACATGTCAGTGCAAAGTAATGAAGGAGACAAAATAGTAAGCATGGAAGCACAGGAAATAAAACTTAAAGTCTGCAGCGATGAATGTTCCCCCCTCCCGAGAGGCAATAAACAAGAAGACATCATCAAGGCAATTAGAGAAGAAAAATGCAAATGGGCATTCAAAGGAAAGACAGGAGAAGAAGACGAGGAAGAAGTACAGAGACTCTTAATGGAGAATAAAATTAGAATCTAACCTGGCGACTGCGTTACTCTCTGCCATTCTACATTCCAAAGTATGAAGAATGGTAGACTTAAAGGCAACGAAGCAGAACCCAACAAGATATCGACCCGCCAGAAGTCCAAAGATCTCTAGACGACCAAACTTAATAAACAATGGAACCAGAAAGGAGAAGAAATCTCAGCATTCTGCAAATCAACACTCAAGGATGGATAGGTAAAACATCGACATTAGGAAATAACTTCAGAGAGATCGATATTCGTCCCAAAGCCAGGAAAACAACCAAACCACCTCAGCAGTTACCGGCCAATATCGCTATTGAACTTCATGGGCAAAGTTTTCGAGAAAATCCTTAACAGAAGACTAAAAGAATATCCTGAAGAAAATGACCTTTATAATGATTAGCAGTTCGGATTCAGAAGAGGGAGACACCGCAATGGCACTTAGCATAATAACAAAGAAAATAGCAAAGGCCAAAGCAGAGAATAACTACAGGGATCTGGTCCTGAGAGATGTAGAAAAAGCATTCGACAAAGTCTGGGTCAGAGGAATGCAATATAAGATCTTAAATCTCCAGATGAATAGCAATCTGGAGAGAATTCCCTGAGATTATGTCACAGACAGAAAAGCATATGTGAAGATCATTGGTTATTCAGGACCAGAATTCGAATTGGAAGTTGGTCTCCCGCATGGGGGCTGTCTTAGCCGCAGGCTGTATTCAATATACACAGCAGACCTACCACCGCCAATAATGCCTGGTTGCCTAAACATACAGGTCGTCGACGACATAAGCCAACTAGTCGTCACTTCGTACAGGAACATACGCTTTCAGGCAAGGACAACAGCTTTAGAAATCAGCAACAACAACAAATACGAAAGAGATTGGAAGATAAGGACGAACAGGAGGAAATTTACAATAATCCCAATTTCCAGGAACAAAACAGCTGAAATTGCAATTGAAGATCAGAACTACAGATATCATAGTGAGGGCAAAGTGCTAGGACTCAGAATAACAAAAAGAGCCTACAAACAACATATAACGGAGAGGAAGAACAAGGAGATTCCGATGCTTAACCTACTGTACATTCTAAGAGGGTTAGGCATGAAAAGGAAAAATCTATCTTGCACTAGGAAGAGAGGTTCTACTATACCCTCCGACCCCTATCAACGGTGAAACAAAGACCAAAATATTGGAACTCCAGAGAATACAAAATAAAGCTCTTTACCTAATCACCAACACCCGTAGGATAGAAAGTAGAGGACTACAGGATCTGCACCAAGAAGCAGGATTAGAAACGCTCAACATCAACACAGGAACAGAGCAGAGAAAATATGGAGGCGGATAGACAATCTGTAGGGGTGCTAAGATGTATAAGAGAAAAACTTCCTTCCAAAAAGCGAGAATATAAATAGTCCATTAAATTACCAAGTCAGAACGGACTTCGCCGTAGCGTGACGGCAGAGTGCTGGCCTCTGGATTCAAAAGACCCGCAATCGATCCCAAAGTCCACAATTTTTACGAAGAAAATTCTCGAAGAAAATGGAGACTACGAAAAACGCTTTAAGGACAACTCAAGAAGACTCAAGATAAATGGATCGCCTCCAGAAGAAAACGGAACTCAAGGAAAATGACTTCAAGGGTTAACTCGTCTCAACTCATCAAGAATAAAAGAAGAAATCATCACGACATCAGAATTTGGAAGGAATCATCACATCAAGTTAATATGAAGATACATTCAAGGAAAAAAAAAACGAAGATCAAGAACTAACCCAGCCAAAATTAAAGAAGTAGGAATCATCAAGAATACTAAGAGTCAGATAAACAGGAGTCAATGTTTGAAGGGGCATCTTCAGTCAAGAAGTAATAAATAGATTTGATAAAAAAGAAAGTTATAATAAAAAGAAGCCCCCTTCCCCTAGATCTACCTCCGATATTTGCAGAGCACACGAACACCAGAGCTAGAGTCTCCTTTAACACTCGATTTCCTAACGACAGACAAGAGCTGAGTATGAGGAGGTACCCATGTTTACTTAAGTATGTAGAAATTCAAAAAGAGAGAAAGAACAAGCATAACTATAAATATATTTACCCGACTATATACAAACCCAACCAACAAAATAACCAACCAAGACACCAGATTGATACCCTAATAAGACAACCGAATTTAAACAACTAAAATAGGAAGAAACAACCGACAAGAAGACAACACAGATCAAAAGTGTAAACAGAAAAATACGAACAAAATTAACTAAAAGTGTAATAAGTGAACTATAGTATTAAAAAGTTTAACAAAAATGATAGTGAAGTGAAAGTTAATAGTAAAACAAGTGAACAAAGTGAAACTAAAGTGAAATAGCGAAAAAGTGATAACAACAAGAGAAAGTTAAACAAAGTAAGGAAAGTAAAAACAAGTAACATAAAAATACATAAACAAAGCTCAGAGCTAAGATAACTCAAGACGGCATGAATGCTACAATAGAGACATGAATGAAAGATTAAGAGAATAAGGGAACAGAGATTAGGCGGTCCTCCCGCTTCTGTATGAGAAACATAGGTGCTAAAAGTGTGAGAAAGGAAGTTAGAATGATGAGTAAATGCATGACGGTGGTTCGGAATCTACGTTAATCAGCAGGTCCCCCTTTTTCTTTGGCAAGGGTATTCCACCCTTTCCACCTTTGACTACCGAGGTTGCTCAATCTGCCTCCTCACAAATCTGTCCTCTTTTGACTTAAAATTTTCCGCCTCCCACTATAAACCCTCTTCTACAGCTTGTTCCAGACTTCCCATTAAGCACTTTACTATCGGTTCACTTGAACTAAGAGTCAGAAGTGTGGGGATTTTCTCCAGGAGCAAGTCGGCCGTAGACCTCCTCCTCTTCTGTGCCCCCCGATCGTGGGAGGGGTACATAGGGGATGAGTAATCGCGAGCCGTACCTTTTCTCCCTCTAAAATAAAGTATACCATTTTCTTACACTTATCTATCGTGTATGAAATAAAGGGAAATGAAATAAGATAAAAAATAATGTAATTGTTAAGCTTACGAATTGCGCTCGAAATAAAATAACGTAATTGGAAAATTTACAATAAATTTAGTGATGGTTTGTATATGAAATTTGATAACAATTAATTGACTAAAATGTAATATAAATAAATATTATTTTGGGTAGATATATTTTAGATATTAATTTATCAAAAGATGGATTAAAAAGTTTGCGATTTAGGCAACCCAGGGCAAAGATGGAGTTTCAGAGAATCATGAAAGATACGAGATATATAAAGTAGTTTAGGTAATTTTAAATAAGAGTGACGCACCTGTTCTGGACTACTAAAGCCTGCAATACTTTTTTCTATCATTGTAATAGTGTTCTGGGAGTAATATTCCGATGGCGGATAGGGTCTATCACCCTTTCTTTATAACTTCACAAAACGTCAATATTTCAACCATATTCTGCACTCAAGAATCTTTCCATGACGCCATCCTGAATTGTCACGGGATGCCTAATTTCCGTTAATGAGTTTGTTTTAAATATTTTTATTTTCGTATCGTTGTAATAGTGTCCTAGGAGTAATATTTCGATAGCGGAGATGGTCTATCACATATTATAAAGTAATAAATAAAATATTTCCATCTGATGCTGAAACACAATAATTCTTCCACGACGGCACCTCGAAATGCTAATGTTCGCTCGCACGTTTCACTATTTGTTTGATAGTGGAACAGTTACGCTCGCTTTGTAGAGAGCATGGCCCTGGCATTAAAGTTGCACCAGCAAAGTGCCTCACAGGAATAGGGAAAATTGTAGCAAATGTCCAACCGCATTTAATATTGTGGATAAATCCTAGAACCACCAGAAATGGATGTAACATCCTTTAATTTCTTACTACGTTTCGAAAACTACTAGTTTTCATCTTCAGGCTAGAATAAGTTTCCTAAAGTTAATACATTTGTAGAAAACATGAAAAGGCTAACGAGCCATTGAGTTGCTTTAAAAGGTGACGAATTATGAAATATCAATAAAATGTTCAATAAGTTAAAATTTTAAATATTACTTGGCAATAGTTAAATTTGCTTTAAAACTGACTCAAAAAGGTAGTTAATAAAATGACTGGAGACAAGGACATTGTGTTAACATGAGTATCAGATAATTCACATTTTAAAATAAACAGAATATTAATATAATACATCAATAATTGGAATACTTTTAATTTCTTTATGGTGACAATGGATATATGGCAACAAAAGATGAGGTTTGAATTCGATTGAATAATAATTATAGATGGGTGGTATGACTGACTATTATTTGGGATTTTGCTACAATTCATTCATAAATTATTGGTTCAACTAAGTCCAAAAATAATTCCTAATCACAGGAGCTTAAACCTGTTGGACAAAGTTAAATTAATTATGATTCGCATGAAAGAACATATGGAAATAATACACAACCCAAAGTAACGGCATTGTCGCTACGCTTTGGATTTATACAAACGAATATGTTTAACAGGGTAGTTAGTGAAATAAACTAAATTATCTATCGCAATGACTTTCTTGTTAATTTTATTAAGATAAGAATGATGGAAGATAACTTTTATGGAGAATACGCACGTACGAATGGTTAGATGGAAAATGTGAGGTAAAATTGAAAAGACCAATAATTAGGAATAATAATCTATTTACCGAAAACAACGACAAACAAATATATAATACATATAATCTTATGGCTTGATGATATAAATTGGATGGGAAAACTCTCCACTAGAGATTTGGTAAAGGAATATGATTTACTTTATTATATCCGCGGTCACGTACAAAATAAATTTGTCCAAGGGGATTAAAAGGCAAGAATAGTGAAATAATTAATTCATAATGTAAATATGTATTAACTATCATAAATGATAAGTTGAAAATAAGTTTAGAAATAAAATACAATATGGTATTGATGGGAAATTAAATTGTAGATTGTGTGATGAAGATTGGAATAGTAGGATTGTAGGAATAGAGAGTTTGTAGGAATTGAAATAGTATATAATAGGAATGTAGGATTTGAAATAGTAGGATCACGTAGATGGTATATACAAATGTAGGAAACTGTAATTAGAAAAGAGATAAAATTAACAGTTAATTTTTTGCAAACGTATAATACACTTTTCACAAATTTAGTAGTAGAAATTTTAACAGATCTGCTAGAGATGAGGACGGGAAACGCAAGATTTTCGTGTACGAAAAATCAGGCTGCTCCCGAGATTAAGAAGACGTCTGTCTGATTGGTCGGTATAATCATGTGACGTGACGTCACAATTGGTGTCCGATTTCGTACACGAAATAATTAAATATTTTTAAAGAAATTCAGAAATTTCTCCACTTGCGTGGGGGAAATATGAATGATATTATAATATAACTTTGAGCAAATGAACAAATTGTCTCTATGCGTCAGTTGGCTACATATGTGACAATCTTTTCTCTCTGCAGATGCCTCAATATGTATTACTTGTTACCTACACAAATTAAAATTTATCCCCACTGATTTACTGTATTAGTAATTGACAAGACAAGTTTTCTACTTACGAATGAGATCCTTAAACGAAAGAAGAGAGCACAATCCGGATCTAAACTATATTTTCACACGAACACAATGAAGTCTAAATCTAGCTGCAGCTCTTAGCTCCGAAAAAACGTTGACAAACCAAATTATAGTGATAGGAGCACAATTTATATTATATATATATATATATATATATATATATATATATATATATATATATATATATATATATATATATATTATAGTGAAAATTGGTGTAATGTTATTTATTAACGCATGCTATGCCTTAATCAAATTTACTTTACTCGATGCGATACCTCCTTTACCAAACCCTTACCACCTTTACTAAATGTATTCACCCCCCTTTGCTAGCTTGACGCTCTTTTCCAGCCGCAGCCCTCCTATAAATACATTTATCTTTCAAACCAACACACGAGAATCGACGAGAGACTTAGAGAAATTATGAGTACGCTGATTAGAGCAGACGAAAAAGCAGTTCCAGAAAGAGCCTTTAGAACCATCCAAAACTTTAGATGGGCACAGGAAATGATAAATAAAAATACGGAAATAAGACTTATCTCTGAACAAATTCGGAAGGAAGGACGTAGTATAGACCTATACAACGAACTTAGAAGAAATAAAAGAGAATTAACGCAAATGATAAGCGATAAGCAACAAGAATATTCAAAAAACCAGGACAGGAAGTTAGATGTCGAAGAATTCCCAAAGAAATTTTGGAAATGGGTAGCTAGAATGAAGGAAAAACCAGCAAAGGAGAAGATCAAAATTAAAGATGAGAGAGGGATACTAATTGAGGATGAAAGCGAGATAAAGATAGTTTTCAAAGAATACTGGAGAAATGTTTTTAGAATCAGCGAAGAAGAAAATTAAAATTTTGACACTGATTTTGAGAACGTACAAGGAGCGGTGAATAAGGTTTGCAATTCGGATATAAGGAAACGAGATATGAGGAGAAGTGTTTTATTATTTTTCAATATAACTACCCTTGACTTCAATGCACTTGCGCCACTTGTCCCTGAGGCTTCGAATTCCCGACAACCAGAAATCTCCCGACTGCTGTTCAATCCACTCCTGGACGGCGAGCTGGACATCTTCATCGTCCCCAAACCGGCGTCCACGCAGTGCAGCCTTGAGCTGGCCAAATAGAAAGTAGTCGCTAGGGTCCAGATCTGGACTGTAGGGGGGATGGTTGAGCTCCTCGAATCCACACTCGCGCAGGGCAGCTTGCGCAACTCTGGCCTTGTGGACAGGGGCATTTTCGTGAAGGAGCAGGACACTGCGTGTCAACTTGCCACGCCGCTTCTGACGGATGCACTTCTTCAACCCAGCCAGTTCCTCGGAGTAATATTGGCCTGTGATGGTCCTTCCATGAGGCGCATAGTCCACCATCAACACTCCCTCAGAATCCTAGAAGATGGTAGCCATGATCTTCCCGGCTGAAGGTTGGGTTCGGAACTTGATGGGGGTTGGAGAGCCCCTGTGCTTCTAGGCCATGCTTTCGAGCTTGGTCTCAGGATCCCAGTGATGGACCAACGTTTCACCGCCTGTCACTATGTGTGACTCGAATCCTGTTAGGTCTTGGTTGTACAGGAGCTGCAGCTCCTCCGAAATTTGACGACGTTGAAGTCGATCATGGGGCGTGAGGTTTCTAGGGACCCAACGGGCAGAGACCTTGGTCATGGCCAAATTGTCGAGGATGATGTTGATAACACTTCCATGTGATATTCCAAGTTCTCACTCGATTTCTTCGACCTTCACCCGTCGATTTTCAAGGATTATCTTATCGACATGGGCCACATTGTCCTCGTTGGTCACGTCTGACAGGTGTCCTGGACGGGGGTCATCTTCAAGGGACTCACGCCCATGGCGGAACTCCCTATTTCAGCGAGCTATGGTTGCATAGGAAGGGTCCCGTGTCGGTGTACACTGCAACCATGCGTTTATGGATCTCTTTTGCATTCTTGCCTTTCTTGGCCAACAATTTGATCACTGCGCGGTGCTCAACCTTTTCCATTGTTGAAAAATTTGTGACTGACGATCTGCGATCAGATACTGCTTCTTAAATAGACGATGCAAGAGCGTGCGGCTGCAGGACCTAACTTGTCATAACTTGTCCTAACACCCCTACAAACAGCCATCCCCCTTCCTCTGTTTTGCCCTATCGATTCGCAAAACCTATTGACCACCCCTCGTAATTGTCGAAGAACTCAACCAGACAACGGCCAGGAGTCAACACTATGATTCGGTTGACATAACAAGAAACAACAATGAGGGAAATGATGCTACATTATCCGTACAAAAACTAAAAGATAACATAAACAGCTTCAAACAAAAGACGCCAGGAGTCTCAGGACTCACAAAGCGGAAACTACACAGAAGAGACTAATAATATCTTGGAGGGATTGAAGAACCTATTCAATGCCTGCCGTAATACAGGCTACTACCCTAAAGACCTAAAAGTAGTATAAGTGATTTTTATCCTAAGGCCAGGAAAATCTCCACACAGGGTTGAAAACTATAGACCAATATCTCTGCTTGACTTCATCGGGAAAGTATATGAAAAGATTCTAAAGAAAAAACTCGATCAACATCTTGAGTGTCAATTCGGATTCCGGACAAACAGGAGCACGGACATGAGACTCCGTTTAATTATGGCGGAAATAGCCAAGGTCAAAGGTGAAAAGAGGAGTGTGAGCATTGTATGTAGGGACGTCTCCAAAGTGTTCGACAAAGTATGGCAGCAAGGCGTACAATATAAGATACTTCGACTCAGATTAAGCAGTCAGCTGGAAAGGATGTTATGCAACAATGTAGCTAATAGATACGTGTATATAGCCATGGGTAATCACCAAGGGAAACTCTTTAAGCTAGAGGCTGGAGTCTCCAGGGCGGTTGTCTGAGTCCGTTATTATACGCTGTTTATACAGCGACGGCAGAAGAAATTCGAAGAATTAACGAATACGAACGCAGATTGAAAATCAGTACAAACATAGACAAATTTGAAATAGTTCCCATATACAGAAGAAAAGTAGCAGACATCAACATGGACAATGTAAGATATGGATACAGTAACGCCTGTAAAGTACTAAGTTTGACAATAACGAAATCCGGTTACACGAAACACGTAGCCGAGAGAATACAGAAAAGAAAGAGACGACTATTACTCCTGTATAAATTAAGAAGTTTAAGTCAAGAGAATAAAAAGAAGATTTACAATGCGATTATCCAACCAACACTGATCTAGCCAGCAATCACAATGTGTACATTGTTAAGAACTAAACTGCTCGAACTACAAAGAGTCCAGAACAAAGCAATGTACCTAGTACAAATACAAGAAGGACAGAGAGGAGAAGGATAGAAGAACTGCACAGAGAAGCCAACGTCGAGCCCTTAAACAGGATAATCACGAAAAGAGCAAAAAGAGTCATCGAGATGACGCATGACGAAATCGGAGACGACCTTTCAATGCAAATAGAACTAGGAGTAGACTGGAGTCCTCACCACCTCTTCCCAAGCAGGGCGAGGATCGGGAATGAGGACGAAGAAGAAAACATCACTGGATATAACAACAGATAAAGAAATACAGCAAAGAATTTGATAACCGTTTAAGAGATAAATACCAGATTAGACAAACGGGTAAGAGAACCGATACGCGACGAAGGAAAGGGGAAAAAAAACACTTGAGGAACAACAAATGTGAAAGCGAAAAGATAAAATGGAAAACATACATGCAAGAATAGTCAGTTAGAATACAACATAACATGCGAGAAAAGCAAAGAAATTGTACTTAAAAACAAAAACACACTAATAAAGGTTTGAACGCAAACTATAAATAGTAGGTAACAAAAAACGGAAAGCACTGGCACCTGGATCTCAGGTACTTCTTCTGTAACTATAATTCCAACTTCTAACTAATTAAAATGGACAGAGATTAGCTTGACCTCCAAGCACCTTGTGGCTCACTGCACACCTCTAACTTCTTTCCATTCCTCACTAACTCTTGGTTACTATCTTTCTTCATGGGCTCTACAAATATACGTGGGTGGGTGATACACACCGTTGTATTAGCGCCGCGTATTAGATGTAGGGTCGAGACAACCTAGGTCATCTGTTTTATCTTCTACTAGTTTCTTGCTATACTATCGCTCCCTTTCCTCTTCCTCTCTTTGTCCTCCTCCTCTTTCCCCTGTTACCCTCTCACCAGCGCCGCAAGGCACAGGGAGTGGGAAGGGGGGAATAGGAGGAGTCCGGGCTCTCTCGCCCCTTCTCCTCAATTCTGGCCTCGACAGTAGGCCAGAAGAGAAGAGATGGGGGGGGGGGGATAGCTCTGGACGCAATAGCCTTTTACATTCTCACACCTTTTCTTCTATTCTATTATTCTAACACACAAGAAATCTTCAAGAAAATTAAGCTGACCTAAAAGTTCACAGCCGGCAAAGGAGGGAAAGACGAGGGAAGTCATATCAAGGAAACACCATCGATTTTTACCTTTTCCCCACGGGGACCTTTAAGAACAAGATTTATATTGTACGTAGCCACGTATAGCAAACCCATATCTGGCTAAGTCCCATACACAGTTCCCCCGCCCCCTGGCGCAGGTGGGCTAAAGTTAATTGAACTGCCATTCATCTAGTCTCGCTCCAACTATGTCGGTCCACTTTGATAGACATAATTGGAGACGTAAAGGAAAGCAGGTTTGAGGATTAGCCCACTGTGGAACTCTACGGCAGAGACTACCCGGTTACGAGGCGATGCTGAAAGCTTTGGGGAAGAATTCACTCTAATCTCTAAGGGTAGTTTCCGGCCAAGACCACAGGGAGAATTGCAACCATCCCTGTGTAAGTTGGAAGCAGCATCGATAACCAAACCCCGGAAGGGGATGCACCCCCGGGTGGTGGTGGTTGATTCGACCACCATCTAACAAAAAGTCCGCCACATATCATCCTTCTGAGTTTCTTCCCCGGGTTCACCCATCATCATTCATCCTTCCCATCCTGCAGTTCATGTTCGTTGAAGCTCTCTTGCAATGGGGAGGGAGGTGGGGTGCCCCCCATAAATATCTCTACAAAAAGTCAAGAAATCTACAATAAAAAAGAAACCCTTGAACTAATTACCAAGAAGTTAAATCCGCAGTTAAAAGACAAGAGAAAAATTAAACCTAGGGGTTCATCCTCCCCGAGGGAAAAATGGAGCCCAACGGAACCACTCGGATCCCGCTGCGCACCATCAGTGGAAGCAGCAGGCCCAGCCGAGAGAAGGTCTTCGGAGTGGTCTTCGGGAAACTGAAGATTGCAATGATTCGTCTTCTCGAGGTCCCCACAAGTTATGTGGCGATCTGCGAAAAAGAAAAAGACGTGGAGGGAATAACAAAGGAAGAGGCAGTGGAGACACTGCGTGGAATAGGTCTCCAACCGGCAATCCTGCCGCAGATACAGACGCACAGGAGCGTCGTATGCAGGAGAATAGATTCTTGGATTGGGCAACACTCAGGATCAAATAAAGGAGGAAATAATGAAAAATAAACCATGGGCCAAGTTACAGAGATAATTAAATTCTGGAACAGAAAAGAAAACACCGAGTCCGCACACGTCATCAAGATTATTTTTGCGGACACAACGATGGCCCAAAAGGCCAAAGAAAATGGACTACTGCTATTCAATGCCAAAATGGCAAAAAACTTGAGAGATGCCCTCTACTCCAGGGCAAAACAAATTTTTATCTTTATATACCTACCACACATTTTCATTCTATTTACATCAAATTCAAATAAAATTCAACACACGATATCAGACTCTGCTCTTCCGACGATCTCACTTCGATTCCCTGCTATTTTCCAGATACAGGAGGCAAGGCCAATTGAATATTTCATACGCCTCTCACTGAGAACTGTGATTTTATACAAGCTATACCGTGGACGGTATAATCTCGAGAGCCAACTACGAGATTCAGTAAGGTTCCCACCCCTGTTTCCCCACCCCTGCTCCCCCACCCCTGAATAAAAATTCCTTTATTTCCCTGGCTCGTCATAGTGGTATGACGTGCTAAGCCCTGCTCATCCCTGCCCCGCAGTGACTTGGCTCTGTGAATGTGACTCTACACATAGAGCTCTGTTGCAACTATGCCGTTCTACTTAGAAAAGGCATAATTGCAAACTTTGAAGAAAGAAGGTCTGATGCTTAGCCCGCTGCGGAGTCCAAAGGAGCAGACCTGCAGTGGGACTCAGTTACCAACGCGAGGAAGATTAATACCCTACCCTGCGTCACCCCGACTGGAGTCAGTTGATTCGGGCTTGAGTCATCATTAAGTCCGCCATGTTTTTACACCCTATGAGGAGCTCAACCAGGTTCATATTCACGCATTAATCATCACCACATCCGACTCATTTTCACATGGTCGTTATCGGCAAGGTGGGGAACCCCATATAAAGAAAAAGGAAAAGTAAGTTAAAACCGAAATCAATGGCATGCAACACATCCTTACTCATACACATAACAGATAAAACACCCACTACCTACCGACAGACCCACCACCAACAATGAACACATACTTCTCAAACTAGCCGCTACACATGACACCCCATCACAAACAAAATAAAGACACACACAGCCACAAACTCGTCTTCCGCTCACAGGAGGACCAGTCAAATTTCACGAACTTGCATCGGACACACTCACCGCACAAAACCTCCAAACAAAATTAGCCTATGGTTGGCTTTCTCAACTGATGACCTCCGCACACACCTCAGACAGAAGTATGGGGAGAAGGTCATCACAGATCTGTATTAAAACCGCACGAAACAATGGGCAGTAATCACACTGTCCGACGAACATAACAAGACACTGCTGCTAGACCAAGGTATCAAGGTCTGCGGCACTCTAACGCACCCACACTACATCGAACTACAGCTAAACATAAGACCTACACAGTGCCACCGATGTTACAAAACCGGACACTCTACACGTGATTGCCAAGCAAACCTACCTAAATACCACTACACTACCTGCAAAGTCACTACATCCCTCTGCACAAACTGCGGCGGCGACCATGCCGCCGTCAACCCAAAATGCCCTTACCTTAGTAAGGCCCGCTCGGACGCCGTAGCAGCTATACGGCATCCTTAACCCACCAACACAACCACAACATTCCGCCCCCGCCCCTTCTCCCCTCACAAGAACATTCGCTGCTGCTTACGGCACAACGGTGTCCACACCTCTCCCTGCACTACCTCAGACACACCCAACCCCAGCAGCAACCCAGACTCACCCACATATTCCGACACCCACCCCTACCCCACACCACACCACACACCCAACGAGACAACACACCCAAGGCTACATCTGGCCGCCTTGCTCTCAACGGTGGCAAAAGACATGTCGAGGGGTGGGCCCCGATTATACTCAAAGATACTCAACAACCTATTCACCTCGCACGGTCTAGAGCAGATCACCTTCCCCGAGAAGGTGTTCTCTCTAATCGACGAGCACACACACAGGAGACCCACACTCCTCCCCACCACGATGGGCACGAACACCTTCTCCCGTGGACCCCCTCCCTCACCACGCTCCTGCCTCCACCCGCCCTTCTTTCCCTTTCCCTCTCACCACTGTACCCTCCTTACCTGCCCCTCTTCCCACTGCTCCCACCTTTCTTCCAACCGCCTCCTCTCCTCTCTCCACTACTACCACTCCTTCCTCCTCTATACCTAAACTCCCTCCTACCACCAGCACTCCTTCGGCATCGACTCCCCCTATTGCCACCATCCCTCGTCCTACCGCACCCACCCACCCTCTTACAGCCTCCAACCCCTCTCCCACTGACACTATAACCGCTACCTCCTCCTCCCCCAAGACCACAACACCCCGCATTAAACAAAAAAAAAACTCCACCACGACCCCCTTCCCCCTCCCGCACACACACAACCACGCGTAAAGCCGACCAATCTCCTCTCTGCTGTTTCCTCCTCTCCTCCTTCCACCCCTCCTTTTCTGCCGTCCCAAACTCTTCCCTCTCCCAACACTCCCCCTCCCAGACTCTACTCTCTCCAACCCTCCTTCCATGACCACCACCCACTCTCCCACTTTCTCTAACCCTCCCTCCGCAGAACAAACCCCCCCCCCTCCTCTACCACGGCCTGCCCACCCAATAATACCACATACAACCTCTCCACTCCGTCGAAACCACAGTCGACACGCGTGAAGGTACTCGCTCCCCACGCCTCCTGGGTAATAACAAAGGAGAGGGAAACGGTCCCGGCTAAATCAGCCTCACGCGCACTCCGCCCACGTCAATAGGACGCCTTAACGTAACACAATATAACGTACGCAGTTGGCACGGTAATCGCCATACGGTTGACAACTGGGTCCTAAAGATACAAAGACCTGGCATAATACTCTTGAACTCGACTAGCCTACCCCCTCCCAACAACAGACTCTGCATTACAGGCTACCACACATATCTAACTCCACAGGCGCCGCACCTAGGATCAGCGATCCTAATAAAGGGCTCTATACACCACTCACTCATCCAAACACATGATGCTTATTGTCTAGCCTGCAAGATACAGACAAGCTCCGGCCCCATCCTAGTGGCCACTCACTACAGACCACCACGCCTACAATTAAACATAGAAGTCCCACTCCGGGCTCTATCAAACCACAACCTTCCTATCTTCTTTGCAGGGGACATCAACGCTTTCCACCCAACACTCCTTTCCAACACCACGAATGATGCAAGAAGGTACCTGGCCAGTGCCCGGCCGCGTTATCGCTGCGAGTACATCGGCCGGGCCTTCCCTCCATTCTTCGGTCCTCGCGGAGGAACCACGTTTCCGGACGTAGTCTTCCGCAACTACCACGCTACATGGTTCTACACTCAACCTTACCGAATTCCCACGTACTCCCTGACCACATAGCGATATGCCTTATCATATCTACATCTCCTATAATCATACCCATACTCCTCAGCTTCGTCTTTGCTGCTTCGGACCTTGGAAAGATCGGTAACTCAGTGTACCCATGTAAAAATTAGCTACCCCACATATTTTAGCTTGTAAAGAACAGCAACCCGTTTGCTGAGCCTGTGAATAAAATCCTCAAACAGTTACGATCAATCAATCAAAGATAGTCAAATAACACGGTAATAGAGCATTTTTATTAAAATATTTCCAGATTAAAAAATAGAATATCTAACAATAAAATGTTAAATTGAATTATATTGATCACTGTTTATTTCTTTCTCTCCACATAAATTCTTGAAGATATGAATGTAAAAGTTCCTTTTTGCAGCCTTTGCATGCTCTTGATACCTGATTTATGCGTTCTCCAATAGGTTTCAATTGATTGTGTATGCACACCTATATGTAGGACGACAAAACATACAGCGAGGTCTCATTGAATATTTGAGTAAGCTTTCCACTGGTCACTATGAATAACTGTTCCAGGCCTGATCACATTTTTCATTATGGGCAATATAGGCATGACACTACGAGATTCTAATATCTCCATATAACCAAAATAAGGCACTGTACTTGTATCCACAAAAACAAAACCCATATAGGCTCATTTGGTGCTCATCCTCTATGATACTTCAGCTTATGGAAAAAAACATGATTCGCCAACTTGAAAAAATCAGTCCTGCACCATTAATCTTAATGGGATGTTTTTCGAAGTAATTTATGCATATTTCACAGAAAAAATAAAAATACCAGTAGTAGTATTGTAGGTGAAGGGTCGAGTGCACACAAACTCGGCCTCCTATGCGCGTATCTAGATACGTACACACGCACATGGACTCGCACTCAAGTCTCCTCTCCCCCGCCCCTCCCCTCCTAGCATTGGTCACTACCAACCTTGGTGACATACAGGTGTCCCCCTCCCTCTCCCCCCTTACTTTGGTCAGTGACCTTTTCAAAGGATTCAGAGTTCACACACACACACACACATAGACACACACACACTTGAGAGCGTTTTGAATTTTCAGGATTTTCTTACATGCAGGTGCCCATTTCCCCTAGCATTGGTTACTACCAGCCTTGGTGACATGCAGGTGCTCCACCCATCCCCCCAATACTTTGAATGGACTCACATCGATATTGTTTACTTGTTTGTTTATCCATTCTCTGTTTTGATTTTCAGGGCACAGGATTTAAAACGCTTTCCACGATTCCTTTCGATATTGTTTATTTGTATGTTTATATCTCCTCTGTTTTTTTTTTATTTCAGGGCACGAAATTTAATGAAGAAAAGAGATAGTTATCTTTGATTGGTCCAAGTGTTTTCCAATCGACAAATAAGGAGCTAAATATTACTTCTTTTTTCTCTAAGAGGTCAAAATGAAATAAAGAGATAGCTATCTTTTGTTTAAACTGGACCGTCTATCAAACCTTATTTTCCAACCTTGACCCCGCTCGTTCATCTGACTTGAATAAACATATTTGGTTTTTTTTCTCAAATAAGTCACAATGAAGTAAAGAGAGCTACCTTTTGTTTAAACTGGATCATCGACCAATCTTACTTTTTCAACCCTTACCCCCCTCCCCTCGCCCCCTCTCATTTGTAGAGATATGAAAGGCCATTCTAAACCTTCATTTAATTATTATAGATCACAGCTTGTTGGGAAGAACCTTTATCCCTCCTACGGTAGTATTTTAATTTTTTAACTAAGTGCAAGAAAATGAAAGACCTCACAGAAGATGAGTGGGAATCTTGTGGGTAGATTTGTGATTTTCTTGAACATTTCAGCGTTTGTCAGTTGACAGCTCCTTTCACAGAGTAAGTGATTTTCTTCTCTTTTTAAATGGGTTTTTTGAAAAGTCTAGCTTGATATAATGATTTATTTTACTTTTAAACAGAAATATGCGTTTATTTTCTCCAGATTAATAAATTGAAAATAAATATTTAATTTATACTACCCAGGTTACATATTATATATATATATATATATATATATATATATATATATATATATATATATATATATATATATATATATACAATTTGTCAATACGATACACAATTAATTTTATTGAGTGTACAGGATCATTTTTTTTTTCTCTACATTCTATTAAAAGTATTCTTTCCAACGATTTCTTCGTTTCTTTGATCATTATATAAATCAAATTGCTCAATAAAAGATGGATATGATTTACTGTTTGTCATCTGCTGAATGAAATAGACAAAAAACAAGCTACATGTGTTTGAAAAGTAACTTTGAACTCTGAATGGATTGACGATAATAATTTTATTCATTTTTAATAAGGTTTTACGAATATAAACACCATTTTGAAACCCTAGAGATAGGCTGTCGAAATAATACAAACATTTTTTTGTTAACAAACAAAGCGATCTAATGCGAACCAGGTCTATGGCTGTGTCCAAATTAATTATATAAGATGCTGGCAGTTTTAAAGGTAAACATAGATCAGTGTCTCTCGCAAAACATCCATGAAAAACTCGTTTTGTAATTTTATCTCGATACAATAGTTCTTCTATTTCTATTGCATTTATTTTATTAGGAATAAACTAATACGTTCCTGGACTTATCTATCTCAATAATAGACTGAAACTCCGCATATATAACAAGGGTGACCGGTCCTATTAATGGAGATTAAACTGTAACTGTACTGATAATGTTCCCTGTTGTATAGGATTGGAGCATTCTCGAAGACAAGTAGTACGCTTCTCCTGATTTAGGTTAATACAATAAATATTTTTACTTTTTATAAATTGTTCAGACGTAAGTCCAATACTCTGCCCACCTCCAATACACCCCATATCGTTATATAACGAGTAAAAAGCCCTTGACGCAACTGGATCTGTATCGTCCGAATAGTCTAATTCAAACGGTCTTTCAACTTCATTCCCGTTTATATAGATAATGATGCGATTCACATTATAAGGTTTAAATTCAAACGGTGATGCATCAAAACTACCAGAAAATGCAGAAAGATCAACCATTCCTATAACCATGCGTGTAGGTATTCGCCCATGAAGATATTATCCACACTCCTCATTCATATTCCACTCACAATTGTAAAATTTCTCATGCGAACTTGTGTGATAGGGTACTTAGCGTTTGATGTAAGCAACCTATTTTCCATCTCTAGATAAGCTGATGCTGAAAGACGAACTTTTCTAATGCAAAGAAAACTCTCTAATAATTCTATTTTAACTTCTAAGCCAGTCTGGCTTCTAAATAGTGTAAATGAATGTGGTGCTCTGGATAACTTTATTTTTATTGAGACTCCATTAATTAACAGCTTATGTTGTTAAAAGAAATCAGCGTGTAGTTTTCCATATACATCAATTAGTTTTTATGAGATCTGCTATATTTCTTATCTGACTTTCTTTACTAGAGTAATATCCTGCAATGGAAAGAAAAGTAGATTTTTCTTCTTCAGTATAGTTCAACAAGGTCTCTAAATATGTACGATAGGGGTAATTATTTCCAATCGAATTTACAGATGTTTCATTTAGATAAATATCAACATTGCTTGACAAAGCGTGAAGAATATTATTTTTCTGAAAAACATTCTCCCCATCTAGAAGTTGGTTTCCGTTTGACTTCACAATTCTTGCTTTAATATAAAGATAAACCTCACTTGGGTCCACATAATACTGTCCGTTACCAGATACATAATATTCAACCGGTGTGAGGTCGGCAGAGATATTGCTGAGGGGAGAGTAAGACTGATAATTGATTTCAACGATTGAAGTTTGGGTTGGTGGAATAGTAAACAAATCGAGTTCTGTCTTTGAACAGATATTACTTGTTGGATGAAGCGCATTCATTTTACAAGTGGAAGATTTGCAGCCGTTGATATCTTTATGATAACATCTATGAAATGTCTGATGGTTTATATTATGAGAAAAAAACATCCCCAGACTCATCATCATCATCTATTTTCAACTTTCTTATATTCTTCAACTTCTGATACATCCATTTTCGCTTATTTATTACACCTATTTTTTTCTGACTTCCTCTCATTATCCCTCTCAGATTTTAACTTTCTTTTAATATACTGTCTAGTATCTTTAGGGATATTATTTTTTACCCTTCACAGCTGGTCTCTCCGAGCTTGTTTCGCACTCTTCCCATGCACAATATCCTGAACAGTATCGAAACCGGCTGAAATAGCCTTCTTTCCTAGATAACGAGCACCACTCTTTAGATATGGTGCTGTATTTCTGAATAGGGAAGAGAAGAGGGATCCAAGACTATGTACCCTCTGGGCTCTTAACCCTTTAAACACGCGTGGTCCATTCAACATTTTTAATTATCGTTTAATGTTTACTCTTAATGTGTAGTTTTATCATCAAATGACCAACAAAGAATGGAAATCTTTCCCCTTCGACCGTTCTTATATAAATATAAATTGATCTCAAGTCCCCAGAGCTTAGATTCAGATAGTGTGGATTATCAAAAGTTATACTGAATGAACCATCATTGAAAGGAAGATGAATAATTCTCATCAGCCTTGACTGTGTCCTGCCTACTAACTGATAGTCAACAAGGTTAGAGTAAATGTCACATGATCTCGGATGAGATATAAGAGCAGTAAAATCTATATTGAACGCTATACAATGATTTAATTTGGGGATATCATCTCTGAGAGATCTTTTTATTATAGGGGAAATTCTTTTGACAGATGAATTAATAGATTTTCTTTCCTTTTCACATTGAACAATGAGCCTGAAGTGAGCATTGGCATATAATCAGTAGGCATTTCCGTTGTTTTCCGTCAGATTGAAACATTAAATCTTGAGATGATAATTTCTGTTTCATTTCTCTATGAGTGCTTTTTCATTTTGGTATTTTCCAGCGTCTATTCATATTTCATCATAAGCATAGTCAATTTCTTTTATTTTTGTTACCTTTCCTCTTGCCAACATAGTATTTGATGCATAGTTGTTTATTTCCACGATTTTCCGATAGACTGTGAATGCGTGTGTAGACTTAGTAACATTATAGATATTCCTTGTAAATTGAAACTCACAAATACCTACTTCATACTGCCTGTGATTTGTTATTATGGATTTGTGCAACTCGATTCTATAGTCAAACATGTTATTTTGAGGGTAAACATCGAGGGAGGACGAAGAAGGAAGGGTGACATAAAACTCTCTGGCTCCATCTTCACAACTGATATAAAACCTTCCACATCTCCCACCTTTATATAATTTTATAAATGTATTTGCTCAAGATTTTATGGTGATATCACATGCCTTGATATATGAGTTAAACGATTCTGAGTACACTCGCCATTTTACTAAATATAGCTTGTTTTTTCCATGCCCTTTCGCTTTAACTATCCTCTCCACTACATATTTTTTTACGGGAGTCTAATTTTACTTTCTGTAGTTCTTCCTCATAAACCCCACCTTCAATATATTATCCATTTAAATCTTCAATATAATACAGGGCTAATACATTTGATATTTTATATATCTTGTAGATGTCCTCACTCCACCCTATTTCGCACCCTTTTTTAAATTTACTGGAAACGCGTCAGATTCGAACATAATCACCGATCTTATATAGAAACCTCTTATTTTACCTTCAGCTCTCTGCTTCGGTATAGCAACATCGTGTATAACCTTGAACGATGTGTTCCCAATTATTATATGTCTAGAATTATTATAAGCCTTTGCAAAATAATCTAATACGTCGATGTATTTCCAGGTATTATTAAAAGTAAAGTATCTGAAAAGTCTTTCTTTTATTATTCTTTGTACACGCTCTACAAGACTAGCTTTGTTTAGAGAGTGAACATGATAAATGCCGATATTAAATTCGCTTAATAAATGTTTCATCTTATCTCCTTTAAACTTTCCTACATCATCAGAACATATATAAGCTGGAATCCATCCGGATTCTTCCATGAGATTTCTTACAGCATTTGACACTACCTGGTCCGTCTCCTGCTTTAAAGGAGTTAATCAGAGATATCTAGAATATATGTCAATTACAAAGAGTATGTAGCGTACACCATAATTAAAACTTTCATATTTGGACATCACAGTTAAATCTAGTTGCCAGATCTCGTTAGAGCCTTGCGCTTGTACGTGTTTGGTCTTGAATCTTTTTCGAACGGGTTTCTGTAATGTATAGCTATCCAAACCCGAGAGAAAGCTTTCCACATCATATCTTTTGGCGATCTTTTTTACAGATTGGTCAAGTCAATTTACCCCACCAAAAGATGTTGGTAGACTCGGGGATGTATGTATATAAGCGTAACAATCGACGGTTCATTTCTAACTGAATATCTGACTAGCTTACATTCTTATATAACTACTCAATGAAAAGACATCTTATCTTAAAATCCAACTTTATTTTACATCTAGATTAAAATACATAATTTCAATTAGAATTTCATGGATGTTCGCAACCTTATTACTTTGTATACATTTACTGATTCTCTGAATCAAAAGAGCTAGATTAATCGAATCGGGAAATCGGTATTCGATATGTAATGGGCAAAAATTATCAATGTTTATTTTTAATCCAACCTTATATTTTTAAAAATTAATATCAGAAGGTTTTTTATATGATCCAGTATTTGAATAAACATATTTGTTAAAGAATTGTGCTCTGATAAAATATTATTTCTATCTTGGGTAAACTTAAACTTTCTTCTTGCAAATCTTGATGACGCAGGTTGGTGACAGTCCACCCTCTGGACTTTCATGGTGAAACTGGTGATAAATAGATATTCTATTAAATTTTCTTTACACGTAATGGTGACGTAGTCGTAAAGATCCCTGAGGACAAATTCTTTCACAAGTTCGATACTGTTTCTTGTTGAGAAAACAGTGGAACTCATCAAACGAGATATTTTTTTATATACTCAACTTCTGTGATGGTGGGTTTAAGTTTTCGCCATTCATCAAGTCCATCGTTGAATGTAAGATAACAGACATCAACCGCATTCTGTAAGCATTTCATTTGACGAAAACTTTTATGAAACTTGCCTTCAAGTTTCAGAAAAGTGTTGACTTCATACTCATTGTACAGCGCATTTTTAAATCGTGTAGGAATGAACTCTTCGTCCCTTTTCCAGTAAATACCGAAATGGATTCTTGGAAATAGACTGTTAGGGTTAGCCTCCACTACACACTTTAACTGCTTTACACCGTAGTCTTTAACCAAACGATCAACATAGGAGAAATTTTCCTGTTTTTACCTGTGTATTGCAGCAAACACAAGCCAAAACTCATCCTCACTAAGGAATAGTTTATTGTTATAGCGGGTTCTTCCATAAGTATTTTCAAAGATCACTCTAACATAACCGAATTTTGTTCTAGTAATCTTCAAAAGGCTGAATATATTAATTTTATATTCTTGTTGTATAATTTGCTTCACCTGGAATCGAGACAGTTTCTTACGCGTGAGTATTCGTGTGAATTTGGACAGACAGTGAGACAAAAGCCATTAAGATAGGATTTCTCTCACGCGGTTTGAATTTTCAGGTTTTTTTCTTGTATTAACATAACAGTGGAGTTGCCACTTAGCCTTTTACAATTATTTGATTGGACCGTCTAGTTGCCATTTCCATCAGTGAAATTGATTCATAATTCAACCAGTTCCATATTTTGGGTTGTTGGTGATAGTGAGAAATACGACGCGTTTTTGCGCAAACCCTTGAGGTTGAAGTGGAAGAAGTTAATGCATGAGTAATATTTTCTAATTCTTTCCGGCGTTGTGAAGTTTTATAATTGATTTCGGGAAATTGAAAGATATTAACTTTGCTCTTACTTCTTCCCAGAAGAGGGGTGGTGGTCTTTTCCGAGTTCTAGTTAAATCATTAAAGAGGTCGATAATGCTAATTTTTTGGAGTCTTTTACCGTCGATTGTAATCACCGTATTATTATCCCAATTGAATCCTTCTGTATTTTTAAATGTCTGATAAATTAATCTACTCCTTTCACGAACATTAGGCTCCAGTGTTACTAGGACTTCATCTGCATATTCGTTTATTTGATCCCTATTATTCTGGTTGACATTAGCGGGAGGTGAGTGTTTACAACCTTATCATACTGTTTTAAATAATGTTCCAACGTGTTCTTATAAAGTATAATACGTTTATCTGGTGGTATGTGTGAATTATTGAGTATAGTAGTCAATTCTCTCCCTAAAGATAAAAGTCTTTCTTGAGATGGTATTAAGTTTGAGGGTAACTCTTTCTCTTTGTCTGGATAAACAATAATTTTTTTCATCTTAGAAGGTTGGAGAGAAGAGGTGTTAGAACAGAGTTAGTGAAAAACATCCACTGGATTACATGTATTTTCTGTTTTCATTTCGTAATGATTTATATATTTAAAATATTTTATGAAACTTTTTAAAATGTAGTATCATATTTTTTTATATACTGTATATATGAGAAGAATTTGTAGTTTGCTAATATGTTTGAATATTTTGTTAATATGTTTGAATTAATTAGTTTCTTACAGAATTTAACCAATATTTCTTTTATTTCATCTTAAATTTATGAATATGGTGTATTCATTAGTGCTCTAAATAAGTAATATGAGTACAATTATAGAACTTACAGAAGCGCAAAGAGCACAAATCCAACTTATCCATAGCCAATGGTTATCACAAGTAGAAATTAATAAAAAAATAAAAGTTCAAGATATGATGTCCATACCACTATGAAACAAGACCGAGACCAAGATCTTTAAATCATTGAAGAGAATGGCATAAAACGCGTTTCACCACCTAGTGAAGACAAATCTATCATTCGGTCTTCACTGCAGAATCGCATGGAAACATCTGAACTTGCTGGGGTTCACTGAAGCTTAAGGTGAAAAAATATTACCAGAACGTTTACAAATAGACTTAAAGAGAAGCTTCTTAAAGGATGCAAGACGAGGAAGAAGTCATGGGTATCTGAGGTCAACAGTAAAATCATCTTCAGTGAGAAAAATATCACAAAAAATGGACACATGAACAATAGCCTAAAGTTATCTAGTCAGATGAGAATAATTATCAGGTTTGTAAGAGACTATTGTATTTTTTGTTTTACATGTAATTTATGTAATTCCTATGGGGCTACTTTTGTGAGACGAAGAGTTGGAGAGGCATTTAATCCTGCTTGTGTGGTAGCAACTGTGAAGCATGATGGTCGTCCTAGCATGGTGTGGGTCTGCATGTCTTTTTCAGGGCCATAGATGATGTTTTTTTTATAACAGGGAATAATGAACTCCATGAATTATACAACCATGTTGTCAGAGGTTTAGAGCCATGTATCTAAAAATTGCATTCCATAACACTAAGAAAAGAAGTTATATTTTATCAGGGCAATGCCACTTGCCATGCAATCCACCAAATATCAAGAATTAGTCTGAAGAAATGGAGATCAGCATTCGGAGTGGCCACAATAGAGCCCAAACTTAAATCCAATATAAGACTTGTGAGGAGTGCTTGGAAAAGTGTTAGACAAGTCTTTCAATTTATCTACATATTTATAGAAAATTTAGTCTAGATTTCATAACGACTTTTTTGATTCAGCATTTCGACAAATATATGAAAAATATGTGAAATGAGTATGAATCTTAATTCAATCTTAGAGAGAATGAATTAACTGAGTTGGCTTGAAAATGTGTTATTAATACTGAATGCAAGCAACACAGAGAACGTAAAAGAAAAAGACTTCATAACAAAATTCCAGAGGATTGGCATAGCCAGCGACCGCTGACAACTCTAGCAACCCCACGATGGCGATAACATAACATAACATAACATAATTTCACGGATGACAAAAGCCACCCACAAAATGCATCCATAGGATTGTGTCAGATCATGCATATACAATATACAATTTAAACAATCCATTAAATTGAATCCGATCATGCATCTACAATATAAAATTCAAACCATACACAGGAATGTGTCAAAAACAAAAAGCATCATCATCAAGACTCGTCAAAATCCAAATCAATCGTACTCGTAACACATCCTGGAGGCGCTTTTGAAAGCTAAACCCCTCGACAGCTTGTCAGAAACTGCCGATGCGTCTTAGCTCGGAATGCGTTAGGTGGCTAAGAGCTAGTCACCGCTGCCGCCGACAATGGTCTAACCTACCGAAGTTCGCGCAGGACCACCGACCAAGATAACCCATCGCTAGAAACAAAGATTATTGACACATTCATCCAGGTGGTTCAGAATTTGGCCAAAGAACTGCGGGGAGAAAAGCTCTTTTTGAGGTAAGAGTCCTGGTTTTCGCTCACACTTACGGTTCTCGGGTTGCTCTGGCGCGTCCCATAGGGAAGATCTAGGGAATGAGCCATCTAGCTGGTTCCGGTATCGCCAGAAATTCAAAGGTGAGGCCCATCGCTTCCTGTCAACCTGTGGCTTCCTTGTTGAGGGAAGCCAATGACTATCTTCTCATGCTCTTGCTCCAAGGGGACCCTACGTACATCACCCACCCCCCCTTCGCTGCCGGGAAAAAAAAAACAATATTACCTTTTAGAAGTCTTAAACCTTTATGCAGCTACAAGTCTCACCACTGTGCGTCATTCAGAAACTTCACGGAAATTTGTACAAACTACTTTCAGCATTCAACGATCTGCAAAATCTACAGGAAATAACAACCGTATTTTCACGAAGAAATACAGAACGTAATCTCACCTAATCGGCGTTGTCATTCCCCTCTCCACTCACGATTTTAGGCACCCTCTGCCGCGCTACAAGCTCCTTCCTCCGGGGGCACTCTATCAGCCTGCTCACGCATTCACCATGGGAGCGATGCAGGGCTCAAATCCCTGCTACTTCATCCCAGATCCATAGATGGGACTCAACTTCCTCGTTGACAGCGGCTACACCGTCTCCATTCTTACGGCTTTGCTTCAGGACAGTCGTCGATTTCCAATGATCTTCGCCATAAAAAAACATCTCAGGTCAGTCTATCCCGGTCTATTTTGAGAAACATCTTTGATCTCTATCGTTTCTGAGCGGTCTCTTTCTGTAGGGGTAAACTACTACGTAGCTTACGATGCACTAAAAAATAACGTCGTAGCGGCTTGGTGGCGCGGGGCGGCGAGTTGAAAGCCGGCATGCATTTAATCACGTACACACTCCCGGCAAAGTTTATACATAGGACCCCCTGACGCGAAGAAACTCAGAGCCGATCAGGAGTTGGTACAGAGAGGACCTGCTGTTACCTGCACTGGCTTACCAGACCCCTGCCAGTACTCTTTGCCACTCTCCCCTGTTTCCAGGGCAACCACCATTGGGGGAATTACCTAACTACTTCTGTGACAGGTATTTGGAGTATTTCTTTTCATTTTGTGCTCCATTCTTTGGTTCTCGTTATCGAGACATACAGTTACTTAAAAGGAACGTAGGACGGGGGTATATTCGTATGTTGATTGTCGGGAGTAGCAGTGCTTATTCAACGTGTTGTCGTTAGTTGTTTAATCTTGTGATATTTGTGACCTGTTTGTGCACTATATTAATTTAATACATTTGAGGAAGCATTCCTTGCATTTTTTTACCCTGGCAGATATCTGAGTACCTTTCTGTTGGACTTTTTATTTATAATTTGGGCCGAGGGAACTTAGTTACTCGTCTTGCCTTTACAGTGGCGACCTTGCCAGGATGGATGCCGTATCTGCTTGGGCGTGTAAGTCACCTTGAGCGCGGATTCACTGTCTGTGGCCCGGAAGTGATTTCCTAGTTTGCTTAAGATTATTAGCCTTTTGTGCTTTTGAGGCTTGTTAATTTCCTATGTTTACACTGTTGTGCTTTTGCCTGTGTTTTGTTGCGTAGTAGTTACGTTTGACACCTTGCAGGGTTGTCATTTATTGCTTTTGAGGCTTGTTGATTGCCTTTGTTTACACGGCTGTGTTTTTGCCCGTGATGTGTTGCGTACTAGTTACGTTTGACACTTTGCAAGGTGTGTCATTTATTGAAATTTGCTTGTTTCATTTACTTTTCTTGCAGAATTAACTTTCTAGGTGTAATTTATTTAACTTTCCTTGTGTCCTTTATTTAACTCTGGTCGTTTCATTTTCTTTACTTGCAGAGTTAACTTTCTATTTACTCGTAATTTAAGGTATGTTGTTTTTGTAGCTTGTGGCCATTAGTGTAGTTTTGTTCGTCGTTTTTGGCTTATATATTTTATTTCTGTGTGTATTTCGTCATTTTGGGGCTACGATTTCTTATATTAAAGAACTTAAGGGACAAGCTGTGGACTTGGGACTAACAAGGAAAGAGATAGGCAACTATGTTTTACAACAGCAAGCGTTCGAACGTGATGAGCGTGAGAAGGAACGCCAAAATAGGCTCAAGCTTGCTGAGCTTTAAGCTAAGAGGAGGGAGAAAAGGCAAAGGTCTAAATGGCCAAGATTGAAACAAAGAAGGAGATTGAGATGGCGCGCATCTCAGCAGCCTACTTATGCTCAGTTTAATGATCTGGTGAGTCATCCTAAGCTCCCTCTATTGCAGGATGGAGAAGACATTACTTCCTACCTCAACCACTTTGAACCAGTTGCCGAGTTACTCAAAGTGAACCCTGAGAGTTATGTCGTGAGGCTAAGAAGCTACTGAAATGTACACTTCTCTGTCTGCTGATATCACCAAGAACTACGGCTTGTTGAAGAAAACCTTACTGACTAGATTTAACAAGACTCCTGATGGTTACCATTAAGAGTTCCGAAGCGCTAAGGTTTCAACAGGGGAAACCTTCAAACATTTTTCCTTCCATCTGACCCGACTGTTCCAGCCGTGGCTGGAAGTTTCTAGAATAGGTAACACCTGTGAGGAGTTGAAGAAGTTTATGACCCTTGATCAGTTCTTGTCTTCCCTCCGTCCAAATTTACGTGCTTTCATCAAGGAACGGCGACTCACTGCTTTGGCAGAAGCTATTTAATTAACTTATGATTGGACCTCAGCTCATCCTACGCTTTCCTGAACTTCCAGTCCCAGCTCTAGAAGTTCGCACGACCATTCAAGTAGTCAGGTAAAGTAACAACAGTAACACCTAACTCTGCTAACGTGCCATGCCTGTGAAGAGGCTGGGCACATCCCACCTCGGTGCACAAAGAATCCCAGCGCCGTCAAGGATGGCACGTCTGCTGTGCAGTCATATAAAGTGGGATTTTGCCTATCCCACCGAAGTATCCCATATTTCCAAGCCTCTGGTACCATCAATGGGGCTTGAGTGTCCACCATCATTAGAGACACCGGTTGCTCCTATGGGGATGTTTCTGAAGACGTGTTACCCGATGCTGATATCTCCAACTGCAGAAAAGTCTTCGTTGCCGACTACATAACATAATTTTACGGATGACAAAAGCCACAAGGGCCTATCAAACGTCATCCGCATACTTGGGACGAGTGGATGCATTTTTCTTTGTGTCATGCTACCTTCGATGCCCTTATTTTGAAGGTTGGACGGACGTTATCATAGCTCAAATCAAACCTGCCAGTATCTTAGTTGGTAATATTCCGGGAGTTAGAGATCCTAATTCCTAATGTGGCTGAATGCTTGCCTTCCTCTACTGATGGCAAAGTTGTCTCCTCTCACCTGGACTCTGCCATTCAACGTCTGACATGGGATGCTTCGCCCTTACCAACGGCCAACTTTACCCTGCCGAGAGAATCTTCTGCTTCCACTATCGACACTTCTCTGAAAGAGGAACCCCATTAAGTATGTGCGATCCAGACCCCTTTATGTGACACCTGATAACTTCAGTTGCCTTCAGACTTCTTGTGAAACGCTTTCTACCGCTACAGAGAAATTAACCAAGTGAGGAACGGGTCTAGCTAACAATTTGTCATGGTTGGCGGCCTTCTCTCCTGGAAATGTTTGACGTCTGATCGTCCCGATAAGATAGGCAAGTCAATCTTGGTTGCTTGCCGTGATTGTCACCATATTATACTCTTCGTTGCTGATGAGAGCCCCTTAGCTGGCCATTTCTCCCATAAGAAGACTGAGCTCAAGATCTCAGAGCAGTTCTATTTGCCTAGCATGGAAACTGACATCAGAGCCTTCTGCCGTTCCTGCGACAAGTGTCAACGCTTTTCGGCGAAAGGACGAGTACGACCAGTTCCATTACAGCCCATTCCTATCGTCACAGAACCATTTGCCTGCATTGGGATCTATTTGGTTGGACGACTTCCTCCAAAATCTTCCGACGGAGATACATAGGTACATCCTCACCCTCATTGAATTTGCTACAGGGTTTCCAGAGGCTGTACTCCTAAAGGACATATACTCCATATCCGTTGCTGAAGCATTGCTGATCGTTTTCTCCAGAGTTGGGATCTTGCGAGAAATACTGTCGGACCGTGGGACCCAATTTACGTCCAACTTGATGAAGGAACTTCATAAGCTGCTAGGTGTGAAACCCATCTTCACCATTCATTTCCACCCTAGTGAGATTGGTAGGATCGAGAGAATACACGGTCTCTGAAAGCTATATTTCGTAAGGTCTGTGCCAAGAAGCCTCGTGAGTTGCATAGATATCTCATTCTAACCTTGTTTGACCGCAAAGAACTTCCGAGCGACCGGACTAGATTTTTGGCCTTTGAGCTATTGTATAGTCGTTCGGCCAGATGTCTACTCTCCGTTCTGAGAGCTCTATCGAAAAATTGCACCCTCCAGGAAGACGAAAAGACCAACTTCTAGTACATCATCGAATTGCAGGAGAAGCTTGCCGAATGTTCCCAGATTGCTGCCCAACATGCTGCCATTAGCAGTTCCCGGTACAAGACTTACTTCAATCTCAAGTCACAAGACCGTCAATTCAAGCCGGGTGGTGAAGTTCTGGTACTCCTGCCTAGTGATACCAGTAAACTGTTGGTTACATGGAACGGACCATATAAGGAACTGGAGAGGCGTGGTAGGGTAGACTATCTTATTGAGGTTCCTCAGGCACCAAGGCTTTAGTATTCTAATCTGTTAAAAATGTCTCACTGCAGACCCCATGTGCAGCAGCAACAGGTGGAAGTACTGGACAAAACTTTTACTATGGAAGAACTTATTGCTCCTGGAAAAGAGAAGATGACTTTCGATGAGCGAGGAGACAATAAATGTTTCAGCTGCCCTTTACACCAGATGGTATGCTTCACCCTCCCTCAACTGACAGCCCTGAGGTTGGAACACTCAAGTGGGACCAACCATCCCAGCTTCAGGAACTTACGAGTAGGTACCAGGATGTGCTCTCCAATGAACCTGGATGTACCTCCACCCTTATCCATGACATACTTTAACAACTACAGACAGGGTACAAGCCAAGATGTATCCAATGCCTATCCACCGTAAGCCTGTCTTCGAAAGGGAGGTTTAGACCCTCTTCCAACAATGGATTATCAGATTATCCTCCTCCCCTCATTGTTCATTTGTCGTCGTGGTAAGGAATTTGTTCTGGAAGTTGACCACAGGCCTCTTTTATATTTAGCCACTTTTAAAGGTAAAAATGACAGATTAATTCGTTGAGGAAATCAGGCCTAGAAGTTTAGAGTTGTCCACATTGCTGGAAAAGACAACTTAGGTGCCGAAATCTTGAGCAAGTCCACTTGTTAATTATTTTGTAATAATATGTGTTATCTACTCCTAGTAGATTCTTGTCCCGGGGTGGGGGGGGGGGAGATAAGGGTAAACTATTACGCAGTTTACACTGCACTAGAAAATAATGTCGTAGTGGCTGGGAAGCGCGGAGCGGCGAGTTGAAAGCCAGCATGCATTTACTCACGTACACACTACCGGCAAAGGTTACACGTAGGACCCCCTGATGAGAAGAAACTTAGAGCCGATCAGGAGTTGATACAGAGGACCTTGTGTTACCTGCACTGCCTTAGCAGACCCCTGCCAGTACTTGTTGCCATTACCTCTGCTGCTGTACCTGTCGCAAGCTCCCGATTTCCCCTTCTATGTCGCTCTCACCGGGAAGTTGGATGCATCTGGGCTCGTTATGACTCTCCCCTGTTTCCAAGGACAACCGACATTTGTGTATTGCCTCACTACTTCCGTGACAGGTATTTGAAGTATTTATTTTCATTTTACGCTCCATTGTTTGGTTCTCGTTATCGAGACATACAGTTGCTTAGAAGGGACGTAGGACGGGGATATATTCGTATGCTGATTGTCCGGAGTAGCAGTGCTTATTCGATCTGTTGTCATTAGTTGTTTAATCCAATGATATTTGTAACCTGTTTGTGCACTACATTAATTTAAGCATTCCTTGTATTATTTCACCCTGGCAAATATCTGAGCACCTTTCTGTTGGACCTCTTTATTCCAATTTTGGCCGAGAGAACTTAGTTTCTCGTCTTGCCTCTACATTACCGTGGTTGTTCTTAGTTGCTGATGTCAGTTACCCCATCTTGGGGTCACCTTCCTGCAAAATTTCTCGTTTATGCTTCATTTAAAATGGTGTGCTCTCATGGATCGAGTGTCCGGGAGCACTATTCACGGAACTCCTTCTTCTCGTGCCCCGCAGTTCATTCTTACCGCGCCTATTCAAAGACTTAACTTGCTAAGTTACACATGACTCATTTTACCCGTGCATCATACAATACACTGCATTATTCTAATCCTTCCAAGACTCAACCTCACCCTGATTATGTGGACAGCCGGTGAAGCATTCTACTCAACAATATATGCACACAACAGTCCCACCTGCTTTCGCACGCCCATACCACTTGCCTCAGGCCAAACACAAAACCGCAAGGTTCTCCAAAATGGGAAAGGAAGGAATAATTCCGAAATCGCGATCTCCGTGGAAATCCCTATTACATCTAGTTTCAAAGAACAATGGATCCTATAGGCCAGTTTGTCTTAAGCAGAGTCACTAAGGCTGATACTTATTCAATTCGTCTAGGATTTTAAGGTTCAAATCGCAAGTGCGCGCGTATTTTCCAAACTCGATCTAGATAAGCGTTCCATTGAATTATGGTGGAAAGGTGAGTGTGGAAAAAAACGTGTGTAACCAAGCCGTTTGGTAGGTACGTTTTCATTTACATGCAGCTTGGTTTGAGGTCGTCTTCACAAACGTTTGTGCGTTTTTTAAGGAAGTTCTGGGAGATCTTGCATTTTTTTGCTTTTTTAGACGATATATTGGTATACTCTCCAGACTACGAAACACACCTCATACACCTAGAGCAGGTATTCGACCACTTAATGGCCAGTGGTTTAAAGTTAGCATCACACAAATGTTAATTAGGTGTAGACTGGCTCGAATTTCTGGTATACCTTTTAACCAACGAAGGCATCTCGCATCTGCCTGACAGAGTTGCAGCCATTCACAATTCCCCTACTCAATTTTTACAGGCGTAATGTAAAAAATACGGCCTCCATCTTAGCCTTGCTATTTCCTCAGCTATCGAATTAAAGCACCCATTACAGGACGCCACATTCTGTATTTTTGCTGATGCAAATGCAACGGCTGTGGAGGGCACCTAAGAACAGCATCAAAATGGAATGTAAGCCCGTTAGCTATTTTTCGAAAATGTCGTCTACAGTTCAGTGAAAAATGTCTACCTTTAGAAGAGAGCTCCTTGCGGCTATTTCATCCGTAAAAAATTCTTTCTTACGATACAAGGTTCCAAAGTAACCCTTATTACTGACCACAAAACCCCCGCTTTGCAATTTCTTTCTCCCAAATCTCCTCACCATCTTCCTGTAGTTCGGCAGCTAGATTTCATTATAAAATTTGTGGACGACATTCACTGATCACATACCAAGAATATCACTCCAGCTGACGCTCTATCTATAAATAGACCGACAAAATACATCTTCTCACCTGGTCAAAGTGACGATTCTTACATGACACTGTTCAACTGCAGTCCTCTCATACAATCTACTGTACTTACGTGGCTGACCCTGATAATTTTACCACGTCCTTTCAAACGGCCAATTATAGTCTGCTAGACTCAGACCAACTCATCTACCAGATCATTACTGGCTTCTTAAGTATGGAATAAACAAACCTCCGATTATCCTTCCAATGCATGGTGAACACTGACAGCAAAGGTCCTGTAGACTCCTCGCTAAATAAACTAAGGATCCTCGTGCCTCAAACATTTAAACAGCAAGTATTTGACCTCTTTTATTGCTTGGCTCACCCTAGGGGTAAAAAAAGATGTCAAAAATCCTGTTCGTACTTGCCTACCCTGTCAGCAAACGCGCAAGAACAAATTAACCAAAGTTGATTCAGGCAATTTTCACTGCCGGCCTCAAGGCTAAGTGTGGTTCTACCTATCATCTATCGCAGATAGATATACCAATTGCTTTGAGTTTCTACCCCTGCGGTATTTATCTGTTTTCATCTATTCTTTGAATTCATTAAAACTCTTCGCATTCACCATGTTTTTACTTCTCCATGTAATTCAAGGAGGAATAGTGTAGTCGAGTGTTTCATACTACGCTTAAACATTTCCTGTTGCAGCTTCGCTACCTGATCAATGGTATAATAAATTACTCTGGGTACTTGTTACCCACCGCTCTCGAATTAAGGAGATCTCTAGTACATCACCAGCACAGGCACTCTACAGGTGCTCTATCTGTCTAGACTTTCAAATTCTTTAGATGCCTCCATTGCCCTCAGTGAATTCGCGGAGGCCATAGAAATATCATAAGGGAGAATTACGCCTCACGTCATCGCGCAAGCTTTCTTGCGATCAGAAGAAGGTGCAAATTCCTAACGTCTCCAAACTTCCACCCATGTTTTCGTTAGAAACATAAGAAACTCATCGAAATTCCTCAACAAATTTAATGGTCATTTTCCCGAAAGAAATTTATGGTTGAATCCTAATTAATGTCCTTAGGCTATATTATAAATAACAAGGGTAAAAGATTTGAGCATTTTAAACATGTGACCTTCAAACTTGCCGTGCTAGATACAAAGCTTTTTAACAAAGCAGATGAAGTGAACATATTTGAATTTTTAGCAGACGCGCACTCAGCAGTCATCGACATTCTAACTGAAATCTAGAAAGCTTCTCTTTTTTACTCAAAAACATATACAAAGGGTTAATGGGCAATAACGTTGTACCATATTTGTGTAGCTGATTTTTTGCGGAATAATCCTTTAGTCGACTGAAACATCAAAAATCATATATTGTTCTATTGATTTATCTGTTTATACACCATGTCAACCAAAGAGGTTGATACAATGACCGAATATAGATTGGCTGGATGAGCTTTGTTCTCCATCTAGAGGTGACTCTCTTTAATAAATAACTTTGCTAGAATTGAACCTAGAGATTTGAGGGCCCGGGTGCATTATCTCCTTTGGGGGCCCCCAAAATACGAATGTTTGATATCATGAATCACATGAAAACAACTATTCTTGCAATATTAATGTACACTCTGGTATGTCTGTTAGTGTGTCAAAACAAAACAATAAAAATAAGTGACACTCTTTAATATGGAATACTTATGTATGATTAAAAAAATAAACTACAAAATGTGAAAAAGAGATATTGCATATTGAACAAATATACTAGTCAAAATTCATGTTGATACATTCCATCAATCTGATACAGCACCAATAAAAGTAATTATTAAGACGCTTTAATACAGAATAATTATGTATGATGACAAGAAATAAACTGTAAAATGTAAAACTGAGATATTACATTTATCAAATATACCAGGCAAAATTTATATTGATGCATTTTATCAGACTGACACAGCAACAATTTAAGTAGGGATTAACACAGTTTAATTCAGAATACATATGTATGATGACAAGAAATAATCTACAAAATGTGAAATCGAGATATTACATTTAAAATTTATATCGGTTCACGTCATGCATCCGGTGCAGTAAAATCATCTATAATGTCATCTAGATCAATACTGTCCAGTACTTTCGAATCTATTGACATTAAAGCCCCAGCTGCGGAGTCTTTCATGTGCCATTGTATTTCGTAAATAGAATTTAATCAATTTCAGCTTTGAGAATGATCTCTCACACGATGCATCAGAGGTGGCCTGAGTTAGTAATATTTGCATGAAAGCTGCAAGATTTGGGCACCCATCATTACCATGTGAAGTTAAGTTCTTCAAGATATCAACAGGGGAATTAGGTAATGGTTTATTGATGAAAAATATTCTTGCATCAACGACATCTTTGAAAAAGAGGTTTGGCTGTGCTTCATCGTATAAACTGAAAAAATTAATACAGTTTTTCATCAATGTTTCATCATGCATAAACTTCGACAACTCATTGGATTCAAGAAGAAATCTAAAAGTGCCCACGTGATTTTACAGCCTATGAAATCTGCCCTTCATCTCCATATGAAGTCTGTCCAGTACTTCTGTCTCTGCATGCCTAAATTTCCTTTCATCTGACCATCCCTCTACATCAAGTGGTTTTATTTTTTATTTTTTTGTTTTTTTATTCTTTTAGTCACAGGAAAACGATAGCAATCACTCCCGTCTTTTGTTTTCAGGATGGATTTAATAATAGGTTTCTCTCTTTCCTTGTCCTTTTACAGAAAGCATTAAATACTTTCTATCGCTTCAGCAGACTTCCGCATGTGCAGCCCGGGCTTCTGTAGTTTCTTTTGAACTATAATGATTGGACGCAAGAGGTTCGACCAAAATTCCAAGTAGGCGAAAGTGTTATAATTTTCCACTGGACGAAAAAGACTGCTTCTAGTGCCCACTTTTTCAGTTTTTGATTCAGCAAGTTTTTCTACCAGGTGAATAATCTCATGTAGATGCAATAAAATTGCTGTTGTAGCTTCTTCTCTGGCGGAAGTCTTTGTATTAATTTCTTTCTTTAGGCCATCTCTGAGGTAAATTGGAAAAAAAGTTGAACAATTGATGCACAGTTACAAAAAAACGTGACAATGGCTGCATCTACCTCAGCAGAATGAAGAGCTGCCAGGTTGAGAGAGTGGTTATCACAATTCAGAAATGTTGCCTTTGGATTGATATCTAAGAAGAGTTTTTGCAGGCCAGACAGATTTCCACTCATTGTAGTTGAACAAGACAAAATCCAGTCCAACGTTTTTGAGAGTGTTTAAAACTAAAGAGTGCGTGCCATGTCGCCTATTTTTATGCATTTTCTCCCCCTAACTTTAGAACCTGATATGCCCCTGCCGGACATCTGATTTTTATTGCTTGGTGGAAAGAAGTAGCTCTTTGAGACCGATGAGTCAAATGGCTTCGATGTTGTTCTAGTCGAGGTCCTTTTCAAATGTAATCACTACAAAGTTTCCAATACTCATCTTAGATTAATGGTTTCTGTGTTTGGTTTGGCTAACTATGTAGGAACCTAAAGTTAGCATAGAATCCAACTCACAGGTCACGTTTAACAATGCATCTGCAACATGGAGCCCCTCATCAAATCATATGGAGACCGTGCATAACATCAGCTTAACCAGGGACATATTGGTTAATAACACAACAACCAAAGGAAAAGAGGGAAATAAAGCTATATTAAACACCTTAGAAGCCATCTTAATTAACGAAGAAAGGCCAGCCATCAACATCCAGACTACGGGCTGGAATCGAACTTTAAATTTGTTTTAAAATTCAGCTTACACAGGAGTAGCACGTTTCCTTGACATAACGTTTAAGTGGGGAGGAATAATTATCCCCTAAAATACGTTTTCTTTAAATGTCTTTAAGGTAATTTTCCGAACCATCGAAATGGCAAAAAAAGCTGCTGAACACGGCCTTCTTGCATTCTATACGAAGATATCTCCACACCAAATTGAAGAGAAACCTTCATCTTCGAAGGTGTGTTTCACTTGCTACGCCCTGGACCAACACACAACAAAAGAATGCACCTACAATTGAAAAGCTTGTTCGAATGCGCCAGCACAGACAATCACTGGGACCATTGCAAAAACAGCGAAAAAAGTGTCTAAACTGTGGGAATGGGCACAGAACACTGGCAATGTCGTGCCCAATTAAAAAATAGCTAATAGAGAAAAAGAAAGCAGAAATATCCGAAGAAAAGGAAAGAAAAAGAATACTTCGTATGCCGCTGAAGCAGCAGAAGGAACGACAAAGACTATGACACCGCAAACCACTACAGTAAACATTGAAGGAAACATGAACGCAGACTTCATAATCTGTTTTATGCACGCATATTTCGTAAACATCGCAAAACCCGGAACATATGCTACGGAGCTAAACACAATGCTTGAGAAAAATGGCCTGAAGAAAACGTGGTTCCCCTAGAACCCACCCTCTACAGAAATATATAAGATCAACATGAAACCAGCTGCGCGAGAGAACAAGACAGATAATCAAGAACAAGACCAAATGGACACCACACCGACCAAGAATCAGAAGAAGAAACTTCCGACGAAGAAATTACAAAAGCAACCAAAGAAATTGAAAAAAATACTAGAGAAGAAAAAGCAAAAACAAAGGCAAAGAATAAATACATAAGAACTAAGCATTAAAATATATGGATCTCACACGTCTCCCCTCACCAAACCCTTCAAACAAAAAGACATTGTGGCCGGCATAGATAAAGAAAGATATAAATGGGATCACGATGCAGACGTCGATGAAACAGAAGTACACAATGCGCTCAAACAAGGAATGGTCTTCATTCTCCCAGAATCATGCTACAATTTACCAAATGACCAGTTTAGGAAAAAGCGAACTGGTTGTGCCCGTTCCCCAGCAAGAAAAGACAAAATAAAAATAGGCAAGAATTAAATTAAAATATTTACGTTCAACTTGAGCGGTTGGTCAAACAAAATACTTATCTAATCTACTCAAACATAATCAGACAAGAAGATTCAGACATAGTTATCTTAACAGAACACGGAATCAACATGGAAACCGAAAGAATAAAAATACCAAACTACGAGTACGAAATTATATGTGCAAACCACACCCAGACCAGGTACGAAGGTCTAATACTCAGTATCAAAACGGGGATTCATTACAGCGATGTTTTAAACTTAGATGAATCTTACACTGCAATCAAAATTCAAATGACAACCGGAGACCTTATAATAGCCAGGACCTACTAGTCCCCAAGACGCTCGAACCTCCCATTCCAGAATTTCATTAAACTCTTCCTCCGACAGCGTCAACAATACTAATCGGAGATCTTAACGATAGGTGCAAAGAAGCAGGGTACACTGCCCACATGAACGGCACAGGTAGAACCCTCCAACTATTGATGAAAATAAACTTGGCCCACAGAGAAGGACCGGCTTTCCCAACATTCCTAACCAATAGAGCCTCCACCACGCCAGACATCATCTTCGTCAACCCGAATTTCAAACTCAATCTTCACATGGAACCTGGACCCGCAACGCCATCTGACCATTTAAGTATGGTCACAACCATATCTACCCCCGTCCCATCCAAATAAATATTCCCCAAAGAAGAGCGACCAGCAAAACAGACTGAGACAAATACAAAGAATTACTAAGCCTCATTGAAACCAGATCACTAAATAATCAAGAAGTTAATGAAATTTAAATAGAAGTACAAAGAATAACTGCAAAAATAACTGAAGCAGACAAAATATACACACCGAAAATAGAACAGAGAACCCTACCAGCACCACGGTAGGACAATGCTATCAAAGAAATAATGGAAGATTTCAAAAGACTAAAAGAGATAATGGAACTGGTCAACTCAAGGGAAAGGTACAAAAGACTATAAACGGTAAGAAGACAGGTAGGAGAATTAATATAAGACAAGGTTAAACTGGTCTGGGACAACATAATCGAACAGATGGACATAGAAGGTGACCCAAAAAAATTCTGGCAACAAAACAGAAGAGTACGGGGAGCACAACCTAAAGAGAAAATAAAAATTGAAGTGCAAAACGAGGAAGTACAACGAAACGACGAACTTCCAGAACACTTCAGAAGACACTGGACCCGAATAGTCGCAATCTCTCCAGAAGAAAACCAGGAGTACGATAAAGAATATGAAGAGGAGGTGATGCAAATTCTAAAAACCCAACAAGAAAATATAAAATTATACTAAAAAGTCGACAAAGAGAGACGTCCCCACTCGGAAGAAGGCATGCCCTTTACAATAGAGGAGTACTTGGCAGCAGCCAATTCATTCAAGCAAAGGGCACCAGGATTAAGTGGCATTGTAGATAGAGCGAAGTAGAAAAGGGAGAAAAGAAAAAAATAATAGCGTAGGCGAGTTGCGAACAGCTTCCCGCGTCGCTAGACCACTGTTAGCCAGCGGCCAATTCACTCGGACATCCTGAGTCTCTACCCTTAGTTCTGTGAGTGGGTTGAGGTCTCTCAGTAATTTCAGTTGTTTTTGTTCTGGCTTCTGTTGGTGGGAAGGGGGTTGCTAGGGCTTCTTCATCGGGTTCATACTGTAGTTGCAGGGCATCCCCCGATGGAGGGTTGTCCGGGAACCACATCTCTTCTAGACTGTTCTTCTTGAGCATGGTGTTCAGCTTGGTCGAGAAGCATCCCGGGTTAGCGAGGTTTCTCACGTGCGCATACATAATGCACGTGAGGATTTTTGTCGAAATTTTGTTCTTAACTTTCAGATATGTCTTTGTGGATGGGGTATTTTTGACTGTCCTTGCGGGGAGGGCTCTAGCTGCTTGAGCGAGGGAGATGTTAGCTCTCCTTATTCCCTCCACTTTTCTCTCTTCCATTTTTCTTTTCACCACCTCCTTTTTCTTCGGACATGACATGGCCATAGCCCGATGTTTTAGGCCACAGTTCGGGTACCTTTCCTCGGCGCTGCCGGGCATTCCCGCCAGCTGTGTCCTTTGGAACTGCATCTGGAGCAGGTAATTTCCTGCTCCTTGCAGTCTTTTGTGGCGTGCATTTCAAGCTTAAAGCATCTGAAGCTGATTTGAATTGGGGTATACTCTTCCCTCTCAATCTGTTCTCCACTTATCTTCGCGTTGAATAGCAGCAATCCACTCTCCTTCGCCCTAGCTGCCATAGTGGTATCACCGAAGACGACTTTAAACACATGGCTGTAGTCTGTGTTATCTCGACGCTTTTTGAATTTTACCACTTGGGTAATGCTCGCCCACTACTGATTTCTTAAAATCTCTTCTTTAATTTTCTCCTTGGAATGTTAGCCTATCCAGGGAGACAGATTTCTCCAGATCACACTTCTGTGTGCCTGGATCTGAGGAGAGGTAGTGGCTTGCAGGTTTATTCCCCTCAGGATTTCTATCGCTTCTTCTTTAGTTAGCTTCTCCACGTCGTTTTCTCTCTCGCATATGGTGACGTAGCCTGTTGGTGCATCGAGCAGGCGAAGTATAGCGACGTTTAGTTTTTTGAATAGGGTTTTGTATACCATCCCCTTATCCGGTTTCTCCAATCCACTCACAGTTCTTAGCAGTACTCATGGAGTATTTGAGTCCGCCATTTCTGCCTGACGCCCCTTGAAGAGGGGGTGCACTTACTCTCTTAGTTACCTTTTTAATATTATTTGTTTGTTCCGAGTCTTTGCCTAACAAAGCATTTTTCAGTGTTTTTTGGATGTTACGTATTATTTAAATTTTCTTTGCCTTGGGGAGAAGATAGCTCCCCCTCATTTCCACGCCGCCTCGACGGAAGAGGGATTTGATTTTAGGATAAATGATAAGATGGATGAGATGAGTCCGGGTGGGATCCTCTCAGGGGTGTGATTGTATGGCGGACTTATTGACAACGCCGCCCCCTCCGAGGATTTTTAATCGCAACCGCTTTCTAACCTACCATAGAGACGGTTGTATGTCCCTCTATGGTCCTGGAACGAGCCCCCGCTGTAATGAGCAGCCGAAGTTGTAGTCCGTCCCTTGACCGGAATTCTTTCTGACATTGTTCTCGGCTGTGGGCTATTCCTCAAACCAGCTTCCTCCAATGCCCCCAATTATGTCATGGCAACAGCTCGACATAGTTTGGACGAAAAGTGATTGGCAAATCTTTCTCACATCTGGCAGCAGGTCACTTAGGGGAGGGGGGGGCTGGTGACTTAAGCAGTCATCTGCCTAAGTGGGGCTTTGCAGGTATATTAAGCCTGCCGCCAATTCTCTGCAGTTCTGGAATGACACCATTCGTTAGAGTGGACCAGATCTTTTTGTCCAGTTTCTGGGTGACGACATTGATGGGCTCCAAACGTTTCCTCCTGTGCAAATCACTTTTCCTAAGATGATCACGCCTTCTTACTTTATTGATTAGCAGAGAGGCAGTGTTCTGGACACGTTGGAGCCTTTTCATCGAGGTTTTATTTGCTGCTTGGGAGGCCACTGCAGGGTAGATCAGCTTAGCCCGGACATACATCAGATATATTTTCCTGATGTTGGCCGAGCTAAGATCCCTAAACCTGTAAAGCTTGGAGATTTCTCTCCTTGCCAGGTTCCGCCTCTCCGTGTGGTGTCTCGAGTATCCATGGTCGGTGATTTTAAGGCCCAGGACGGTGCTTTCGGCGGAGTAGACGCATCTCCTCCCATCTATGATGATGAGCCATGTCAACTCGCGGTTCAACGGGACGATTTTAAATTTGTCCCTGTTGGTCCTGATTTTCCATTGTCTCTCGTATTTGTTGATGTTATTGATTTTCGCCATCGTGCGAGCCACCTGCGCCCTTGCTTTCCTCTCTGGGCATGGAACAATTTGAGTGACATCATCTGCGAATTGCAGATACATCGTTTTCCTGTGCACCGGAGTTGGGAGGTCGATGGTGAAGACCAAGTAAAGCAGGAAGCTTCCTTGAGGAACGCCTGCCTTTAATTCGAATTCGGGGCCTATGTACCCTTCTATCATGAGACGTGCCCTGCTGCCCATGACGAAGTCATAGAGGATCCTTTCCAGGATTGGGTCTAGCTGGAGGTTTCAGTTAGGAGCGCCAGGGCGGTGTCTGTGCCTCTTTTTTGCGGAACCCATGCTGTTGTGGGTTATGTGCTCCCAACTCGCTCAGTTGGGTTTGTAGCCTGTTTGCTAAAATATTTTCGAAGATTTTACCCTGTATCTCAAGAAGATAGATCGGGCGATAGTTTGCTACCTGGTCCGGGGGCTTGTTCTTCTTCGGAATAAAGATGATTTTGTCCATCTTGTATCCGTCAGGGAAGTAGCCTGTATTCAGGGCGGCGGTCATTGTGTTCACCAAGCCCTGAATAATTTTCCTTGGGGCATTTACGAGGTTGTTCTTCGTAATCCCAGACCAACCTGGAGCCCTGTGTTTGAAGGACCTTATGGTGTTCAAAGTCTCTTTGACAGTTATTGGGCATCCGTGGTCAACCATCACTCTTTCCCGGGATACTTGCGGATAGGGGTGGGTGCTATGTATCACTGTGCTGAGGTCGTCGAGCAGTTGGTCTTCGAAGTCCTGGTCGAAGTCATAGTTCTCCTCAGGCGATATAGCAAAAATCTCTTGCCAGTGTGTTCTAAATCTTCTTTCGAGAGACTCTGGGTCATCTATAATGTCATCTCCTTCTTTGATTTGGGTTCTGGGTCTGGGAGGAAATCCCCTAATTCTTCGGATGTTATTCCAAAATTTTATAGGATTGCTCTGCCTGTCCAGCCTCCTAATAAGGTCATTCCAGATTGTTGTTTGTTTTTCAATTATAATGTCTTTCAGTTCTACGCCTAGATGACTCATTCTGTCTTTATTTTCCCTATTGGTTCCTGTCCTGCCGATCTCGTCATAGATTTCTCTATGTTCTCGGGCGATTTTTCTCATCTCGTCCGTCCACTCAGGTTGTGGGAGCATTTTATAGGAGATTCTGGGAACGCATCTCTCGTCGGCTTGAATGAGATCTGTGATATTGTTAATCTCCTCATCAATCTCTTCTAGATTAGCGTCTCCCAGGTCAGTTGGTTGGTATGTACTGAGTATATCTCTATATAGCTCCCAGTCAGCTTTCGCGTAACATTTTTTCTAAGTGGAACGGGCTTGAGTATTGGGCCAAGCGAGATAGTGGTGAGAATCGAGATATGATCGCTTGGTACCACTGGTCCGGGCTCATTGACGATGTTGAAGGGGAAGTTTTTGGATGTCAACACGATGTCCGGTTTTGTTGTCGAACGTTGCGTTAAGAAGGTGGGGAAATCTTGCCTGGCCCTCTGGAGTCTGTCTCTTTCGAGTAACGGCTCCAGGTTTCTTCCCCTTTGGTCGGTGCTTCCGTAGCCTGATGCACGGCATCTGGCATTAAGATCACCACCAAGCAATGTCAGTTTTCCGCGCCCGAAGAGGTTGTAAAAGTTAGGGATCGGCAGGTAAGCTCGTCGTTGAGGTTGATAGGCAGCCACCACGGTCAGGTTTCCAACCAGGGTAGGCATTGCTACTGCCACGAATGATTCATCTAGGTAGCGCCATCGTATCGTTTCTGTGTGTGATTTTTGTTTATGACTGTGTAGTTGGGTATCTTGATGCTGTCGTATTTGAGTTAACGCCGTGTTCGGTGGTGACGATTAGGTCAGGATCCACTTTACGAAATATGTTCCCGTAAGGAATGTGTTTCCCTATCCATCCATCAACGTTAACTGTCAGAATTCTTAGTATATTGTTATTGTTTTCCATGCTTGTGTTATGTTTCTTTTGTGTTTGTATGTGTTAGTTTACTCTTTTAGTGGTTTTTGTTGCGTATGTATTTTCCTTTCCGAATTTTCTTGAATTCTGCCTCGCTTACGGCGAGGCAGGAGTCCCTATATAGTTTAATTCTGGCCTCCATGAGCGCTGTATCTACTAGCGCTTCTTGGTCTGGCCAGTCGTAAGACCAGTTTAGTAGTCCCGTTCTAATTCCTTCTATGATCTCCCACACTTTGGGGTGTTTTTGGAAGGAGGTTTCAGACTCTCTGAAGAATTTGATATTTAGTTCCTCCCCATCGTATTCCTTGCTTTTCTTCAAGTTCTTGCTTCTTTTCTCGTGCATCTTAGGAGGCTGAGAGATCTCCCGCTCGTCCTCTGATGACGAAGCCGAGCTTAGGAGATTACTTTCAACCTGCTCTCTTCGCACTCTCTTCCCTTTTCTTTCTCGCTTCTATTCTTGGGTCTTTGTTTGGGGACCTATGTGGAACTGGTTTCTGTTCTGGGATATTCCTCCTACTTTCCTTTTATTCCGTATCTCTTGGGAAATGGGTCGCAGGGGCCTCTTCCTCCGCTTCAAATTGCATTTGCAGGACTTCCACCGAATGCGGGTTCTCCGGGAACCACATCTCTGCCAAGCCATTGTGTTTGAGCATATTATTAATATTATGCATAGAGAATGCACGTACCTTGCCTACCTTGATGAAAGTTCTTGTAGCTGGGCTGTTAGAGACACTAACTGAGGGGGTGGCTTTACCCGCTTGGGCGTAGGTGGTATTTGCCCTCCTTATTCCTTTCGCCCTCTTCGTTTCCGCCTTTCTCTTTAGTATTTCCCTTTTCTTGGTGCAGGACATCGCCATTGCCCCATGTCTTTGGCTGCAGTTAGGGCACTTTTCTTCTTTGGCCGGGCATTCGCGCCAGCCGTGTCCATTTTGACTGCATCTGGAACAGGTTGGTTCCTGCTCCTTGCAGTCCTTCGTGGTGTGATACTCCATGCGATAACATTTGAAGCAGATCTGCACGGGGGTGTATTCTTCGCGCTCGATCTGCTAACCACTAATCTTGGCGTTGAAGAGAAGCAGCCCTCTCTCTTTCGCCTTAGACGCCATTTCAGTGTCGGTAAAAATCACCTTGAAAACATGTGTGTAGTCCGAGTTGTCTCTTTTATTCCTAAATTTAATAATCTCGGCCACTTTCACCCACCTTTGGTTGTTTTCAATTTCCTCCTTGATCTCTTTTTTTGTGTGCTGGCCGACCCATGGGTCCAGCCTTCTTCACACAACGCTCCTGTGAACCTGAATTTGAGGAGGCGGGTTCGGTTGGAGTTTACAAGACCGTATATAAGGAAGAGGGTGAGATTTTATATCTAAATTTTAGATAAAGGGGAAGGGGGATAAATGGAAGACGAGGAAAAGCAATATCGACCTTTATTACAAGGGTCACATGAACACCGGCTACCGTGAAGACGAAAAGGCTTTAAAAACTATCCTACGTGGGAACATGACACCAATCGACACGAATACAAATATTAACCTAATTATATTCTACAAAACCAAAAAAAACGAGCAGCTTCATAATAAAGAATAGCTGCCTTCCGCCTATAGGTGAGCTCCAGAAGACCAACGTCGTGTATGAATTTTCGTACAAAGTCGGTGACTGCGAACACTGCAACTCTAAGTACATTGGGGCAACTTCCACAACCCTCTCAAGGTGGTTGACAGCTCACCTTCAAGACGGAGCGATAAAAAAAAGGCACGTTCACTCCCATGGAACTGTCTCGAAACGCGAGGAGCTAACTATTATTAGGTTAAAAGATCAACGAAGGTTAAGAATGGCCGAAGCCGTAATTATACAAGCAAGGAAACCGGCAATCAACGTGCAGCTCCAGCCAGAGACCGTACTCCCAACATCTCGACGTCCCCGAGTTGAGCGCCATTAGAAGAAGCACGCACCGACACTTAATTCCGTTTGTACCGCATAGTTTCCCCGTTCCCCGTCTTCCATTTATCCTTGCTCCCCCCCCCCCACTTTACCTACAATTTAGATATAAAATCTCACCCTCCCCGTTATATACGGTCTTATAACGCATAGTTTTCCCTTCTTAAATTTTTTCATGTGCCCTTCCCCGACTCCCTTAAAATCTAGATATAAAAATCGCCCCGTTATATACGTTTTTGTAACATATAGTTTTCCCTTTAAAATTTTCCTGTGCCATGATTGGCCAATTTTTGTACGCTTATCGATAGAGAGAAAATCCGTCTGAAGGGTTTAAAAATTTTCTGTGCCATGATTGGCCAATTTTTGTACGCTTATCGATGGAGAGAAAATTAATATATAATGTACCATATTGCCAAAATTATAAGATATGACTGCTTTTGTCTGCCTTCCCAAGCTGACTCCCGCTTTGTAAAGCCATCTACAAAAAATTTATAAAGTGAATTTTAGTGAGATTTGTGAACAGAGTGACTTAGCTTGTTAGTAGTAGCGCGATCGTTATTCGTCGTTCGATTCATACATCGACCACTGGCTTGCTTGATTTATTACGGTGCGAGGACGGATCTTCACTCCTACGTGGAACAATATAATATATTGAGGTAAAGTGATTTTTGTATTGGACATTGGCCCTTTCTATCTCCCCCACCTTTTTTCACTCACAAGTGTCCTTTCATTTGTTTTTACACATGAGTAAACACCCAGAGAGAGTGGGGATGGTTAAAACATGAGAGAGACCCTTCGTATAACTCTTCGGGTCCTCTCGGAGGGCCCGAAGCCAGACAGAGGAACGGTATTCAAAAAAATATACTCAAACATTAGGATTGCACTGGTACGACTAATTGACATCCCCAATGGATACTCTGCCATTTGTGCGAGGGAGGCCGACTGTGAGGCCTTAACCTCAAGCAAGGCAGTTGAATGCCTTCAGACGATCAACCTAAAACCACACACCCCACCACAAATTAAGACACACCGTAGTGCCATCTGCCGGCGCCTCGACTCTTGGGTTGGGAGCCACTCTGCGGATGACATAAAAGACGAACTGGAACGGAACCACCCTTGGGCGAAAGTTGCTGAGGTTTTGAAATTTAAAACATACACGCACGTCTTTAAGGTTGTGTTTGAAGATACGGCTATGGCACAAAAGGCAAAAGAACAAGGATTATTGCTATTCAGTGTACGAATTTGCTCGGAACAGATCGAGAGGGAGGAGTTTGTCGACTTACAAATGTGCTTTAGGTGCTATAAGTACGGCAAACACACCACCTCAAACTGCCCAGAAAAGAAAGACCTGACGCTTTGCTCCATATGTGCTGGTCGCAACCATTTTTGGCGCGACTGCAAGAGCACAACCACACCGAAATGCCTAAACTGTGAGGGCCCCCACCGGACTATGTCCATGGCGTGCCCAATCAGAAAAGCTGAAATCCTTAAGGAAACCAACTCAAGACGCGAGTCTGAGGAAAAAAAGGTTAATTCCACTTACGCCAAGGTCGCTAAAGCCGCTATCGCCGAAACAAACAGCCAAAGAACATACCTCCACATTGAAAATGAGCATTCCACAAAAATTATGTGTTGCATTTATTATGCACACATAGCGAACATTACACGCCCAGGAACTTTCGCAACCGAAGTCAATCGTATGCTTGTAAAAAACGGCCTACAGGAGATGTGGTTCCCCGACAACCCACCGTCAGAGGAGGTTATGCGCATAAGTGTAGCCCCTCAGTGCCCAGAACCGTGCCAAAAGGTACCCACCCCAAAAAACACAGCCATCTCACGTGACCCACGACTCAATAAGAACAAAAATACGACACAGACAGAAAAACAAGCGCCACTCACACCCCAAAAAACTGACACAATTACACCAAATACACAAGAACAAACACCAACAAAGGAAGCAGTGCGACCAAAAGAGACCAGGTCTCCGAGGTCGAGAAAGACATCCAAAACACGTGGCCCCAGGTCAACCTCCTCATCTCGAGGCAGAGAGACCCTAAAATACCACTCGAGAGGTTTCAATTTGAAACTTTATGCTCCCGAATCGGCCCCTTTCCCCACTGAAATCGAGTCTCACGAAATATCCGATGGCCTAAAAACCGGAAGATATAAGTGGGAATGCTCCGATTCAGTGCCGGAACGGCAAGTTGAGGAGGCTCTCTCGAGAAATATGGTTAAACTGACCACCGACTGCTTCCACACAATCACGAATACAGAATTCAGGAAAAAACGAAACGGCAGGGAGCGCACCCCGCCCAGTACACCACATGGGGCTAAAGTGGATCGCGAATAAGTGACCACTTTAATCCCACATACATAAAATAACCCAAAACGTTACACAAAATGACTAATAGACTAACGATAATACAGATGAATGTCAATGGGTGGGACGGAAAAGGTTCCATCTATGGCAACATCTTGCGACAAAATGACCCCGACATAATTCTCATTAATGAACACGGAATGACTGAACATAAAGAAATTAAAATTTTTCAATACGACGTCATAAGCAAAAACCATAGTCAGGAACGGTATGACGGCTGCGCAATAGCCGTCAAAAAAGGTATAAAATACAAAAGACTACCAGATTTAGACGAATCCTACCTTGCCATTGAGGTAGGCACTACCCTGGGGGGTCTAGTCGTGGCCACGGGGTACCAACCCCCAAGACGCGGCTATGTACCCCTGCATAACCTTCTACAGGTCTTCAGCCATAAAAAGAATGTAATCTTTGCTGGAGATCTGAACGCAAGGTGTGCAGCGTCAGGGTATACCTCCTGCAACAATGCGGGTAGGAACATTGAACTCCTACTAGACAGAAAATACGGGACTAGAATTGGACCGGAATTCCCGACATATATTACAGGTAATGCAGCAACGAAACCTGATATTGTTTTATCCAGTATCAGGTTTCCATACAACTATTACATTGAACCAGGCCCCGTTATTCCAAGCGACCACCAGGCAGTTAGAATCATAATAGGCGTAAATCCCATTCAAATTGCAATCCCAGAACGCAAAAGCTATAAGCGGGCGGACTGGGAAAGCTACAGAAATTACCTTCTAAATTATATCCCAGACCCTTTAATAGATGCAAATTTAGAAGAGATAGATGAAGAGCTGGATAAAATCACTGACCTCCTTATAAAAGCAGATGAAAATAGCATTCCCCGCATTAAATATAAAACCCTTCCAGCTCCTATTTGGACCCCCCCCATGAAAGCCCTGGCCCAAGAATATAGGGACCTGTCCGATGTAATAGCGCTGATAGGCCCCGACCACAACTCCCATAGACGAATGAGACAGATAAAAGACGAGCTCCAGACACTAATAACAGACCAACAAATACAGGTATGGGACGGACTAATTGAGGGACTTGACATAGAAAGAGACGCACGAACATTTTGGCAGACTTACAAACGATTAAAAGGACAACCCCCTCAAAAGAAAATTGTATTTAAACGTGACGACGAAGAAATTGAAGAGACTACAGAGATTGAGGAAATTTTTAGGATTTTCTGGTCTTCAATCTTTAAAATTACCCCCGAAGAAAATGACAATTATGACCTCGAATTCTAAAATGACATTATCCAACAGTTAAACACGCAAATACATAAAACCTCCCCTCATCATTGTGTATCGCAAGAAAGGGCGATGGAGGGCTATGGGAGTAAAATTACTGCCCAAGAGTTCTCCGTCGCACTAAAATCCTTTCGTCAAAGAGCACCGGGTACCACGGGGCTGACCAGGGAGAATTTCATTAAGGCCCCGCCTAATGTTCTGAGTGGGCTTCTTAACATCATGAATGCCGCTCTGAACACAGGCTACTTTCCCGATCAGTGGAAAGTGGCTAAGATGATCTTCCTTCCCAAATCGGGAAAGCCCCCGGACTGCCCTGCAAACTTCCGGCCGATATCTCTCTTAGAATTTGCTGGCAAAGTCTTCGAGAAAATATTGGCAAACAGGGTCAACTCTTTTCTTGACGAAGCCAACCTGCATAACGAGCAGCAGCACGGCTTCAGAAAGAAAAGAGGGACTGACACGGCGCTAGCCGTTATTACGGAAAAACTTGCAAACATCAAAGCAAGTAAAAGGCATGCCGACCTGGTGCTCCGCGATGTCAAAAAAGCTTTTGATAAAGTTTGGAAAAGAGGCTCACAATTTAAGATCCTGCAAGTGGGCCTCGACCCCATACTTGAAAGGATCCTATGCGACTACATAATGGAGAGGAGAGCGTATATACAGTTCAAAGAGCATAAAGGCCCCGAGTTCGATCTCGAATCTGGGGTCCCACAAGGGGGGGTGTCTCTCCCCCCTTTTATACAACATATATACACGCGACCTACCACAACCTCTTTCCGAAGGTACGATATACGTTCAGTTCGCTGACGATATATCGCAAATTTGTACAGCCGCCTACGTTCACAGGGAATTTATGGCGAATAATACGGCTAGGGAGATTTCCAACATCAACTCTTTCGAGAGGAAATGGAAGATTTCGACCAATGCCCAAAAATTCAAAATAATTCCCATGTTTCGCAAGACCTTCGATGATATACGGGTAGAGGCAGAGAGAATCCCCTACTGCTCGGAAGGGACGGTTCTGGGGCTCAAAATCACCACAGGAGGATACAAGTGTCATATCGGACGAACAGTCGCGAATGTCAAGAGAAGTTTGAGAGAGTTTTATAGGTTCATGGACCTAACCCGCTCAAATAGACTCAAGATATTCAATGCGTGCATTCGCTCGAGACTCTTGTACCCCCCGGTGCCGTTGAATGCGTGCGCCAGGACCCACATTGCGAAACTACAAACCATCCAGAACAAGGCGGTTTTACTCATTACAAATACCCGAAGAAGAGAACATAAAAAACAGAGGGAGCTCCACGCCTCGGTTGGATTATCTCCGATCAACGTGGCGCTCCACGAGAGAGCTAAGAGGATATGGCAAGCCATTGGTGCGCGCTTGACCCCTGAATTCTCTCGTACACACTTAGACATCGAGGCCGACAGACAAATAAGACCCTTTAAGAGCAGTAAAATACAGTCTGACGGTGACGTGACTCCCTATTACACACAACGCGATCGACAATAAACGAGACTAAACAAACCAGTGTAATGTTAAAGTTTTTTTAACTAAAATTCAACCTCAAAAAATAAAACAAATTCACTCAACTTTTTAACAATAATCAAAAATAAAGTAAATTTCAAATCAACCTAAAATTTAGGAAAATTTAATATTTTTTCAAATACCAAAGCGGGACGTAAAAACCCCGACTCTAAAAAAGGCTTGAATGCCAAAAACCAAAATTCATCATCAAGATGAGATCTTTTAATCAAATCAGCAACGCTGATTTGATTAAATAAACTATAAATATTATAGTTTAAAACACAAAGAAAACCAAAGAAAAAACACATACAGAGCTACCCTTTCACCAGGGATCTTTTATTCTTTCTTCTACACAACATCTATTCTTTAAAAACTCACTTCTTAACCACTTTACTCTCTTACTTTTTCTCTCTAATTCTATCTTTTCACCCCTTATTATGTCCAATGTCCAATGTCCAAAATTATAAGATATAAATTCACTAATCTCCTCATTCAAGCTGACGAAAGATGCGTCCCAAGAATCTTGTACAAAATGCTCCCACAACCTAGGTGAACGGACGAAATGAGGGATATCGCTAGGGAACGCAGGGAAATCTGCGAGGAAGTCGGTAGGACAGGCCCAACCCGGGAAAGGAAAGCCCGAATGAGACAGCTAAGCGAGGACCTAAAAACATAATCCTCGAGAAACAGAAGGAAATCTGCGACGATATCATAGGAAGACTAGACAGGGAGAGAAATCCTGTAAGTTTTTGGAATAGCATCCGAAGACTTAGAGGATTGCCTCCCAGGCCTGGGATAAAAATAAAGGAAGGTGATATCATCATAGAGGATCCGGCTTTCCTAGAAAGAAGATTCAGGAGCCACTGAAAAGAGGTCTTTGCAATCTCACCTGAAGAAAACGACGATTTCGACCAGGACTTCAAAGACCAACTGCTCGAGGACCTCGGAGCGATGATACAAAGGACCCACCCACAACCGCAAGTGTCTCTCTCTCGAGAGATGGTTAACCATGGGCGCCCTATCACCACAGAAGAGACCATTAACACCATAAGGTCCTTCAAACAAAGGGACACGGTTGGTCTGGGCTCACTAAGAACAACCTAGTGAATGCCCCAAGGCAAATTATTCAGGGCATGGTAAACATCATGAATGCATCCCCGAATACAGGCTACTTCCAAGATGGGTAATGAGGTGGCAAAAATCATCTTTATCCCGAAAGGGGACAAGCCCCCAGACCAAGTGGCTAACTACCGCCCAACAGGCTACAAAATCAACTCATGCGTTCAGACCGAAAAGGGGCACTGAAACGTCCCTGGCGCTCCTAACAGAAAAGATCACACACTGCCGAGCGAAGGGTCATTATGTAGACATAGTGATGAGGGGTGTGCAGAAGGCCTTCGGCAAGGTTTGGCTGAGAGGACTACAATACAAGATCCTAGGCCTCCAGCTAAACCCAGTCCTTTGTGGCTTTATCATGGACAGAAGGGCGCGTATCATGATCGAAGAGCACTAAGGACCAGAATTCGAGCTCAAAGCGGGCGTTCCCCTGGGGAGCTGCCTGAATACCCTGCTTTACCTGGTCTTCACCATCGACCTCCCTACTCCAATACACAGGGACACGATGTATCTGCAATACGCAGGTAACGTCACGCAGATCGTCCCCAGTTGGGTTAGGAAAGCAAGGGATCAGGCTAACAACGCCATGGCAGAGATCTCGAACATCAACCAGTTCGAGAGAAGGTGGAAAATCCGGACAAATAGGGAGAAATTTAAGATATGGCTACTCCGCTGAAGGCGCCATCCTGGGCCTAAAAATCTCCGACCACGGATACTCGAGTCACTACAAGGAGAGGCCGAATATGGCGAAGAGAGAAATCTCTAAGCTATATAGGTTCAGTAATCTTAGCTCGGCGAATATCAGGCAATTATACCTGCCATTTATCCGGGCTAAGCTCATCTGCCCTGCAGTAGTGACTCAGACGGCCAGCAAGACCGCTATGAGGAGACTTCAACGAGTGCATAACTCTGCATCCCTCTGCATAAACGAAACCAGACGAAGAGTGCATCTTCGGCAGAGGGACCTGCACCGCAGGCAGAAATTGGAGCCAATAAACGTTGCAACCCAGAAACTGGCCAAAAAGGTCTGGTCTGCAATGGCCAATGATATCATCCCAGAATTAAGAAGAACTGGAGGCAGAATTAATATCCCTGCCAGATTGAATGGGGGAGACGCTCGAAACCGGCGATTCCCAAGCACTAAACTCTGTTCCGAGGAAAATACATTACCAATTTACACATAAACATCAACAACACAGAGGATGACATAATAGACTACGAGACAATACTAAACTCACAATCAACAAATAACACGAAAATACATCAGATAAAAACACGAGGTAAACAACCAAATTCGAACACTAATAAAGGCTCGAAAGCTCAACAAAAACACTGCACGAATACAAAGTAAACGAGACGAGGAGACAAATAAACAGAAAAACACAAAGAAGAATGCTCACTGAGACAAACACTTGACAACATAAATAAAACAAAAAGAAGAAAATAAGTATTAAAAAATAAAAAATACCTGCGATGCTCCTCAAACCAGGGCAACCCTACCCCACTTTCACCATCTATCATCTACCACTATCCAAATCTTCCACTATTGAGTATTATAAGATAAGAGTAGAGAGTAGAGTAAAGAGAAGTTTAGTGAGTGGTGTTCCGAGTCAAAATGTCTGGTCGTGGCAAAGGAGGAAAGGTTTAGGGACAGGTCCGCTAAAACGCCCTCACCAGACAATCTCATATTTGAGCCTCGTGAAGTGAAGTCCTCCACCTCCCCGAGAAGCAAGAGAGGACCAGAAGGGGAAAGGGCAGCACTGCTCGAAGGGGGACATGGGTCTCTCCGTTCCCAGGACACCAAACGGATCCCCCTTCGTCTAATAGCGGGGAACCAAAAACCAAGCAGGCAATCAGTTTTCGAAACTATATTCGGAAAAATTAACATCGAGCTCACCCGTCTCATCGAGACACCAAACGGGTGAGCTGCCATCTGCTGGTAAAACAAGGATGTGGAGACCCTTGTCTCAGACCAAGCGAAAGAACCCCTCCGCAAGATTGGGCTCGAAGCGGTAGCCTCCGTAGAACTACTCGTAAGGCGTACCGTCATCCTAAGGAGAGTAGACCTCTTCTTTGCGGATAACTCCACGGAAGGCATAAAGGACAAACTGAACGCCAAACAAGCAAGGGGAAAAATCGACACGGTTGATAAAATCCGCAAAACGTTGATTAAAGTCACCTTCACCAACAGCGAGATGGCTCAGAGGGCGATGAGGAACGGCCTCCTGGGCTTCTACTTGCACGTCGCTCCAGAGCAGATAGAGGCAAAAGAGTACATACACCTGGAAAACTGCCAAATCTGCCTCGCGATCGAAAGCCACTCAACCAAAGATTGCCCGAAGAAGGAACAAATCTGTGCGGCATGCTCCAAAAACTGGCCACGGTTGGAGAGACCGCCGAGAAGAACAAGTAAAATGAGTCAACTACGGAGGGGAACATTGGGCTCTGGCCCTGAGATACCCTCTATGCAAAGAAGCCATTCGGAAGAAGCGGGAATAATTAAAAATACAAAAGGAGGAAAAGGCCCGAGAAAGTTCTTTTGCCACAGCGGCATCTGCTCCAGTCAAAATCACACAAGCAACCAATAGAGTGACTCCGAAGCTAGTCCTGCCGGCTGAAAGCAAGGAAATTATGACAATGGTCATAGTCGCCCACCTGGCGAACCTTACGCGTCCCGGCTGCTTCTCGGAGGAACTTAATACTATGTTGCATCATAATGGAGTAAAGAAAAAGTTGTGGTTCCCACCGAACCCGGCATCTCAAGAAGTGTTGAACATCAATTTCGTTGATGAAACACAGTCTAAAACTGCCAATAAAGATACGATTCAAAACGAGGAAGAAAAACAACCAATACACACCAAAGAAGATGGGAGCCACGAACAAGAAAAAGACAAGAGCGTTGAAAACACTGAAAACACGAAGAATAACCCAAAGGAGAAAAGAACAAAGAAGAAGAGGAACACCAGATCCGCAGCAAAGCAAATAGAAGAGGAGAGGCTTGACGGAGAATCGGAAGACGACCAATCTTACCCCGGAGCGGCCCTGACCGAAAAAGTTGATGTCCTGGAAAAAGGACATTTTTTCGACGGGGAACAACTAAAGTTAAAAATTTTCGGGACTGCTGGATGTAGACCTGAATAAAAAGCAATCAAGCGCAGTTAGGGTTAGGCATCAGGAACGGTGAGTACAAGTGGACCTTTGAAGGGCCGGGTCTCCAAAGGAAATGGAAACCCTTCTGTGCAGTGGTACGATGTACATCCCGGAGTCTCGTCTACACACAGTAAACGGGACTACATACAAAAACATAAAGTGAGGGATGATGACCTCAGCGATTAACTAACAGCAAAGAGTGATAAAAGTGTTAAATAAATAATAAAGCGAAAAGATAAAAGTGTTAAATAAATAATAAAGTGAATAGATAAAAGTGTTAAATAAATAATAAAGCGATAACCAACAGTGTTTAAACACGTCACGTAAGTGCGTAAGTGAACGTACAATGTATAATCTACGTAAGTTTTAGTGTATAGCGACTATAAGAAATAATAAAATTAAGAAGTTTCAAACTGTGTAAAAACGAAGTGAGCTCAAACTTAAAATTCAGTAAAACATAAAAACATAATGTGTACAGTGTACTAAATATAAAAGTAAATATTATTAAATAAAATTATTAAATAAAATCTAAACTTGAAGTATATACAACAATAATAGTGACAATAAGTAATAGAATAATAATAAAATTGTCAGTGAAAACCAAGTGATAGAATTAGATTAAAATGAAAGATAGCAAATAAAATTTAAACAAGTGAGAAGTCACAAATCATAAATCAAAAGACCAATATTAATGTAAATATAAAACCTTATTAGTGGGTACAAATTAAATGTCAAAACCTTGTAAATTAACAAAAAGCTGAGCTCCTTCGTATTCTTGCTCCAGGATGACCCACTTTATGTATCCTTGCCTCCCACTAAATCCTTTCCCTTCTCAGCTATATTTTTTTTTATTTTTTCAACACTTTAACTATAATATTTTTGCATTGTATGATTTATTTTATATTAATGTAAACTTTCTTGTACTCTTTCCTACAAATATATCATATATTATAAGAGAATTTGCCGCTTGGATCGCTGATAGACGTATAGCGTATGGTGATCAATGTGATTTATCTTCGGATAATAATTCAGCCTAGATAGCGTTTCGAAAACCATAACCATAAATTTTGTTCGATTGAAGATGTCTGCCGTTAGCTTTAGGCCTAAAGGCGATAGCGAAATAAATTTTGGAATAATGACTTGGGCTTTAAGAAAGACAATTACACAATATAAATTATTCATAAAATCAACGAATGTACATGAGATAAGTAGGTTAATTAAATATGGTGAATAATATGGGGAAACAATAAGGTGAATAATATATAATATCGTGTAGTAATGTAGTGAATAATATAGAGTATCTATGAGTAAATAATATTGAGTATCTATGAGTAAATAATATTGAGTATCTATGTTAATATAGTAAATAATTTAGAGTATCTTTGATGTATCTATATAGTAATGTAGTATTTTAGAGTATCTATAATGGACTGAATTGGGGCTGCAATGAGAAGTAAATATAATTATGACTTACTCTCGTATGGTCGTTTGCAAAGAATGTGAGAGTGGAATTAACTCAGTATGATTTGTTTGGGGGTAAATGAATAATTCTAGAAGGAATGGTTACCGACCTTTATACGAAGAAAGCAGCGAGTCGAGTGGGCAGGATAGCGTGCTCTTTTGATCGAGCTGGGAACGTGTGTTTGTTTGTTTGTGTGTGAAATTTAAGAGATGTTGTTTGGAACAGTATACGTTAATTGAATTGACAAGAAAATAAATGAATTAATTAATTATTAAGTTGTACATAAATGATTTAATTTACAAAAGTTGAAGAAAATTAATTGAAAGATTAAATTGACAAAGTTAGAGTAAAATAAATGAATGATTAAATTAACAACGTTAAAGGATTGCATAAATTATTTAAATGACAAAAGAATTGAATTTTATACATAATAAATGATTATAAATATATATATATATATATATATATATATATATATATATATATATATATATATATATATATTTTGGTTTCCCAAGAGGTTTTTATTATAGGAATGCCCAGAGGCATTGCTATAGACGCCTCACGTTAAGCTTGGTAAAGCAGACTTCCAGCAAAAACTCAGCCCATTCTCGATCGAAGAAGATTTTTTACGAAGAAGATTTTTTTACGTATTACTCTCAGAAGAAATCGATAAGAGGATATTTACTCGCAAACGAGATTCAGAAGGAAACCGCCGCTCACTTCATTTTCACCATTTTCAACTTCATTTTCATCTATCGTCTCAATCACCTTTCTTCTCCCACACCCAAAATCATCCAATACAGGGGGGTACTAAATAAAAGAGAGAAATAGTTTTTTAGGTCCTTCATACATTTCACCATGACTGCCTAAACCCCCCCACCCTCTGCCCCCCACCCAAGGCCCAATGCCTTAGCTAAAGGATGTTGATACTCGACCTCGTCCCAACTATGCAGAGCACTAGGATATGCATAATTGGGAGTACGGGAGGAGGAAGGTTTGAGGATTAGCCCACTGCCAGATACCTGTACCAGAGGAACCCCGGACAATGGGCCGGGCTGCAACCTCCGCAGGGGAGTATAACAACTCTGCCTGTGGGGGCCCCCAAGACCACTGAGGGACACGCAACCGTCTCAGTGTATGGTAGGACGCAGCTACGGGTTTTAATTCCCTCGAGGAGGCGGCACCCCTGCTAGCGACGGTTGATTCCGCGCTAGCCAACAAAAAGTCCGTCACTTTTCACCTCTCGAGAGGAGCCCACCCGGGTCCATCTTATCATCATTCATCACATCATATCAGCCATCTTAGCGAGGGAGGGTCTACAGGATAATTGGGAGGAGGGACCTCCATAATACAAACACGAACCAAGAGCATACAAGACTGCCACTAAGGACCGAGGCAGGAAAAACAAAACCAGATAGAGGAACTCTAATCAGGACCATATATACTGACTTGAAAATCGCTCTGACGAAACTCATAGAACTACCAAACTGGTACGTGGCACTCTGCCCAAAACAGGAGGACGTTGAAAAGATGGTGGCAACCGATGGGCTAAAAGCTATGAGCAAAATCGGCTTATCACCGAAACTACCGCCACAATAAATGGCGAACCGTTTATTTGTGTGCCGCAAAGTAGACCGTAATTTCGGCTCACACACAAAAGAAGAACTTAGAGAAGAATTGGAAAGGGAAAACAAGTACCTCAAAATCTCAGAGATAATCAAATTCGGCCACCATACACATGTTTTCAAAGTAGTGTGTATTTCATCGGTGATGGCCAATAAAGTTACGAAAAACGGAATTCTGGCATTCGGAATGCGGATACCCCCAGAAAACATTGACATAGAAAAATTCACTAATGCTCAGACCTGTTTCCAATGTTACGCCATCGAGGATCACGTCACAAGGAACTGCCCGAACAAGGATAAAAAATATGGTCGGAATGTGGAAGCACTAATCACACCTTCAGAGAATGCACGGAAACCATAAAAAAGTGCGTGAACTGCCAGGGGCCACACAGGATCATGGCAGTAAACTGTCCCAAAAGAAAAGAAATAATAAACAAGAAAGAGCAGGAACAACAGAAATAAAAAGGATTCTAAACTAAACCAAACCTACGCCAGCGTAGCAAAAGTTACGGTAAAAGAAATAAAGGAGAACCAAGAACCAAAAATCAACATTAATGTGAACGAGGGAACGGGCCTGGATATTCTAGCCTGCATCATGTATGCCTACGTTCAAAACATCGCACAACCGGGGACTTTCTCAGAAACGCTCAATCTTCTCCTTGAGAAAAACAGAGTTAGAAAGATGTGGTGCCCCCCCCGCCTCGGCACTAGTATACGGAGTAGCGGCGGGCAAAACCCCTCAAGTAAAAGATATGTTGAAATAGGAGCAAGGATGGAAGAAAAAGAGGAAGTAATTGAATCCGATGAAGCTAATGAAGAGGAAAAAGAAATAGAAACTTCAGAGAATTAACAAAAGGAGGGAAAGAAGAGCCAAAAGAAAACGAGAAAACACCCAACTAAAGAGAACCAAACCGCATGGGACACACAGACCGACACGGAAAGAGAGGAAGGCTGTCGTTACGAAGAAAGAGATTTCAAACTTAAGATCTTCATAAACGAGGCCTATCCCCTACCCAAAGGTACTAAACTGAATGATATAAATAAAGGTATTGAAAAAGGCGCCTGTAAATGGAATTACATGACAAATCATGACGAAAGTATTATACAAAGTCTACTGGAACAAAACAAGATAAGGATCTTTCCAAATGACGTCAGAATCATCAAGAAGGATATATTTGAGACAATTAAAAACGGCAAGTGGAAAAGCCCCTATAGTATATGGTTATCTATGTGATTTATCTTCTGTTAATAAATCAGCCTAAATAGCGTTTCGAAAACCATAACCATAAATTTGTTTGATCGAAGTTGTCTGCCGTTAGTTTTAGGCCTAAGGCGACAGCGAAATAATTTTTGGAATAATGACTTAGGCTTTAAGAAAGACAATTACACAAATATAAATATATTCATAAAATCAACGAATGTACAGTGAGATAAGTAGGTTAGGTATACTATGTAAGATATTTTAACATATGATTTATAGCAACAAGATGCGAAGAGAATTGAAGTATGTAAAATTAATATGGTGGAATAATATGGTGAAGAATAGTGAAATAATAATATAGTAATTAATAATGTGAATAATAGAGTGACTATGATGGACTGTGAATTAGGTGCTGCAATGAGAAGTAAATATAATTAGGACCCACTCTCGTATGGTCGTTTGCAAAGAATGTGAAAGTGGAATTAACTAAGTATTTGTTTGGAGGTAAATGACTAATTGTAGAAGGAATGATTACCGACCTTTATACGAAGAAAGCTACGAGTCGACTGAGGCAGATAGTGTGCTATTTGGTCGGGCTGAAAGCGTGTGTTTGTTTGTTTGTGTGTGAAATTTTAAGAGATGTTGTTTGGAACAGTATTACGTTAAATCAATTGACAAGTAAAATAAATGAATTAATTAATTATTAAGTTGTACATGAAATGATTTAATTTACAAAAGTTGAGGTAAATTAATTGAAGATTAAATGGATAAAGTTAAAGTAAAATAATTGAATGATTAAATTGACAAAGTTAAAGGAATTCATAATATGGATTTTACATAATAATTGATGTATATATATATATATATATATATATATATATATATATATATATATATATATATATATATATATATATATATATATATATATATATATATACTTAAGTTTACCAGGAGGTTTTTATTATAGGAATGCCCAGAGGCATTGCTAAACCCCAAAGCAAAGAAATAATTAGATGCAAGAATGTGGAAAACGAAATGACCAAGTGAAAAGCAATACAATGCGGAAATAAATAGCGAAATCAAGCAATAAAACCTATCACAAAGGCACGAATGCCCCAAAACAAAGAACTAGGAAATAACCACATGAAATAAAAGAAACTTTAGAACAACCTAGCACAAAGCATAAAATGAACAGTATAAATACAGAATTTGAAATCGACTTACAAGTACGTTACCGAAAGGTACCCCAAGAAACAAAATTAAGATTTTGACATCGATAATAAAAAGGCAAAGTACAAAAAAACTTAAAAGTAACCATTAAAAGTCAATCATAAAAGCAATTAGAAGATAATAAAGAAAAAAGAAATATCAGAAGAAAGAGATCAACCAGTAACCTGCCTTTCTTTTATTTTATATTCTCTCACACACACTAACACTCATCCCCCCGCCCTTAAAAAAACTCTCATGCTATATTCTCACTATCCCCAATCTTCGGGGATCTACAAAATTCTAAGAGTTTCTTCATCCGTCAACAACCTCAGAACCGGTAAAGGAGGGAAAGTTTTGGTAAATATTTTCCCAAAACGCCTCCGAAATAATCGAAAGAGAGATATTACTCATTTTTATCACCATTGACCATCATACTAATTTTCATCATCCACCCAAAGGCAAATTCCCATTTCATCCAGGCGGTGGTTTATCGAAGTGGGAGGGGGGAAAGGCTCTCTTCTCCCAAAAGGTAACGCGAATGATATATTTTCCAAGCAAATAAAATAACAGAAACTCATAAGTACTAGAGAGACCCTAATAACAATAAAAGGCCAAAACAATAGAAAAAACTGGGCCCCCTCCTCAAGGAGTGCTCACCACCAAAATGGCGACCCAAAATGCCCCGATGGTCCCGTTAAGGTGTATTAGCGGCCACGACAAACCGGACAAGCGCACAGTCTACGAGACTCTGTTCGGCAAGCTCTGCGTGGCAGTCATAAGGCTGATTGACACACCTGCAGGTTATGTCGAAGTGTGCGAGCAAGAAAAAGATATCAAAACGCTAACAAACGAGGAAGGAATAAAAATCCTCAAAGACATAAACCTCCAGCAGACAACGCCTCCTCAAATCTAAGCGCACAGGAGCATGGTGTGCAGAAGGCTGGACCCATGGGGTCGGCCAGCACTCAAAAGAAGAGATAAAGGAGGAATTAGAGAAAAACCAGAAATGGGTGAAAGTGGCTGAGGTTATCAAATTTTAAAATAAAAGTGATAACTCAGAATACTAACATGTTTTTACGGTCATTTTCACGGACACTGAAATCGCCTTAAAGGCAAAAGAGAGAGGGCTGCTTCTCTTTAACACCAAGATAAGTGGTGAGCAGATCGAACGCAAAGAATTCACCCCCGTGCAGATCTGCTTCAGATGCTACCGCCTGGAGCAGGAACCAACCTGTTCCAGATGCAGTCAAAAAGGTCACGGCTGCGTGAATGCCCAGCAAAAGAAGAAAAGTGCCCTAACTGCGGTCAGAGACATGGGGCAATGGCGATGTTCCCCCCCCCAAATGAAATACTAAAAAGAAAAGTGGAAGTGAAGAAGGCTGAAGGAATTAAGAGGTTGAACACCACCTACGCCCAAGCGGCTAAAGCCACCCCCTCAGTTAGTGGTCTTAACAACCCAGCCCAAAGGACATACATCAAGGTAGGCAAGGAGATAAAAAATTCTACAAAAATCCTCACTTGCATTCTTTATGCCCATGTCCAAAACCTAACGAACCCCGGCTGCTTTGCTAAAGAAATGGACAACATGCTCAAACACAATGGCTTAGCAGAGATGTGGTTCCCGGATAACCCACCTTCAGGGAAAGTCCTCCAAATGCAATTCAGCACAGAGGAAGAGGCACCTGCGACCGCTTTCCGAAGAGATGTAGAAGAAAAAGAAACAAGGAACAAAACCCCGCCCTACATAGGTCCCCAAACAAGGACCCAAGAATTGAAGCGAGGAAAAAAGGGAAGAGAGCGCGAAAAGATCAGGCTAAAGGTAACTTATTTTGCTCCGCTCCGTTGTTCAAGGATGAGCAGGGAAGCTCCCAGCCTCCTAAGACTCACGAGAGAACGAGTTGCAAGAGCAGTAGGAGAAACAAGGAATACGATGGCGAGGAAATCAACATAAATTCTTTAGAAATTCTGAAACCTCCTTCCCAGAAGACCCTAAGGTAGGGGAAATCATAGAAGGAGTAAGAACGGGCCTATTAAAATGGTCATACGACTCGCCAGACCAAGAAGTGCTAGTGGACACAACGTTCATGGACCCCCAAATAAAACTTTATAGGGACTCCTGCCTCGCCGTAAGCGAGGTAGAATTCAATAAAATTCGGAACGGGAAAAACACACGCAACAAAAACCACTAAAACAGGAAACACACGCACAAACACACAAGCACCAGACAACACAAACTTGGAAAACAATAACATTACATTAAGAATTCTCACAGTTAACGTCAATGGATGAAAAGGACAACACATTCCTTACGGGAACATATTTTGTAATTTGGATCCCGACCTAATCCTCATCACTGATCATGGCGTTTACTTCAAACACAAACAGCATTAAGATACCCAACTACACAGTCATAAAAAAAACACACACAGGAACGATTCGATGGCGCTGCCATCGCGATCCGAAACAACATTAGATACAGAACACACCCAAACCTAGATGAATCATTTGGGGCGGTAGTAATATCTATGCTGGTTGGAAACCTGACCGTAGCTGCTGCCTATCAACCTCCACGACGCAATTACCTGCCGATCCCTAACTTCTACAACCTCTTCGGGCGCGGGAAACTAACATTGCTTGGTGGTGATTTTAATGTCAGATGCGGTGCGTCAGGCTACGGAGGCATCGACCAAAAGGGAAGAAACCTGGAACTGCTACTCGAAAGAGACAGACTCTAGAGTGCCGGGCCAAATTTCCCGAACTTCTTAACACAACGTTCGGCAAAAAACCCGGACATTATGTTGACAACCAAAAACTTCCCCTTCAACATCGTCAATGAGCCCGGACCAGTGGTACCGAGCTATCATATCCCGATTCTCACCACTATCTCCCTTTTCCCAATACTCAAGCCCGTTCCACTGAGGAAAAGTTACGCGAAAGCTAACTGGGAGCTATATAGATAGATACTCAGTACATACCAACCAACTGACTTTAGAGACGCTAATCTCGAAGAGATTGATGAAGAGATTAACGAGATCACCAATCTCCTCATACAAGCCAACGAGAGATTAACGAGATCACCAATCTCCTCATACAAGCCGACGAGAGATGCGTTCCCAGAATCTCCTATAAAATGCTCCCACAACCTGAGTGGACGGACGAGATGAGAGAAATCGCCCGAGGACATAGAGAAATCTATGACGAGATCGGCAGGACAGGAACCAATAGGGAAAGGACAGCCAGAATGAGGCATCTAGGTGAGTAACTAAAAAACATAATAATTAAAAAACAAAGAATCATCTGGAATGACATCATTTACCTCAACTATACTTTGTCCTTTGAATTCCCCATCAATTTTTTTTCTTTCATAGTCCCGATCGACCTTGCGAAGCCTACCTTAGAAGCTTGTTTATTCGGAAGGTTTTGTTTTCCGCGTAGCCGAGTGGTCTAAGGGACGGTTTAATTGCGATCAAAGCGGTTGCTCGCTGCCTCAGTGTGCACGGTTCGAATCCAACCCCTGTATTGAATCCTTACGAATTCGGAAATAACATTTCCGAAGAAAAATTATCCTGTTTCTTGCGGTTTGATGGAATCATTTCGCCATTCTTTCGCGTTCATGAAAGATTTATACATTGTATATTCGCCGCGTGTTTACCTCAACTCTTCTTTGTCCTTTAAATTCCCTATTAATTTCTCTCTCTTTCATAGTCCCGATCGACCTTGCGGAGCGTACCTTAAAAGCTTTTTTATTCGGAAGATTTTTGTTTTCCGCTTAGCCGAGTGGTCTAAGGGACGGTTTAATTGAGATCAAAGCCTTTGCTAGCTGCCTCAGTGTGTGCACGGTTCGAATGAATCCCTCTCTCTCTCTCTCTCTCTCTCTCTCTCTCTCTCTCTCTCTATATATATATATATATATATATATATATATATATATATATATATATATATATATATATATATATATATATATATATATTTATATATATAAGGTGCAAGAAATAATAAACCACAATATTTGAATCCGATTTATCGATTTATTTACAAAAAGAACTAGTTTTGGCTTTCACCATTATCAACTCTATAATGAAAGGTAAGATATGCGACTCCAGTATATAAAGGCGAAAAATCAAAATAAACAAAATAGAACAATGGAAATATAATTAAAAATATAAATAAGTTTATGGATAGTTAAGCATCTGTTAATCCCGGGGATTTAACGATTCTGGCGGCTTATAAATGGATTGGTCAACAGTATTCAAGATATATATATATATATATATATATATATATATATATATATATATATATATATATATATATATATATATATATATATATATATATATATATATATATATATATATATATATATATATATATATATATATATATATATATATATATATATATATATATATATATATATATATATATATATATATATATTTATATATATATCGCATGCTAATAGTGATAGATTCAGCAATCATCAATTCTAGATAATTGATGGATTTATAAATAATTTTGGCTTGGTTGAATTCGATTCTATGTTCATACTTTTGCACATGAGCGAAGAGACTGGAGGAAATTGAGCCTCTTCTGATATCTACGCGGTGATCTTTGATCCTCTTACTAAAGTGATCCGACTCGCTCTTTATTTCATGGCTTTAGTAAAGGCATGAAATAAAGAAACTTATGTAAATTTGGACAAAGATATATGGAAGAAGAAATAGACTGAAGAGAACGAATAAATTTATTCAAAATGAGTCTAGTAAAAAAGACTAGAGTCGTATAATAGAGGGCTTAAAAAATGGACCAAAACATAAGGAAAAAGAAACAAAAAGGAAGAAAATAGAATAATATATTCAAATTGAGTCTAGTACCAAAGACTAAAGCGTGTAATAAAGCGCCTCGAACAAATTTTGACAAAGATATACCGAAGAAGAAAAAGGGATAAAAAGAACGGTTTCAAATATTATCAACAAGTCTAGTAAGAAGGACTAAAAACATGCAATAAAGTGCCTGAAAAGGATTTGAATGACATATAGAAGAAGAAATACGAATTAAGAGAATGGATAAATCTATTTAAATTTAATCTAGTAACAAAGACTATGAGACTTGTAATAAGGCGTCTTGAACAAATTTGCACAATAATATACTGAAGGCATAAAAATGAAGAGAATGAATGAATATATTCAAAATTAGTCTTGTAATGAAGCTTGATACGTTTAATAAAGTGTCTGGAACAAATTATAAAAGGCATTAGGAATAAAGTATAAAAATGAAGAAAATAGATGAATATATTCAAAATGAGTAATAACAGGGACTAGAGGCGTGTAATAAAGCATCTGGAACAAATTTGGACCAAAAAAATACGAAAGAAGAAATAATAATAAATAGAATGGATAATTATATTAAATATTAGTCTAGTAACATAGAATAGAAGCAGATAATGAATCGCCTTGAGCAAATAATGATAAAGGCATAGGGAAGAATATAGGGAAGAGAAAGGATAAATATATAAAAAAAGAGGCGAGTAACAAAGACTAGAGGCATGTGATAAAGCGACCTGAACCAATTTGGAAAAGGAAATAGGGAAGAAGAAATAAGAATGAAGTTAATATATATATATATATATGGTTAATGTTTGGTTTATGTCCTTCCTCGAATTTTGTGGGCGCTTTGCTATAAATATCTCTATTTTTAAAAAAATATGCATATATATATATATATATATATATATATATATATATATATATATATATATATATATATATATATATATGCAGATACACCCACAAAGGAAAAGTTATATATCTGCATGTGAGACTTATAAACTATTTTAGCATTATCAATATCAATTTGATAATGCTAAAATAGTTTATAAGTCTCACAATTATATTTTCATCGACGCTTAATTGAATCAGCACTTATAAAAGAAATTCCTAACTTTAATACTTCCGACGGCCAATTAAATACTAATACCTTAATAAGCAAGAAATTCATACTTCCGTTTCTCAAAAATGCAGCCACATTCTCGCATAATCCACCTTAGCGCCTTGATTTGTATTTTTGTACGTTAAGCAACTTCTGTATCTATCTCACTTGTTCACTACCAATTGCCATGACGGATGTCTCCGTCGAAACCTTGTTTCGCATATAACCTTATATTTTTAGAACGTGATTTTTTTTTTAATATATATATATATTTTTTTAAGTGGACAGGTAAACTGGTATGAATTTCCAATGCATTGTTTACCCCCTCCATTTCCCCCTCTTCTATCTCCCCATACCTCTCTCTTTCCCACTCTACATCTCCCTCTCCCAGCCCTCTCCCCTAACTACCTATGCCCCCTCTCTATTCATCCCTCTTTCCACTCCCCCTCTCTCTCACCCCCATCCTCTCTCCCGCATTCCCCTGCCTCTCTCTCACCCCATCCTCGCTCCCGCATTCCACCCCTCCCCTCTCCCCCCTTTTCCCTTGCTCCCTCCCCTCACTCTTTCCAACTATATCTACCCCTCCATCTCTATCTAACTATCTCCTCTATCCGTAAACCCTCTTCTCCCCTATGGGTAGTGTTGGAAAGGGAGGGGGAGAGAGTTGGGGGAAAGGAGAGATAGGGAAAATAGTAGGGGAAGAGGAGAGAGAGAGCAAAGAGAATATTTTTAGAACGTGATTTTTTAATAATTTTTAATTTTATTATAGCTTAATTTATGAATGAGCCCACCCCTCACCATGCCCACCTTCCCTGTTGAAAAAGGGGCGAGAGGGGAGGAGGATAAATGGATTAGGAAAGATAATGAGGAATAAGGGGGAAGGAATGGGTATAGGTGAGGGAATGGGGTAAGTGGAGGAGTAGGTGATGTGATAGGAGTAGAGGAAGAGGGAGATGAGAGTGTAGGGGAACATGGAGGTGAAGGGAGTGGAGATGAGCACAATCGATTTAAAGATCAAATACTCGAAGGGCTGGTAGCGAGTGAAGCGAAGCGCAAACTACACCGTTGAGGACTACACCCCTCTAGTCCTTGTTAATAGACTCATTTTGAACACACACACACACACACATATATATATATATATATATATATATATATATATATATATATATATATATATATATATATATATATATATATATATATATATATATATATATATTCAAAATGAATCTAGTACCACAGATTAGAAGCTTTTAATAAAGTGTCTGGAACAAAAGAGGAATTCGAAGTTGAAAGCTTAAAATGGTATTAGATGTAAATAATGTTCTAAATGATTGAGCTCGCGCCGAAATAAGAACGGATCTCGGGCAGTCCTATCTGAAAAGTTTAACCTTTCTAGCCACAGTCCTACTATGAATTGAAATAGATTCCCAAAATTATGTTATTTTGTAGCTCACCATGTTCACTACTGTTAGGATGAAATCTTTACTTTCATCTTGACACCATGCGGTAAAAAATAGGATCAAGTAAAGATGAGCTACCCTAAAACTGACAATTATAGTTGAGCCACCCCAAAGCTGTCATTTATAGTTGTCACCTCAAAGTTTTCCAGGTAAATGATCCTCCCAAAATTTCAGAGGTAAAGTAGTAAGAATAATGATTCATGATTCAGTTTATTGAAAATTTTCCTTAGTATAAATTTATTAGCAGATAGTAAAAGAAATTAGACGTTTGTTTATTCAAATGGATATTGTTCCGCAATGCTAGAGCAAAATAAGGTAAAAGTGTGAAACTAATGCCGTTCGCACACATAACTTTTTTAGATATACATCCAAATAGTCTCTCTTGCATCCTCCCTTATTCTCTATATGATACTTATGCTTGTTCCAATAACTCTCGTTCGTTTGAGTTATGGTGCCGAGCATTCTTCCTATTCATGGTTTTGTGAGCATAACCAAGTTTTCTTTGAATATTTTGGTCTGCTCACCATTCGTCAGTGTAAATTTTTGATACCGGTAGTACAACCTTTTGAATAATCGGTAATAATTTTTTCTGTGCTTCGGCTTTCCACTATTTCCATATAGTCTATGTCAAGTGCTGTAGTCGTGTCAACTAAGCCAAACAAATATACATATATGTTCCAGAGATCCAAGTCCTGTATGATATTCTACTTTGTGCGAGAAACCGGATTCGTACATTTAAACTATAGAGTCGATTCCTCAGAGCCTTATTGCATATTTCACGTACAAAGTTCATACTTTGTTCAACAACAGAATTATTTCACCAAAGATATATTGCATGAAGCCACTTTTTAAGAGAGATCCTAGAACATTTGAAAACGAGTTCTTACGAATATAATTCATCGCTTATATCTAATGCACTCTTTTACTTGGTATTTCCAAATAAACTCATCATCACATGCTCCATGCCAATAGAAACTAAGGGGGCACGTGCCCCCTCAGATTTTTTGTATCTGGACTTTTTAATATATATATTTTTTTATTTTATTGCTATTATTTTCAATGCTATACAATGTATTTATGATCATTTTATAGTATGAGTCAAATGTGTTATTCAAATTGGTAATTGATCATACCACCAAAAGTCACCACCCCATCCCGTTCAACAACAGAATTATTTCACCAAAGATATATTGCATGAAGCCACTTTTTAAGAGAGATCCTAGAACATTTGAAAACGAGTTCTTACGAATATAATTCATCGCTTATATCTAATGCACTCTTTTACTTGGTATTTCCAAATAAACTCATCATCACATGCTCCATGCCAATAGAAACTAAGGGGGCACGTGCCCCCTCAGATTTTTTGTATCTGGACTTTTTAATATATATATTTTTTTATTTTATTGCTATTATTTTCAATGCTATACAATGTATTTATGATCATTTTATAGTATGAGTCAAATGTGTTATTCAAATTTGTAATTGATCATACTACCAAAAGTCACCACCCCATCCCTTTCTCTATGGTATTGGTTTCTTCCAAAGCAAATTCAGTTCGTTGGTGATTGAAGCTGCTCAGAGACAGATCGGTTTGGAGTTTAGCAGACGGATGGCCTGCGGGAAGAAATTCGTCTTCATCCTTTCAATCATTATATCCAATCATTTGTGACTTTATTATGTGACATTATTAATTTTCTTCTCTGAATGGATTAGCATTTAATCTGTGGATTTAAGCCTCTTAGATTTTTTAAATGTACCCCGGCAAAATTTTGGCTTGCATGACGCCCCTGGTCATCACGTACTGGTTGAAGAACAACGATTCAAATTCATTAAATCGCTCACGCACTACACTTCAATTATTTTATTCTATCTAAGACTATTCTGCTTCACCCAATTAATAATCGTTAGAGAATTATCAAACAACAAGGGTTTACAAGAACTTTCGACCACAAGACGATCTATTTAGGATGGCGCTAAGTTACAAACTAATAAAATCCGCATTTAAAGTTGAAACTTCACCTTCGCGAATTTTAGGAAAATCTCAATACGGAGCAAAGCCTTTTTCGATAAATCCTAAAATATATGATTTATTATTAGCGATATTTTAGCAACAGTAGGGATGAGGCACTCCAAAATTTGCATGGTAAAGACGAGCCCCCTTCCCCTTCCAATATCCTAGGTAAAGATAAGCGACTGCATGCTCCTTGGGGTGGCTCATCTTTACCTGATCCAAAAAATAACCTCGTTTAGATTTATTACTTATTATTTTCAATATATACATAAAACAAATGGTCTACATGATTATATGATTGAAAACAAATATAAGCACTCTATTTATCAGGGTTGAATTAACTTATTGATTTCTATTTTATACTCATCTAATATTGGTGCAAATTAATTGTTAAATAAGAAAAAACAAGTAAAATATCAAGCTTTTGTTTAAAGAGTTAAGAGGGGAGGGGTCTTCCATTATTTAAAATCGATGAATTTTACTCACAACAGATTATGTTCGGTTTCAAATGTATTGTTTATGCCAAGCTTACAAATATATTTAGGGCTAATTCGCAATTGTCTCCTGGGAGTTATTAAATTGTAAACCTATAGTTAATGCTCTTTAAATTTACTTCGCTCATTTAATGGTGATTTTACCTACTCGAGGTAGGTAAGCGATATATTCAATAACATTTATTACTAAATAAAAATATAGTACGATGTGTCATAATGATTCATAAGTAAAAAAAATAGGGCATCGCATCTATCACCAGAAATTTTTCATAATTTTAATTCTTCGATTAGGGAATTACTTTTATAATATACGAAATACTTCGTCAATCATGGTGCCAGAACTTCTACTAAGTTTTGCACAATACTCAAAATTTTTAAATAAGCCTTATTTATTCTCGAAATTATCACGGTCAAGAAAGGTATATTATGACAGATTCAACGTTATTATTAAAATAAATCCCTATGTTAACTTCATATGAAGTGTTAAGGTATGACATTTTTGTGTATGCATTGTATACGAAATGTATATACATATTTGGAATTCAAGCATTCATTTCGACAAAGACAGAACGTGCGCACACCAGCTTCAGAACTCCATAGTAACGATTATCTTTTCCATAAAAATAATGTGAATTGGGAAGTAACCAAGGTATTTAATATTAGGAAAAACAAGTTTGTTTATTCATGTGTGATATTTTTATATTTTTACTAAAATACCATTAAAAATATTTAAGAATTAAACTATGATGCATTACTTCTCCATTGAGTGTGCTATAAGGGCTCATATTGATTTTGAGCTGAGATAGCCTGGGAGACGTTATAAATAGAATATATTGTGAATAGTCCTTTCACCATTGAAAATGATTTAATAACACTCTTAATCTAATTATAGTTAACAAAATTTAGTCTTCCTTTTAATGTGCTACTGAAATTGTGAAAAATAATTGATAACAGTTAATGAAATTTTGATGTGAGAAAAAGGTGGAAAAAAATTTAGTTGACTATACGAAAATAGAGCCATACCCATTTTCTGTGAACCTTGCAAGATTTGAGGTATAACTATTTTTGCAAACAATTACGTGAAAATGGATAAAAAATAAACGGAAAAATTGGTCAAATCAAAGAATTAATGAAAATATGCATTTTTATTATATTATATTTCATACAAAACTATGGAAAGAACATCGGAATGAAGTGCAGCATTATGAAATAGCTAATCTTGACTCCAATGAAAATGAAGGATATTCCAACAACAACTCCATTTGAAGGTAATGGTAATGGTTTATTTTTTCTCCTTTTGCGCACAAGTGATCTATATATATATATATATATATATATATATATATATATATATATATATATATATATATATATATATATATATATATATATATATATATATATATATATATATATATATATATATATATATATATATATATATATATATATATATATATATATATATATATATATATATATATATATCATTTGACAGTTCCATACGATTACGATTTGAAGATAAACTAAAAAGTAATAAGTACAATGACCTTTATATCTTAATAATAGTAGCTATTATATTCTCAAGTGTGCGAATTTTAACAAATGAGTGGTAGAATATGTGAGTTTCGTCATAATCGCCTAATTTAAAGTTAGCGGAGGTGACGAGAATTAATTGGAAAAACAATAACGCTCCAACAACCCACGCAAGGTACTTCTCAGCCACAGTTGTTATATACGATTCCCGTTTCCTAAAAATCTGAAATTTAATCTCACTGGGCCGCCCGCCCTAACTATAATAAATAACCAAGCTTAAGGTTTTCTAACGGTACTCCGTCTCTGCTGGAATTGTCTTGTATGAAATGATTTAGCTCCAGTAGTGTTTACCTTAATGATGGGGGTTGGTTTAAAAGTAATTTCAAATAAAAGCAACATTTGTTTAGCTATATAATTCTCATTTAAGACGATCTAGAATTTATAAAATAAATAATATAGTAAGAGATAAAATAGAACATTAAATATGCCTTGCATAGGCTATTGATTAACTTTTGCAGACTCCTTTTTTTCCTAATATAGGTATATTCAAGAGTTGCTGTGATACTTCCTAACCCTTCCTAAAGTATCCTAGAAGTAATGTTATCAGGGCCAGAGGCTTTTTTAATTTTAACTTAATAACAAGTCTTTTACCATCTTAATAGTTTCTGTATCCACTCTAATGGTAGTTAATACCTGTAAATTTTGAATACATAGCTGCTGATTTCAAGGAAATTTTATGACTCCATTTATTGGAGTGCCCTAACAATGTCTGGCTAATACATTGAATTGGAACCCTAAAGGGATTATTTTGAAATGAGGGCTTCACCCCTATACTGCCCTTTAATTATGCGGCATTGCACCCCCCCCAATTTTTTTATCACTTAGTTGTATTAACAATTCAACAGCCTAGTATTAGATTCAAATTCAAAGGCAATTGCAGGCATTATTATGCACTCGAATATTCATTTTTTAAAGCTGTGTTTCTTGACTTTAGACATATAAGCCCTGCCCCTAAATGCTAATTAAATTAATCAAATTTTCTTGAATATTGAGTAATATTGAATGCCCATATCATATTCTAATTCAGAAAAAATTCCTTTCAAAATGATATATAATGCCATATGATGCAATTCCAATTAACAATGTGGCTGTGTACAAAATATTAACCATAAATACACACACACTGACCATTTCCCATAAGGCGAAACATTAAGCAGCTATTTGCCTCAAATGAGTCTTTAGACTCGCAGGAGGCAACACCCCTGAAGGTGATCTTGAGGCTGTTCTCGGTGTTTCTAAAGCTGCCCCTCAAAGGAAGACCACCAAAGGAGCTTTGGCTTCTATGCCTACACCCAGGGCTAGGCATGTTGCATCCTCCAGGCAAGAGGATGCACCATTTATACCCAGCATGATCTTTCCATTCTTCTCATTGCTTTTAATCCCTCCTTTTAGCCAGTAGCAATGCATCTGTTCTTTGGATAGGGGATATACTCTTATTTCTGTCTACATTCCACCATCAGCTGGCTTTGACATGAGGGTCTTCCACTGCATTGTGGCACAGTTGCTGAGGCCCTTAATACTACTGAGAGATTTGAACAGTAGACACCCTTTCTGGGGAGATTACTCTACCAATCCCATAGGTCAGATCCTTTCTGAGCTGGACATGGGTCTCCTAAATGTGAGGGATTTTATGCATGACTGCCTGAGAACTGTCTTGATCTATCCCTGTTCTCTTTGGATGCACAGCCTGACTTTAGGTGGGGGTAGTTGATGACCTACATGGTAGTGATAATTTTTTCCCATTCAAATATCATTTTCTGCTCAACATTTCAGGAAAGAACTGATTTCACTGTCCCAGTTGATGAGTTTAGGTCGGTGGATGATGCAGTTGAGTTCTTCTCCAGTAACTTCATTGCTGTGGGTCTGGCTTACCTGGTGGTCAGCTGACCATGAGACAGCCCTTAAGCAGCACTTATTGTGAACAATGTTTGACTCTTCTTCACACTGACCACATGATATGAATCAGGGCAGCACTCCAGGCTACTTGACAAAGAAGATAGGAGGCAACTAAGAGGAACTTAAAGTTGCATTTCATTGTGCCGCAACTCTTCCTATGGACCTACCCCACAATGCTTTGATGGGTTCAGGTCACTTTCTGTCATCTTTGAATTGGGCACACTCGCCGGACACACCACCATATGATGGAGTGCTTGCTCGCACATTGCTACGACTGCATCATCCCCCAGACTATTCGTCACGTTCTTGTTGAATGTCTCAGATTGGGTGATCTTCGTGCATGTTATTTGTCACTGTATCAGGATTAACAGTGTTGCTAGGTACTGCTTGTCCTTGTACTTGTGACAGGCTTATATACACAGACTTGTGGATTATCTGACTTTTGGAGGCAGGACTCCCCCTGAGGCCAGAGGGTGCTTCCTTCTTGGTTTATTGCTTATTTTGCTTTTGTTTTGTTTTTGTATCTTTGTTATTTGGTATTTACATATTTACATTTATTTTTAATCTAGCCTAGTATTTGGCTGTAGCATGATTACAGCAACTTTTGCCATATGGTATTTACATATTTACATTTATTTTTAATCTAGCCTAGTATTTGGCTGTAGCATGATTACAGCAACTTTTGCCATGTAGGAGGAGATACAAAGTGTAAACTGTGTAATGAAGAAGAGGAAACTTTGGAACACTTTCTTATAAAATGTAGCAAATTGGAAAAAATCAGAAAAAAATTTGAAATAAGAGAGATAAGAATAGAGAAGTTACTACTATTTAATAATATCCAAGAGGAAGAAGAATATAAATGTAAAAATTTCCTGAAAGAGGCTTGGATGATGAGAAAAAAACTAATGGATAAAGCAATTTAATAAGATTGATAAATAGCCAAAGTAAATGATGAAAAATAGGCACTCATATATGTGTATGTAAATATATAACTAATAATGACAATAGGCACCAGTATGTGTATGTAAATATCTTATCTAATTAATAATGACGATGGTGAAAAACCTAATCAAGTGATGACAAGGACAATCCTAATCAAGTGTGCCTGATACGTAAATATATAGTTATTAATGACAAGGGTGAAAAAAGCTTAATAAGATGACAAAGATAATAAATTCTGCAAAACAAACAATACAAAAAGAAATAAACAAGACATAATGTATATTTAAGAGATGCCGAAGTAAAGGCAATATCTCGAACCTCAAACAGAACAGAACAGTAGGCAGTCACCAGATGGGCTGCTAGAAAAAAACTAGCAAAGCCTTTGACAAGGTTCCTCAGAGAAGACTAGTGTTCAAATTAAAAAGGCTTGTGATATCTGTGAGTGTTTAAAATTGGATAGCTGAATGGGTGAAGCATAGGAAGCAGAGGGTAGTACTAAATAGAGGAATGTTATTAGTAATATCTTATAATCAGTTCTGAACCCATTATTATTTGTTCTAAATAGCTCTACTTTGACATTTAACTAAAAGCTAGACAAGAATATAGGACAGATCATATTTAAAAACCCCTGATTTTGCAGGTTTATATATATATATTTATTATAGCCAAATTGTTATTGGAGCATTTCATTTTAGATTAATTAAATTTTAGGAAACTTTGCCTTCACCATCTCTGAGTGTCTTAAAAATTGCAATACATAGATCTTGGTAAAAAAAATTTAAACGGTAGTTATCTCACTGGTGTATCTCAATTGGTAAAAGAGATATAGACCTTTTTATATCTGGAGAAAAGGATAGTTTGGAGGAAAATGTTTAAATCTACAACTTTTAATCTATACATATTTTACCTCTGTCAAAAAATAAAGTTGACCTTATTTATCAAAATGTTATTTGATGTATAAGCCAATTTTTATCTATTTTCTGCTATTAATTAATTTCTTTATATACCATAATTTTGAGTAAATGTAACTTGTAGGTATAATGGTGAGTCAAAGACCATTTCATTTTCATTTGGGTCTCTGTTAGTGTGTCATGTCCCATTCCATGTGTTAAATCAACATTTCACCTGGGTGGCACCTCTCTCCATCCACTCATGTGGCCACACCTTACAAGTATCGGGAGAATACTTCATTATATAATTATTAAATGTTATAATTACGATATTGGTCTTTTGGTTAGTTTTCTCCTATACCTTGTTACACAGTGCAGGTATGTAACATTATACTAATTTGCAAAAACCTGATTATAAATATACATTTATCATCATAAGCTGAGAGCTAAACTTTTTTTTTATTCAAGTTAAAATGGATCCTAGTACCTTAAATATTAGCTGCTATTGCTACAATCCATTTGGTAAAGACAGAAAAAAATAACTAGAGGCATTTGTTTTGTAATTATAAATTTAATAAACCATAATTGTTCATTAAATTTAACAATAAAAAATAGGTAAGAAGTATGTGCAAAGATTCTTTTGCCAAAGTCTGATGAATGTGAGTTCACATCCTCATAACAGCTCATCTTAATCCCTTCCACATGAGTCAGTGGTGCCTGCATACGGTACTGTATACATTTTATTTAAATTTTGCATTTATTGCATTATTCATGTTATGTTTAAATTTTGCCCATTCTTATGATGTTTGTTCATATTGAGAGTCCCAAGGGAGAATGCAAAGTTTTTTTCTTTTTGCAATGGCTAGCCATAAACCAAAAACCTTCCCTTCTCGTAAGGGTTCTTGTGTCAAACGTTCCTTACCTCCTCTTTCAGCCTCCCATTGCTTGTTGGACCCTTATTCCATTGAAGTAGACCCAGATCTAGATTATCCTCGCTTTCTTGTCATGAATTCATCATCTGATACCCCACTTGCAAAAGTCAATGTGTTTGACGTCAATGAATCTTTTGAGTCCTGCTGTGGTGAACCCCGCTGGATGTGGTCAAGAGGTAGGGGTGATGTTGTAGTCGAGGTGTCATCCCACTCTCAACACAACCTTGTGCGAAATCTATCTTCCATAGCTGAAATTTGAATAACTGTCTCGCCCCATCCACGTCTGAATTTTGTTAAAGGTTTTGTCCGTTCAAACGAACTAAGGGACTATGACCTCACCCACCTTTAGAGCAAGCTTAGTACCCAATGTGTCACACATGTACACAGGGTGACTAAAACATTAGGCTCCACTAAAGTCCCAACCGCCACACTTATTTTAACATTCGAATGACAAGAACTGCTGCAGTATATTAAAGCTGGGTACCTTCGTGTCCTGGTAAGTCCCTATATCGAACTACCCAGACGCTGCTTCAATTGCAATCAATTTAGACATGTTGGCCGCGCCTGTCAGCACCCCCGCTCCTGCATGAATTGTAGCTCTGACTACCATGGCCCTGAATGCACCAAAACACCTCGCTGTGCCAACTGCCAGAGGTACCCACAGTGTCCCATCAAAACTCTGCTCTTATATTTTTATATGAAAAGGAGGTGCTCGCTTTGCGCAACCCCCTACATCTAGATATAAGAGAGGCCTGCCAGCATGCTTGAGCACAAACCTCACCGCTTGGCCATCTCTTATCTGAAGTTTTACATGATGCTGGACAAAACCGACCATCACACTCGAGTTTGACCAGTCTGAAGCACTTCATCCTACATCTACTCGCAGCAGCAGAATCATTCAGGATATGCAGTCAAAGCATCGCTCTCACTCCGAGATAACCGATGTAGCCCCCCCATCCCTCTCTCCAGCAGCTCTAGCTGGGAGAGACGCTCACGGTGAGACATTTGAAGACATCAGATGCTATTTGAAAGAATCCTCAACATCGACTAGTGAAGGTTCATCCACCCAGCCCCGAGACCCAAAGCCCAGTGGTAAGAGGAAGGACTCCTCACCTGGGTCATCGACCACCAATAAATGGGCAGCCTCTGGCACTGACTCGGCCGAACCCCAAGAATCTTCAATGGACTCTTTTCCTATGGCTGAACATTCTATGCTCTTAAGTCTGTCCCAACCTTCACAGGACTTAGGCCCCATCTTGATCCAAATGATGGCAGATATACACCCAGCTCCACACACCTCGCTCAGATCGCCTGTTCATTCCACTCACCCTTCTACCCATGATCTAATGGAAACAGTTGATACGCCAACATCTCTAATTGCAGCTGTTGGACCAACCCCTCAGACACCAAAAATACCCTTAACCCATGAATCCGGATCTACTGGCTGAAAATCCCTTCTCGACCTTCCTTTTCCACCAGGTTGGAGTCTGAATTACAATCAAGGGCCTCAGACGGTTCTCCAAAACCCTCAAAAAAAGCCCCAGTTACTGCTCCCTCTAGGATCTCTCCCCCAGCAAAAGCAGGTCCTCAAAATCTGCTCTCCGTCTCCCAAGCTCTTTGGGACGACCCTCAAAAACAATATCAACTACAAAAGAGAAAAAGATATCCACAATGGTATCTAACCGTCCCACATAATATCATCCATTTTACAATGGAATTAATTGTCAAGGGGTTCTTCCAAAGTGGGAAAAACTAAAAAATATTTTGACCAGTATCCACCCTGCTGTTATTTGCCTTCAGGAGAATAAACTGGGTATACAGCCCTTTCCGCCAGTACCCGGCTTTCTCACTTTCAACTCTATTGCTCCTGCTGGAAGCTCCTCTCATGGGGGGGTGTCAATCATGGTATCTTCATCCCACCATGTTTCTCGTATATCCCTTCATACTACCCTCCAAGCTATTGCTGTGAGGGTTTTTCTTACTAAGCTTTTTACTGTTTGCTCTATTTACTTACCCCCTTGTTTATCATTGTCAAGACCCGACCTTTTAGAACTTATAGACCAGTTGCCCTCCCCATTCTTATTACTAGGAGATTTCAATGCCCGTCACCCATACTGGGGTGACATCACTCGAAATGCCAAAAGGCAGTGTTTTAGAGTCTCTTTTATTATTTGACTTTCTTTGTGTTTTAAACACTGGCGATTTTACCTTTTATCATGTCCAGACGGACACTTCTAGCTGTGTCAACCTGTCTATTTGTTCCCCAGATTTCTTCACAGTATTTTGATGGTCAATTCTTAATGATCTCCATGGGAGTGACCACTTTCCTATTGTCTTGTCAGCCCTTCAAGCTAGCCCTCATATAACCATGCCCCTTAAGTGGGACTTAGGTCATGCAGATTGGGACGGTTTCCAAGAGGCGTCCTTCACAAGTGCATGGGGACCTTCAATGAAGTGGATGCAGCAGTAGAATACTTTACATTGACATCTACAATGCAGCAACACAGACCATCCCACGGGTTGCTCAACCGTGCCAAAATTCATGGTGCAGATATATTTCATCAATTTCCTCTGAGACCTACCACTAATATCTGGAAGAGAATTGATAAGATGAGGGGCTGTTATGTTGATCATAGCCCCACACTCAACTTACACGGTTCCTTGGAGAATGACAGCTTGACTGTCAGCAATGCTTTTGCTGACCATTTCCATGCCATCAGCAGTGTTAGCCGTTACGATAAGGCTTTTCTACCCTACAAATCAAAGGAAAAGTCTCATTCTCTCAACTTCACAACAAAATCTAACCTTTCATATAACGCTCTATTCAGCATCCATGAGCTGTGTAGCGCTTTGTCCCTCTGCAGATCTATTTTCCCTGGCCTTGATGAGATTCATTTCGATATGATTCAGCACCTACATCCACACTCTACTCTCTTCTTACTTGATTTGTACAACCTTATATGGGTGAGGGTGTTTTACCCCTCAATCTCATCATGGTGCATTGGGATCATCCTTTCCCTTGTCAAAATGGGCAGGGACAGGTTGGATGCAGATCACTACCGCCCCATAGCTCTCACCAGCTGTTTGACTAAGTTGCTGGAAAAAAAAATGGTGTTGGAGCACCTAAACTAGTTCCTAGAAACTAATCACCCCTCTCCATTTCATGTGGCTTCCGCAAAGGTCATAGTACCCTTGACCTACTAGTACTTTTGAGGGATCAGTCCGGAAAGCTTTCTCATTAAAGCGCCGAGTTCTGGCCATATTTTTCTATATTGAGAAAGCCTACGACACAACATGGAGATACGGCATCTTGAAGCAGCTTTATGTCTGGGGATGAGAGGCCTTTTACCATCACTTATTCAGAACTTTTTAGCATCTCCATCTTCAAGGTAGGTATTGTAGACACACTCTGACCTGCAACCCCAAGAGGAGGGAGTTCCTCAGGGCAGTATTTTAAGCGTCTTATGTTTTATAATTGCCATCAATGATATGATTTCGTCTCTCCCAGAGGGTGTATCGGCAACTCTGTTTGTCAATGATTTAGCACTATACTGTTCCTCACCTTGCCCTCCATCAGCAGTGCGTCGACTACAACTGGCAGTTGATGCAGTCTCCAAAAGAGCACAACTTAAGGGATTCTGCTTTTCCACGAACAAAACCAAAGCGATATATTTCCACCGGGGCAGAGGAGTTCTTGTCCCGCCATCTATCTCCCTGCAAGGCGAAGATATAGTTTGTCTCCGAGTTTCGGTTTCTTGGTGTAACTCTCTATTCAAAGTTATCCTGGTTACCACACCTAGCTGACTTTGAACGGGCTGTCTGCAGGCTCTAGACATTTTGAAAGTCCTCTCACACACTTTGTGGGGCAGCGACCGACAAACAATACCTCTGCTGAGTACAGCAAGCCCCTGCATCAGAGATCTAGAGATGCCTATATGCTGCCGAATCAATGGTGGCATATGATAAGTTGCCATCTTTACCCCACCCCTTGAACCTTCGCATAGATCATCTCTTTAACCTGGGTGCTCCAAGGGTCCTTACCCTTCCATTTTTACTGACCCCTAGTTGGCGTGCTCCTCTCCCCACAGTATGTACCAGCATGTGGAGCCTGGAGAAGTCTTCTATGGACACTCACATCATTAAGAGCCTGTTCTTATAGCATTCGACCTCACACAAACAATGCTGCCCATTATACACGGATAGCTCTAAGAATACCCAGGAGGAGAATTCTTAACTTTATCTTTGCTGTCAGTAGCATCCATTTTTACCGCTGAACCTTCAGCAATTCTTTTAGCCTTTAGACTCTTCCAAATTTTACCTTTTAGTGATTTTGTCATTTTTTTTCGACTCAAGTGTCTTACAGTCAATTAGATCTTTTAATGCGTCCCATCCCCTAGTCACAGAAATTTGCAACTGGCTGATCCAAAATGCATCCCGATATAGAATGATTTTTTGCTGGGTCCCTGGATATGTGGGGGTCCTAGGCAACGAGAGGGCTGATCGGCTGACCCGATCAGCACACTTTGTGTCCCCTGAGAACATGGCTCTGCCTTTTAGGGACTACTTTCCTTCAATAAGAAAATATATTTTTCAACTGTGGCAGAATGAATGGGATGAATGTTCATCATCCAAATTATAAAAAAATTAAAAATTCTATTCACCCTTGGTCCTCGAGCTGTCATAGAATGCGGTCATTGGAGGTGGCCCTCTGCTGAGTTCACATTGGCCACATGAGACTTACTCACGGCCATCTTGTTTTGGGTGGTATCCATATCAGCCCTTGCTATCGTTTTCGCAGTGGAAACCAATTGGTTGCACACATTTCACATTTCTCCAGTTGTCCTGTTTCCCGACCCTTTTAACTATCCCTCAACACACCCGTCTTCGATTCATATTGGCGGAAGAATCTTTTAACCATTCGTTCTTTAAATTTTTGTCACAAAGTGGTCTCCTCCACCCTTTATAGATGATTTGCCTCATTTTATCTTAGCTGCCATATAGAATCCACTTGGATTAGGCAACAACCCAAGTGTAGGCCATGAATGGTCTTTTGCAGTCTCCTTCTTTTCTTATGTTCTTATGTTCTAAACCCAAACCTAATTTGATTCATTGTCACTGCATGGGTTTGAAGTCACTATCTTCATAATTATCACTATCGCTTGAAGGCATTGTCAAAATATACAACAAAATTAAAAGTTTATGCTATATATTATGCAATCAATCACAAGTAATTTCCAACTGGCATAGAACATGCTTTCACCTTGTGGGTATAAACAAACCCCGCCCACAAAGTGTTTTTATTGGTCAGTTGAGAATGATGTCATTATATGACAGACACTTTGATTAATGCTCAGAATGTTCATAGCATACTCTGGCAAAATTGCAGAACAGAAAAACAATAATTTATTTCATAACGATAACCCTTTCATCATCAGAGACACGTGTAACAGTAGGCGTGACAAAAGCTGTTTCATTATCATAGGGAATGGGTTAAACATTTGAAATTGAATCCAATGTAGCCGAAGACTTTGGAATAGATTATTACACTGGATTAATTAAATCATTGGCCACATTTGATGTAACATCAGAATTTTTTTTTTTAAGAATGCTACATATCTCCCATTATACAGAAAATAAGTTTAAGAAAGTAGAAATGAGTATAAAAAAGAAATTTGAAACGATGAGTGTGAGTCACTTTGATTTTAAAGTGACATGGATGATAAAAGTACAGTCAGAAAATATTCAACAGCTAAAAGCCAAATTCAGTGAATTAAGAAGCTGAAGTGAAAAACTAATAATTCTCATCATCATACCAAAATTGTGGAAATATTTAAATGCCCACAATACATGGCTAGGCAAGCAATGAGTTTGGTAAAAGAAAAGCGTTCTTTCAACACCAAAATTCACAGTTGAGAAAATTCCAGCACAGTGAAACTACTGCCATGGTTACCCACTTGTATTATTCCTCAGGAATGAGTTGAGAAATGCTAAGGTTGAAAGATTGTCTCTGTGATGGATGCTGGGAAAGAAAACAGAATTCTCTCTTCCTATACAATTTGAAAGAAGCATTTCAGAATTTCAAAGATAACCACCCATTCCTAATAATTGTATTCTCAAAGTTTGCAGAACTTCATTATAAAGTGTGTGTTTGTACTAAACACCAAAATATGAAACTTAGCATCGACACCTATTGGAATAGTCTTCAGCCAAAATATAGCAAGCTATCATCCAGATGAGCCTCTCCCTTCAACATCAACATGGGATGCTGGGCCTGACACAAACTATATTTGTCACTATAGGCATTGTCTCCCTCTTCTCCAATGTAAGTCACCACAGGAAATATGTTTCTTTGGGTAATCTGATCAATGTCTCAGTAAAGAGGCATTCTTTGATCTACTAACGGCAGAATGTGATAGTAAATGGCTCGGTGAGGTTGAATTCAGGCAATGAATATTAACAGACAGGTTGAAAACTTTCAGCAGAAGAGTTCATCCAATATCTTCATAACAGCTACAATTTATGTCACATGATTTCTTTGCAAAAGCACAGATAGCATTTTTACAACAAAAGAAAGAGCAATTCAAGGAAAGTGAGTTCCTGGTTGTTGGTGACTTTTCCGAGAACTACTTTTACATTACATTGCATTTATTTGTTGCCTTTACTGTAAAACAATAAGCTAATGCATAATGGTTTTATTTTGATTTTCTAGCTGTAATCAGCTTGATGTAATTTTAGTTCACTTATTCCAAAGTAGAGGTAATTAATTTTTTTTAAATCATCCCATCAAATCAGAAAATCTACTTCAGTGATGGATGTATTGCACAAAATAAAAATTAAAAATTTTCTAAACTTTTGTCATCACAAACATGATTTTGAATGTTCAATCTCTTTGTAACTGCAGTCACAGCTATTCCTTTCATCACCATCATAGTAACAGAACACTAATTCCACAAATTAATATTGGCAAAATGCTTTGATTATTATTATGCTGATTTTGGGGGGGAAAAACATTACAAACTTTATTTATTAACATTGTTTCTGACTCCTCATTCCTGACATATTAAAACCTATGCTATTTTAAAAATATTTTCAACAGGAATTCATAAGATCCCTTGTGCTTGGTCTGTCATTGAAGATCTGTTACAATTCAGCTTATATTCCTCTTCAATCCCATGGACTTGCAAGGTTTTGGGATATCCATTACCACCTGATGAACTGTTTGTTGATGCCTGTGATATGTTAATGATTGTTAGCTCAGTTACCATACCTGGCAGGACCTACATATTGAGCTGGTCTAATAGGAAGAAAGCTACAAGTGTAATTTTCAACTAATAGTATGAGACTTTTCTATATACATTAATCTGATCAAATTTGTTAATATATTATTATTTTTCATTTCAGATTACCTACAGTATATCACTTTTTATAGCAATCAGCCATGCCACAAACTCCAAAAGCAAAAGAGTTGTTTGATTTTCCATGAGGGTGTATTGTGGGTTAATCCTAGGGTGGACTTAGCCAGCATCAGATTCCACAAATCCTTAGGATTCCCCTTACCACAGTCAACATATTAATTTCATCAGCAAAAACAAAGAATCAACAGCATCCCACTCAGGTCAATCTGGGCCCTCTGACAGGTATCTTTGGGCTATTAGCAGATTGTGAAAAATAATTGCCATTTAAGGGAGCTGATCTTGCAAAGCAACACTAAATAAGTCAAAGTACTGCTGTTAAGTATCTCCATCAACTTGGCTACTATGGCAGAGCAGCTAGAAGGAAAGCTTCTTCACTCAGCAAATATCTAAAGAAAAGAGTGGGCAAATGAGATGGTAGAGAAGCTGATATGGTTCTGTCAGACTGTCATATTCTCAGATGAATCAAGATTTGCACAAATTTCTGACATTGGATGTATGTGGTTCTGGAGACTGCATAACCAAGAGTTTAATTTAAATTAGCTGCAACCAACTGTGAAACAAGGCAGTTTTTCATTGGTGGTGTGGGGAGCAATCTGTCTGGAGCACTAGTCATTTAGAAATGGTGGAGTGTGTTAGCTAGATAAACTCACAAAAATAATCTCTATCCCTCAGAAAGGACTTCTCTTTTTTCCAGTAGTCAGATGGTAAAAAATGACACCTTATTTATGGAAGATGGTGCTCTATGCCACACAGCGAAAATGACCAAGGACTGGCAGGACAAAATAGTATCAGAAGACTTCCTTAGCCAAGCCACTCTCCTGATAAGAATACCTTTGCTGTATACTGGACAGAATAGTGCTGAAAAAGTCACAAAAAACACCATCAAAGGTAGATTTAATTGACATGTTGTGTGCATCCTAGGCTGAAATAACAGAAATTTCTGAACTTATTAGAACAATGCCTAAAAGGGTTAATGCATTAAAAACTATATATGGCATATTTACTAAATACTAGCAGGTTTTGCAAAAGTTCTGCTACACAGTTTTTTATCTTCTGAGAGGTGTGATAGAAAAAGTTCCATCAAACAAACTTAAAGTTCTACTTTTCCAGCATGTGTCATTAAAATGTCTTTTCCATTGTGTGCAGGTATGTCCAGATGAAAGTGAAAAGAATCAAGATCTCTGCGCACAGGCCACAACCAGTCTGACATCACCAAGTGGCTCAATGTCAGCTGGATGACTGTCCACAGAGTTGCAGAGGCTCAAGAATGGGGAAGGACCTCAAAGAATGACCTTATTTAGGCAATCCTCAAGTTGACAACAGTTGGCTGTGAGAAAAGCTTTCAAAAATGCTCTGAAGCTCAAAATGACTTTGCTTGTGAAGGATAATATCTTGGTGTTGAGGGCTGTCAAGGATGATGGTGGCAAGAGCTTGAGATGAGTGAAAAAGCCTCTGCTCACTGACTGTATGTGAGGACGTCAGGAGCGCTGGCATCCCTTCAATCACTTAAAAGTCATGGGTGATTCTCGTGTTAGATATTTAGATAGGAAGTTGAGAGTGAGTAGATGGAATGGATTGAGGGATTGCTTGCCAGGTGCTGGAGTAAGTGATTTGAGTGATGGGGATGGTGTCTGGCTGTGCAAGTGATACAGTTGTGATTACATATGTAGGAGTGAATGATGTTAAGAGAGTGGGTGCATGTGATGTACATTAAAGGTATAAAAGGTTGATTGAAAAGGTGAAAGGTGTTGTGAGAGGTGTATTTCTGAGAGTGGATGTTGGTTTGGAATGGATGTCTCATGTGTAAGATGGAAGGTGTGATGATATTTATGAGTATGTGGGATAGATTTTATGGAAATCAAGAAATGTATTTGATGGATGGATTGCATTTGAATAGCGATGGGGTAGATAGGTTGTGGAAGGAATAACATTAATCAAAGGAGAGGTAGGACTAGTGATGGGATAATTATTTATATTAGAAATAGCACTGCTTCAAATCTAAGTAATTCAATAAAGCAGGAAGAAGTTGAGTCATTGTGGATAAATATTTGGGTCAGTAAAATTAGGATAGTAGATTTGGCAGCCTTTTACAGACCATCTGGAAAGACTGATGATATGGACTAATGATAAGGAAAATAAGTAAAGGGTGTGAAGCAATACAGTAATTCTAGGTGACTTTAATTTAAGCTCCGATGATTGGGGAAATATGATAGGATGGGATAAAAGAAGTTATAAGTTTATAGAATGTTTTGAGGATAATTTGTTTAGTAAATTTGTTAATATAACAACCAGACAATGACTTTGCCACCTAGCTTTGGCTTCGCTACTAAGATTAAAATCTAAAAAGAAGCAGCCATGGTTAAATTTTCTAAACTTCACCAATTATAATAATTTTAAAAAGGAACTTTAAACTAAATTTTCCCCATTTCAAAATATCACGTTGCTAAAATATAGTTATAGAAGAAGATATATAAAAATAAATTTTCTGAACTTCACCATTTGTAATTCTTTGGGTTTTAAAAATTCACTATTTTGATACTTATATTTATTTCTGAACTTCATCATTTTGTTTTTTGATATTGTAAAAGAATTATTAGAAATAACTTTGATAAAAAAACATAAGTCATAACCAAACTAAGATGAAATTATTATTCAAATACTCAAAAAAATCACCTTAAATTATAGTTAGTGATGATAATGATTTCAATGCTTTATCCAAGTTCTTTTCTAAGAGTTTATCAGTCAAAAAATCAGAGTACATGCCTATTTTATTTTTTTTTTAATCCAAAGCTTCTATTAAAGTTATTTCTAAGGGTTGATTTAGAGTTTGAAAAAAATGCCCTTAGGAATAGGTTTATCTAAGTGATTTCTAAGAGTTAGCATTTTTTCTCACATGATACTTTTACTCACAGAATCTAAGAATGAAAAAAAGATAAATTAAGGCATGGCAGTTTTTGGAGGGTAATTTTTATTATATAAAATAAAATTTAGATGAATAAAAAAAAAAGGGGTGAGGATTGTTATTGCAACAGTATATGAATAGGGTAAATGTTCAGAAAGTGACACTATTTTGTAGATAATTCATATTTAGTTTTGCTTAAACTTAATTTGGAAAACACCAAATTGTAATAATTTAGCCTAAAAAAAACAGGGGAGGTTAGGTTTATTTTTATTTACCTCTACTGTGGTGGTGGTTGTAGGGCACCAGCAATTCTCTCAGGAAGTAGTGTCATCCACTTCACCACATATCTTCCAGTCTACCACAGTCTTGCAATAAGCTACACTAAAATACCTCCTAAGAAAAATATTAATGAACAGGAGATTATTACTAGGGCTGATATGAACATTGTGCAGCCACATGTCCTTAAAAATAGATGCAGTATAATTACAATGAATAACTTGATTTTGTTCCTTCTGTTTCACTTTATAGTCACACCTGAAACTATGTCTCCTTCCTTATTGTGCAAATATTACCATGCTTAGGACAACACTTTGATAACCAAATCGTCTTGTCCTCTGACCTTTATAATAACTTAAAGTAAGGAACAGCTTGCACAAGTTGACTAATTGGTAGCCATTATGTTAACTGATTTAGTTTCCATTAGGAATGTACCAGCATCATTTAAAAATACTGAATGTTAATTGACTATGGAGCTAGTTACTATTGTGTCAATCATCAAGGCAAAGATAACAAGGAAACTTGGTAACGCTGGCTTGGAGACCCATCACAGGAGTATTGAGTTCGACCTTTCTGGAGCACACCTTGTGTCACGCTGGAACCGCGCCAGTGTATATGGATGGCTCTAAGTCCCAAGAGGGGGTCGGCTTCCACGCTGTATCCCCTCTGTTTGAAGTCAGCGGGGCTCTACCAGGCGCTGCATCAGTCTTCACAGCTGAGCTGGTGGCAATACACCACTTGGTATGGGAGATTACGCGATGTGCCCGGTTCGGAGACCGGATTGTGATCTATAGCGACTCACAAAGTGCCCTGAGTGCTGTCGGGGCATTGGAATCTCCACATCCCCTGGTTTGCGATATCCGTGATGCCACAGTTATGGCGAGCTGGGCAGATGTCAAGATTATCTTCTGCTGGGTTCCTGGACATGTAGGAATTGCGGGGAATGAATGAGGGCGCCAAAGAGTCCGCGAGGACTCTGCGACCGGACCAGTGTTTGGCTCTTCCTCACACCGACTACATGGCAGGAATACGGGCAGCTCTTTGAACTGCTAGCAAAGAAGATGGGACATGGTCGAAGGGAACTTAAAGTTGCGTGCGATTGCACCGCGACTTCCCATGGACCTATCCCCCCCACTGCTTTCTGTCGTCTCCGAATCGGACACACTCGCGTGACGCATCGCTATTTGATGGAGCGCTCGCCTGCACCCTATTGCGATGACTGCGTCGCCCCCCAGACTGTTCGGCACATTCTTGTCGAATGTCCCAATCTGGGTGATCTTCGTGCACGTTACCTGTCCCAGTACCGGGATAGGTGGGGTCGCTACCGCCTGTCCCTTGTACTCGGGACGAGTGCGTGCACCATGACTGGTGGACTGATAGACTTTTGGGGGGAGGCCGGCCTTCTCCCTTGTATTTAACTTGTTTTTTTGTTATTGTTGTTTGTTTTGTTTTTTTGTAGGCCGCAGGCTCCTGTGCCGGGGGGAGGGGGACCTCCCCTCAACGCCGGAGCTTGCTCCCTGATTGTTATCCCCTTTTTATTGTTGTTTCTGTTAAAAATTTTATTTTAAAGTAGCCTAGAACTGGGCTGTTTGTTTGCAGCGACTTATGCCCAAGTGGGCAGTCGCCAGATAGCCCCTTGAAAAAAAAAAAAATTGGAGACCCATCAAGAAGGCCACCATTTTGAAGTTTGATAACCTCCCAACTGTACTCTTCATATTTCAATGCATCTAGCAAGATCTTGACACTGCTGGATATATGTTCCCGTTATAAAGCAGCAGTGCTTTGAGGCTCCTGGATGAGCTGTCAATGAAGAGGTGCCACTCATTTGGGTTACAGGCAATTGCGATTGCCTCAAACAGACCAGTCACATTGGGACAAAAGAAATGCTCATCTTGACGTGTAAAAAAGCTTGAAAAACATGGGTGACGCTTTCTTGCACACTGTCATTGAGTCTCAAAGTTAAAAGCATGGCATTAGACTTTGTGAGACCGAGGTCATTGACTTCTTTTTGGTCGGGGTAGTATGGATTTCTCCTCCTCAGTTGCACCTCTGTAATCTGAATCAATGACTTCATCCTCTTCTAAACTGCTTTTCCTTTCTAAAAACTGCTGCTCTCTTTTTGGAGGAGTGGGTATGGGAAGCTCAGAACTGTGTAACACTGGCACAATAGATGACTGAAGGTCTGGATACATGATAATGGGTGCATTTTTGCCTGCTCAATGTTTGGAAGGGTTCACCATGCAGAAGAAACAATTGCTCAAGTGGTCAGTTGGTTCCTTCCAAATTCATGGGATTGCAAAATTCATAGCTCTCTTTTCTCCTCTATACCATCCGGTAAAAAAAAGAAAATGAAAACATAAGTATAAATATATAAATACTTTTCACTTAGTGTTATTATAAATGTTATTTTTTTTTAATTAACAAAACATATATATATATATATATATAGTGCTCAACAAAAGTTTAGGCCGGGTGCGTGTCAAACAAGTTGCAGCATGATAAAAGTGTCATAAAAAAATATTAATTTTACCCTTTATACTTTGTTGGGCATCCTTTGCGTTTCTTGACATCCCTCAGGCATCCTGGTATGGACATAACAAGATCATGTAGCTTCTGGGTAGGTATAGCATCCCAACAAGCCCTAATTTCCTTCTCCAGCTTGGGAAGAGTGCTGATGTCCTTCTCTTGTAATTGCCTCACTTTCCCCATAATAAGGCCACAAACACTCCCAAATACAAAAACCCAGTCACAAAATGGCGTCGGTCAGTAGAACACAACAGCACAGTCTTGTCACTACTGCGGACAAGCCGACACTGAGCACTGCTGGCAGGATGAGTGGGAAAACTGAGGGATGTAGTGACGTCATGCAGCCGGCCCAAACTTCTGACTAAATTAAATCACCCTCATCCATACCATTCTTTTTTAAACATAAGTTTAGTCCACCCCCCTCACCTAGCCTAAACTTTTGTCGAGCACTGTATATATATATATATATATATATATATATATATATATATATATATATATATATATATATATATATATATATATATATATATATATATATATATATATATATTACCTTCCAGAGTTCTTTTGTAGAATTTGTAGGTGAAATGAAGTGCCCAAGGTTTGCCTTGATCTCTGACTGATATGCCTTGTAGGCCTCACATTTTAGCAGATCTCTCTACAGGGTACTTTTTCACTCTTATCTTAATCAATTTGCCACAGATATAGCAAAATGCTGCTTACAACCTCTTGATGCCATATGCGACAAATGCTTCTATCAATGACTAGTGATGCTGTCTGCGCTGTGATGGCTAGAGTTAAACTGACTGTTGAATAGATATTCTTTGTATTTATAGTCATCTACATTGCCAGAATATTCTAGAAGTTCTTCAAACCTATAAAAAAATTCTCAAAAGTTTTAGAAAGCTCTACAGTTTTTTTTTTTACCAAATTAGTGCTGAATCTATGTGGAATGTAAGAGAACTGCCATTGCTGTCCAGGTTGCAAAAAACCCCCAAATATAAGGGAAATAATAGCTATTACTACTGTATTACTGTTTACAACTTTTTAAATACAGTATATCATGTTTATACCATACCTGAAACAAAAAACATAACCCTTGAAACTTTTTATATATTTTTACTATTTGCATCAAAATAATGTTATTTACCATAAATGGGCTAATTTAAAAATTCAATGTCCTAGCCACAAAAGGAAAATTTGGGGATTAAAATTTACCTTTTTTTATTTAATAAAGCCACAAACAATTGGGAAATAACACTTTAACCCAGGGACAAGACAAAACCAAAATTTTGTTACACATTGTTATCAGAGAAGGAAACTTATCTTATTTCCATTGTTAATAAACTGAAATCCCTCATCATATGCCACATTTTTAGTCTTTTTGGCGGCCTAATACTCATTCAAATTTTATTCCAGATTTGATACTTGGAAGTCAGTTTGTTCCAGTATTGGCAAGTGCGAATACTATCAAAGGTGACAAAGGTGATTGGACAACGGCCCCAAATATTGGAGTTTTTCAGTGTCACAAGTGTAGAGCAAACTTTTTAGAGGTTTGTAATTATAAAACTTTTATATTTTTTTATCAAATAACAAAAGGTACTCTGTGTGATTGACTTGTAAAGTTAATCTAACAAAAAGTTGCAAGAAATATTCCTATGGCTTAAACTTAAATAGTTTGCCAAAATATTTCAAATGTTGATTATTCCCATAAAGATGATTTGAGATTTGCTCTAATTCATTTCACTTCATATTATATAAAGCAAATGCAAGAAAAACAAGGGATAAGACTCAGATTATCCGTGGCTCTCTTGCTCAACCAGTGGATATGGGATTTTATTTCATATATTGAGAGGCCAGGTCCAATCACACTGAGCATGGACACAAACTTCAGTGTCATCATGAGCTGGCTGCTTATTGACAGATGCATTCTACTTACTCCCGTAGAGGATAGGTGGCTCCTACCCAAATCACAAATGCAGCCAATTGCAACGCTGCCACCCTGTAAGTGGCGTGGTGATTTGCCATCCTGGCTGCTGTACTGACAGGACTCAGCACCTCGTCCGACCCCAGCTTAACCTCTTCTCCTCTCTTCATGCAGCCTGTATCTCTCCTCTACTTCCTCACTTCTCTTACAACCTCCCCCACAACTTTCTCTGGTCAGCCTTTAATTTCACAGGGTAGATGGTGACCTTCTTCTCAGCCAACTATCCCAAGTCGGGGCTGATGGGGGAGGGGACACTGTTCCCTAACCCCTTAGCTCCGGTTTGGGATGGTGGGTTTTTAACAACCTGCTTCATCCCCACCCATACCTTCTTCACATTCCTTCTTCTTCTCTCTTGACACTCTATCAATTTTACGCTGTGTCCAAGGTGGAGCTGCCATGCTAAGGGACTGCCAGGCCACCAGGTGGGAGGGGTGGTCTTGAATGGCGGCACCTGGCTCTTCCAGGCCTGTACACACCCCTTGCAGGGCAGGGTCACCATGCCCAATGATGGAAATTTTTTTTTTAAATCTTCCCTTTTCCCCCTCACAATCAACAGAGCTGACTTCAGGCAGCTCCACAGAAAAAAATGGAGGTTCCATCCCTGTGCTCTCACAGGGGACCCTCCAAATTTCTCTAACCGGAGAGGAGGCTTACTCCTCTCCTTTGCCTACGGGTGTAGGGGACTTTCCCTCACCCCATTGTCTGGAGGTGCCCGAAGCCGCAGTTCCCCCTTTACTTTTCAAAGGGACTGCCTAGAAAGCCAGCAGGCAGCCCAAAGCCAACTGCTCCCCATTGATGCGGCTCGGTAGGGCAAACCCCCTTAGTGGGGAGAGGGAAGCCAGCTCCCTTTGGTCACTTCCCTCAAAAGACCTGCTGGCTAGAATACTAAACCTAGCAGGAGTTAAGGCCTGTGCCTCCCAAGACAAGACTAATGACACTGCTGCCAATAGGACCTGTGATGTCCTGGGAGAGATGGCCAAATGGAGGCCCCACCCGAGATAGACATGGTCCTTGAGGCAACCCAGCCTCAGACAGTAGGGCTGTCCATGGTAGCGAATCTGGGCTTGGCACCAAGCACCGAACTCAGGTCCACTCCTATGCAAGGTCCTCCTCAAACGGCTAGAGTTTCCAAGGCAGTACATGGAGGGGAGGGATCTCCTCCTCAGACCGTTTTCCCTATAACTGCCAGGACCATGCTAAGCGCGTGCCTCCTGCCCACCCTCCTGGGGTATAAGGGTCTTGCGACCCCACCATCCACGAGATGGCCGGGCTGGGGGATGCGCGGTTTACACCTGGCAGGATGTCTCCGTTCTTCCTTTTACTTTAGATACCTTCTTTCAGGCAGTGGCTGTGCAGCTTCACCTGGATAAGAGGTATACTGTTATTTCTGCATACATTTCACTGTCAGTTGACTTATATGTGGGGGACTTCCGCTGCGTTTGCGTTGTGGCACAATTGCCGAGGCTTTTTCTCTTGCTTGGAGATCTGAATGGCAAACATCCTCTGGGGAGACTGCTCAATATGCCACAGGGGACAAGTCCTTTCAAATTTGATCGAAGAGCTTGAAATAGGTGTCCTAAATGTGGATGAGTTTATGCATCACTGCCCGAGAACCAATTCATTTTCTTGCCTTGATCTATCTCTGTGCTCTCCGGATGCACAGCCTGATTTTGATTAGGCGGTGGTCGATGACCTCCATGGTAGGGATCACTTTTCCATTCAAATATCATTTTCAACCTCATCGCCACGGGCCTGACTACTATTCCCAGAATGTTTGGCTGTTTTGTACGCCTACCTTCTTGGCGGGCATATGTGTCTTCACTTAACGGGAAGACCCCCTCTTAGCAATGGTGTGGAGGCAAGTCAAAAGGATTCGGGGAAAGTTGTTGCAGGGCCCTCCTCCCATTCTCCAGGAAAATGGCACCACGTCCATGGCGGAATCTTCACGACCGTTTTCTCCGCATTCTCTAGCCGGGATGATGCTCCGCCAGCGTTCAATGCACGTTGTGATATCGTGGAAGGCCGCTCTTGCTTCATGTGCTTTGTAGGTTGCACTCTCCTGCACTGGGGTGAGGGGGACCTCCCCCCGCTGCCAGAGATTGCTTCCTGATTAAGTTTTTCCAATTTATATCATTATGTTTACATATTTTTATTTTAAAATAGCCTAGCTCTAGGCTGTCGTGTTTTTTGGCGACTTATGCCCAAGTGGGCAATTGCCAGATGGGCTCTATAAAAAAAAAAGAAGCTTCATGTGCAGACACTGCCTATGGTCCGGACGATGTCCAGTAGCCATGCTTCGACACCTGAATGAGCGAGGCATGGCCTTTGAGTTAGATTTGTTCAACAGGATCTGGGTGGAGGGTCTTCTCCCAGATTCCTGGTGAATCGCTACTGTGTTCGCTTTTCGCAAACCGGGAAGAGATCACTCTACTCCGGTCGGTTTCCGCCCAATCTCTCTAACCTCTTGCGTGTGCAAGTGGATGGAGAAATTGGTAAATGTTAGATTAGCCTTTTTGCTGGACAGCAGAGGCCATCTGTCTTCCGCACAGTGTGGCTTCCGCAAGTTCCACTCCACGTCGGATGCTCTTCTCCGACTGGAAAATGCCGTCTGTGAGGCTTTCCTTCGTAGACAGCACTACGCCACAGTGTTTTTCGATCTGGAGAAGGCCTATGATACCGCATGGCGATACGGTATCATGGAGACTCTCCACACGATGGGGGCGAGGGGACGCCTACCAATGCTTATATCTGAATTTTTGCGAGATCGTCGATTCCGCGTACGTGTGGGGGGAGCTCTCTCCGGCCCAAAGGAGCAGGAAGAGGGTGTCCAGCAGGGAAGTGTCCTCAGTGTCACACTCTTAGCCCTGAGCATCAATGGCATCAACTTGGTGCTGCCGGAAGATGTTCTCACTACGCTCTACTGGACGACCTTTCGATCTCTTTTGGTGCGGCCCAGATGCCAACTCTGGAGTATCAACTCCAACAGGCATTGAACCACGTCTCTCGCTATGCTGAAGCGCACAGGTTTCAGTTTTCCTTGGCTAAGACTAAGGTGGTGCACTTCTGCCGCCATCCACAGCTCCACCCTGACACAGACTTGTTTCTTAATAAGGTAAACCTGGAAGTGGTTGAATCACACCGTTTCCTTGGTCTTGTATTTGACTGACGCCTCACCTGGGAGGCTCATATTCATAGCCTTAGGGTCTCTTGTACCCGCTCCATTGATATTCTCTGTGCCGTTGCATTCAGTGCTTGGGGCGCTGATATGGCTAATGCCTTACTATTTTATCGACCTTTGTTCATTCGAAGCTCAACTACAGATGCAAGTTTCATGCATCCACAGCCGAGTGTGTATTCCGGAAGATAGACTCGATCCACCACACTGCCCTTCGGCTAGCGAAAGATGCCTTCCTTACTTCCCCCATTGAGAGTCTACTAGTCGATGCTGGGGAGATGCCACTCACTCTAGCCATCTACAGAGCATTATTCGCCTGTACTCGCGAGCCCGGCGCCTCCCTCAGTCGCCAACAGCTCTCAATGCATCCGCCGCTGATTCCGACGGTGTTTATGCCGCCGAGAGACGCCAGTCATCCCCCCAGCCCTTTGGGTTTAGGGCCAGGAAACTCCTCCGAGAGCTAGATATAGCTCTCAGGCTGGTGGCGCCCCTGGTTCTGCCCAGGATGCCACCCTCCACTGGGAGGGTACCATATTTGGCTCTTTGTTGCTATGCCTCTGCTCCCAAAGCTTGTACATTGCTGGGAGTATTGCGTTTGACCTTTTTGGAGCACACCTCGTGTCATGCTGGAACCGTGGCAGTGTATCCTGATGGCTCTAAGTCCCAAGAGGTGGTCGGCTTCTATGCTGTATCTTTTCTGTTTGAAGTCAGCCGGGCTCTGCCAGGCGCAGCGTCTGTCTTCACGGCCGAGCTGGTGGCAATACACCACTCAGTACGGGAGATTACACAATGTGCCCGGTTCAGAGACCGGATTGTGATCTATAGTGACTCGCAAAGCACCCTGAGCGCTATCTGGGCATTGGAATCTCCTCATTCCCTGGTTCGCAATATCTGTGATGCCATGGTTTTAGCGAGCCGGGTGGATATCGAGATTATCTTCTGCTGGGTTCCTGGACATGTAGGAATTGTGGGGAATGAGGGCGCCAAAGAGTCTGTGAGGACTCTGCGACCGGACCAGCGTTTGGCTCTTCCTCACACCGACTACATGGCAGGAATACGGGCAGCTCTTCAGGCTGCTTGGCAAAGAAGATGGGAGATGGTCAAAGGGAACTTAAAGTTGTGTGCCATTGCGCTGCGACTGTTCCCATGGACCTACCCATAAATGCTGCGAAAACTTCAGGTTGCTTTCTGTCGTCTCCGGATTGGCCACACTGGCAGGACGCACCGCCATTTGATGGAGCGCTCGCCAGCTCCCTACTGTGAAGACTGCTTTGTCCCCCAGACTATTCGGCACATTCTTGTTAAATGTCCCAGTCTGGGCGATCTTCGTGCACGTTACCTGTCCCGGTACCAGGATCCGCAGGGTTGCTACCACCTGTCCCTTGTACTCGGGACGAGTTTTTGCGCATTGACTTGTGGACTTATAAACTTTTGATGGGAGGCCGGCCTTCTCCCCTTTATTTAACTAGGTTTTGTTTTTTGTTATTGTTGTTTTCTTTGTAGGTGGCATGCTCCTGCGCTGGGGGGACGGGGACCTCCCCCCAACACCGGAGCTTTTTCCTAATTGTTGCCATTTTCCATTTTTATTGTTGTTCTGTTTTCATATTCTTATTTTAAAGTAGCCTAGTGATAGGCTGTTGTGATTGTGGCAACTTATGCCCAAGTGGGCAGTCTCCAGATAGGCTCCTAAAAAAAAAAAATGCAACACTGCTAGCATTCCCTTCTCATCTTCATAAGACTAATGTATGCAATCCTCCATTCCTGAACCCTGTCACTGGGGTACCCATATTTATGTACATGGCCCTTGTCTAGATTGGATGCCACTCACCCCATTCATGGAGGGTTCCACAATCACTGGTCGATGTAAAAAAAAACTATGACCTGGACACCCCTAATGGAATTGGCCCTGGTGTCTTTGGGTGTACCACTGATTATCATTCTGATCTTTTTGTACTATATACACCCCCTGCAGTCAGGTGGAGAGCACAATATAGTTATAGTAGTAGCAGTTAGCCTAGTCACCCAATCTCACATTTACTCACTTCCAACACACTACAGAAGACAAAACAAAGACAAATTTTGCCTTGCCATGAAATACATCTGCAGCACCACAATTTACCACTTAAACTAAAATAAAAGTTGGAACTATGAAATTTTTACCAAGCTATTTTCTTGTAATAGCCATACCATGTTTCACATAAAATGTGAGATAATCCAAAGAATATCACTGGTGACTCCTTAATCAGAGCACCATTACCGCAAACCAATCTAAAGATCTACTAACAAAGTGATGCATCCAATCTTGGTTTAAATCACCTCCTCAATACCATTCCACTGCTTACCACCCCAAAAGAAACATTTCTTTCACATCACAAACTGGTCACTCTGCCATGGCTCCAGTCCAGTCAGCACCCAAAACTAAACACTTAAATACTCTATGCACCTGACCACTACAGATATCCACTCAAGCTGCCACCAAGAACCAAACACAGTTCAACACATATTCACAACATGCTCAACACAACACAAGCCTCTGCAGATACACGGTGTCGGATCTCTGGGAGAACCCCATTCAGCTAGCAAAGTTCATTGAGACTGTCAGCATTAATTAGGAAGAGACCTTATTAGCCAGCAGCAGCTTAAGGAAGTACCCAAGTAATGCATGCATTTACCATTCCTTTTTATGGCTCATTGAGTTGCAAAGAGTATATGCAAGATCCTTTATAGGTGCGAGTCATGTTATAACTGTTTGCTATTTTATATATTCACTGGCACTTCTTTTGATAAGCAAAGGTACATCCCTTCCTCAGTACCACAAAGGAGAAACTAACTGAGATTCACTGATCATATTCTGCTTTTGGTTTAAATTGAGTTACATTGTCTTCTTCTGTGGCACCTGGTAATATGTAACCTGAGGCATATTTAAATCAACTGGTAACCAATTTGTTGACACGTTTATAAATTTTGGGATAGCTCCAAATTGATAAAGGTTATATATTTTATTTTAATTTGCCGATTGTATTTTCTTTCTTAGGAAGAAGAAGCACTCTTGCACTACAAGTCTCACGTCCTTGAAACACACAAAGAGTACTTCTCTGTTGTGTTAGGTGGCTTGTGTTCAAAGAAGGGGTGTGTGTTTATGCAACGGAAAGATCCTTCCATTCACTTCCATTGCTCTCATTGTCAGTTTTCTGCTTGCGAGGTGAAGCACATGGCAGATCATACTAAAAACAAGTAGGCCTTAGTAGTCAGCCCTTCACTGTTCTTTCTTGCCTTGCACAAGGGTGTTGAAGTTTTTATTTTGGTATTGCCTCCACTCCTAAAATTTCACCTGCCCCTTGCATCTAAAATATAGTTTGTTGAAATGTAGCATGCTATGATCTATACTTGTTTTGTTTTTTTCATTTTTATTTGTAGATTTTTAGAAAAATTAATTGTTAGATTTTTAAATTTGTTTTCTAACCCACAAGCACATGTTTTTCATTCACATAGGTAAAGAATATAATTTTTATTCAATTCTATTTTAAAATTTATAAAGGTTCCAGCCAAGCTGAGTTAAAATGCTTCTTTCAATTACAATGAAATTAAACCATATTGGGTGTGGGAAGTTGTTGGATAGAGAGACTATTCAGGTTGACTTCATCATGGCTTTCATAGGCTGTAAATACTCATGATTTTGATCGTAACTTAAACTGTAGGCCCCACTGACAAATGATAGGCCTAAAAAAAAAGAGTGCAGATCATTGATAAACCTTTACCAAGGTATTCTTGAAAAAGTACATTCTAAATATTTTTCTAGAGCATTTACTGAGAAAATATTTTGTTGAAAAATTTACTAATTCAGATATAAAACATTGAAATAAAGTTAAAATCACCAGAAGCCTCTTGATATGAGTGAATTAATACACAATATGATGTGATCTAACTGAGTGTAGACACCATTGGTTAATTTCCAGATATAGTTCATATTTAGGGGACTTTGTGACAGCTCCCACATGCTATAGTAACCTAGGAATTTGTGTCCCACCTCGCACTGTCCCCCCAAAAGAGTTTAGATTGGTAGTAATACTTCTACCATACCAAAACGCAAAGTCTAATGAAAATTTTAGCTGTCAGAATAAGATGTTTTGGTCATTTTACAAACATGGGCAAAGGTAAGGAAAGTACAAGTTTGTAAAAGTGATGGAAGAGGATTGTAGAGAGTATGTGAGAAGTGAAAGTTTGTATGGTTTAAAGGTTATGAACTCAACATTGTTAGGAAAAGGTCCAGATGGTTAAGACATTTCTATCACTTGAATGGTTTTGCCCTGCAGCAGGTTCGAGTTTGTACCTTGAATTTGAGTGTCTAATAGGACGCTGGATTGGGTTTATTAAATAGTGGAAAACAACTTTCGCATTTCTTATTGAAGTTTTTTTTTTTTCTTTTAACTAAATGCTGGAGTTAGAGTAAAAATGTGTGGAAGGTACAAATGCCAAGTACTAAACAATAGGAACCAACTAAAATGAATACTACCAGAATCCCACTTCCCCAGGTATAATGCTCTTCCCCCTTCAATTCCATACTAGAACCAACTGCCAAATCTTTCATGCACTCCAAACCTTATGACATTCCAACTAACCCAACCTATTCAGACTTTTTCCTAAATGGGTTTGCCTGAAGGTGGTTTATTCACACTGTTTCCTTGGTCTTGTTTCCAACCTGGGAGGCTCATATTCGCAGCCTTAGGGTCTCTTGTACATGCGGCATCAAGATTCTTCATTCCCTAACATTGAGCACCTAGGGTGGCGAGAGAGTACTGCCTTACTTTTCTATTGATCCTCTGTTTGTTCAAAGCTTGACTACTGTAACCAGCTATACGCATCAGCAACTAAGTATATATTGCGGAAGGTGGACTCAATCCACCACACCAGTCTCCACCTGGTGACTGGTTCCTTCTGCACCTTTCCCATTGAGAGCATAGTTGTTGATGCTGGGGAGATGTCACTCACTTTGCACCGTGTACAGTGCATTATGTGCTTGTATGTGTGAGCTTGGCACCTCCCTCAGTCACCAATGGCTTTCACTGAATCTGCAGCCAATCTTGATGGTACCTATGCCGCCAAGAGATGAGTCATACCATAAGCTTTTGGGGTTTAAGGCTAGGAAACACTTTTGAGAGCTTGCTGTAGTTCTCGGGCTGGTGGTGCCTCTTGTTTGGCCAGGATGCCACCCTGGAGGGTACCACCTTGACTGTTGCCACCCCTCTGACCCCAAAGTTTCCACAGGGTTGGGAGTATTGTATCAACTTTTTTGGAGCATACTTTGTGTCATGCTGGATCCATTCCAGTGTATTTCGATGGCTCCAATTGCCAGAAGTAGGGGTCAGTTTCCACATTGTATCCCTTCTGCTTGAAGTCAGCAGTCTAACTAGACACTGTGTCTGTCTTCACTGCTGAGCTGGTTAAAATATACCTCTCTATACTGGATATAATGTGTCATGTCCTGTTTGGAGATAGGATTGTGATCTTTAGCGACTCACAAAATGCCCTGAATGCCTCTGAGCATTGAAATCTTGACTTTCTCTGCTTTGCAGTATCCATGACAATGCTGTTGACACCAGCCACGCGGATGTTGAAATTATGTTCTACTGGCTTCTTGGACATGTAGGAATTACAGGAAATGAGAGTGTCAAAGAGCATGGGAGGAGTGAGGACTGGGTGACCAGACAAGATTTTCTCTTCCTCACAATAACTAAATGGCAGAAATCAGACCAGCCCCCTGAGCTGCTTTGCAAAGAAGATGGGAGATGGCTATTGCGCTTTGACTGTTCCCATGGACATATGCCACAATGGCTTCAGGCTGCTTTCTGTCCTCTGAATTGGGCACACTCATTGGACGCACTGTCATTTGATGAAATGCTCCCCTGCCAATGTGTGGATTTTAGCACACATAACTTGTCCTGGTACTGGGATGTGCAGGGTCACTACTGCTTGTCCCTTGTACTCAAGATGGGTTCATGTATGCAAACTTGTGGACTTTCTTATTTCTACAAGGAAGCTGGCTTCCTCCATTTATTTAACTCTCTTTAGTTTTGGTTGCATGCTCCAATGCTGGTGGGAGGCAGGCGTGCCCCTGATGTTGGAGTATGCTTCCTTCTTGCTTTATTTTGTCCTTTGCTTGTTTGTTTTTTTAATCTAACCTTGCATTAGGCTATAAGATGATTATAGTGATTTATGGTTACTGAAGAAAAAAAAATACTCAGGGCCTGGAATGGGTGGGCTTCTCTCCGGCACTTGATTCTGTATTTTACTTTTTATATTTTTATCTTTTGTTTGTTTTTTCTTTATTTACGCTATCTGTAGGGTAAAATATATGACAATTCTTCATAATAATGAATACTATACCCCCCCACAGGCAATCACCAGGTCTGACTCATTTAATTTAAAAAAAAAGAGAAAAGGTTTAGATTCTTTGGAAATACACTAAAGATGGTAGTTCAAAGAATGTACCGCATGTGTTAAAGGAATATTTGAGTATGATAAAACAGAATGGTAAATAAGAATGCCTGTTTGTAATTTTTGCCTGCCTGTTAAAGATGACTAAATGTGATTCTGCCTATGATTGAATGGGTGTAATGCTTGTTTAAATGTGATTCTGCCTATGATTGAATGGGTGTAATGCTTGTTTGCAAAATTCTTTTTCTATAATTCAATGAATGATTGGGTTGAGGCCAGTGGGTGCTCTCTTGCCCCAACCTGATTTTTTGTGGCTTATCTCATACTATTCAGTTTCTATCTATGGTATTGATTCATGCAAATATCCAGCTTCTCTGGGTCATAAGGTTATGATGTAGTAGTCCAGGAAAGATTAGGAATACCAAGGAACAGGGAAAGGAAAAAAATGGCCTATTTCTATAAAGGCAAGAATTAAGGAGATAGAAGATAATTTAGTTATAGAAAAGGCAGTGATAGAAGATAATTTAGGTAAAGAAAAGGCAACAATAGAAGATAATTTAGGTATAGAAAAGGCAGCGATAGAAGATAATTTATGCATAGAAAAGGCAGCTTTAAAAGTCTGAGGTTTGCCCCCCAAAGGTTGATTGGTTCTTAAAACCTGAGGTTGATAGAATCCATTACAAAACTTTTGGGGTGTACCTTCAAGAATGGGAACATATTTATGTGAATTGCATGCTCTCCCTTGGTTTGAAATCCACTCTACTATCCTTCTATTGGGTGTGGGGATTTGCCAATTCTTAAACCTCTATCTTATACTCCTTTTCAACCTCTATATATATATTTTTTTCATTCTATTAAATTGATACATCTTTCTTTGGGGTAGTGTAGTTAAGGTTAAATAAAGAATTAGAAATTCCATGAAGTTGGCTTAAAGCCACAGTTGAATTCCTTTTGAGTATATGGCTTTTAGATTCCCCGTAAGGGGCTTGGCGATTTGCCATCCTGGCTGCCTTTCGCAAATCAGGGAGAGATCACTCTACTCAGACCGGTTTTCGCCCAATCTTTCTAACCTCTTGCGTGTACAAGTTGATGGAGAAATTGGTAAATGTTAGATTAGCCTTTTTCCTGGACAGCGGAGGCCATCTCTCTTCTGCACAGTGTGGCTTCCGCAAGTTCCACTCGCATGTCGGTTGCTCTGCTCCGACTGGAAAATGCCATCTGCGAGGCCTTCATTCGTAAACAGCACTACGCCACGGTGTTTTTCGATCTGGAGAAGGCCTATGATACCGCATGGCGATACGGTATCATGGAGACTCTCCACACGATGGGGGCGAGGGGACGCCTCCCAATGTTTATATCTGAATTTATGAGAGATCGTCGATTCCGTGTACGGGTGGGGGGAGCCTTCTCCGGCCCAAAGGAGCAGGAAGAGGGTGTCCCGCAGGGAAGTGTCCTCAGTGTCACACTCTTTGCCCTGAGCATCAAGAGCATCGCTACGCTCTACGTGGACGACCTTTCGATCTCTTTTGGCGCGGCCCAGATGCCAACTCTGGAGAGTCTACTTCAACAGGCATTGAACCACGTCTCTCGCTATGCCGAAGCGCACAGGTTTCGGTTTTCTTTGGCCAAGACTAAGCTGTGCACTTCTGCCGCCATCCACGACTCCACCCCGACCCAGATTTATTTCTTAATGGGGTGCACCTGGAAGTGGTTGAATCGCATCGTTTCCTTGGTCTTGTATTTGACCGACGCCTCACTTGGTAGGCTCATATTCGCAGCCTTAGGGTCTCTTGTACCCGAGCATGGATATTCTCCGTTCCGTGACGTTCAGCGCTTGGGGCTCTGATAGGACTACTGCCTTACTTTTTTATCGATCCTTTGTTCGTTCGAAGCTCGACTACAGATGCGAGTTTTATGCATCCGCAGCCGAGCGTTTATTGCGGAAGGTGGACTCGATCCACCACACCGGCCTTCGTCTTGCGTCCGATGCCTTCCGCACTTCCCCAATTGAGAGCCTGTTGGTCGATGCTGGGGAGATGCCACTCGTTCTACGCCGCGTGCAGTGCATCACTCGCCTGTACGCGCGAGCCCGGCGTCTCCCTTAGTCGCCAACAGCTCTCAATGCATCCGCAGCTGATCTCGACGGTGCCTCTGCCGCCGAGAGACGCCAGTCATACCCTAAGCCCTTTGGGTTTCGGGCCAGGAAACTCCTTCGAGAGCTAGGTATAGCTCTCGGGCCGGTGGCGCCCCTGGTTCTGCCCAGGACGCCACCCTGGAGGGTACCACATTTAGCTATTTGTCGCCACGCCTCTGCTCCCAAAGCTTGTACATCGCCGGGAGCATTGCGTTCAACCTTTTTGGAGCACACCTCATGTCATGCGTGAAGCGTGCCAGTGTATCCTTATCGCTCCAAATCCCAAGAGGGATGCCCCTTCCACGCCGTATCCCCTCTGCTGGAAGTCAGCGGGGCTCTGCCAGGCGCTGCGTCTTTCTTCACGGCTGAGCTGGTGGCAATACGCCACTCGGTACGGGAGATTACGCGACGTGCCCTGTTCGGAGACCGGATTGTGATCTATAGCGACTCACAAAGCGCCCTGAGTGCTCTCGGGGCATTGGAATCTCCGCACGTCCTGGTTCGCAATATCTGTGATGCCACGGTTTTGGCGAGCCGGGCGGATGTCGAGATTATTTTCTACTGGGTTCCTGGAGATGTAGGAATATCGGGGAATGAGGGCGCCAAAGAGTCCACGAGGACTCTGCGACCGGATCAGCGTTTCGCTCTTCCTCACACCGACTACATGGCAGGAATACGGGCAGCTCTTCGGACTGCTTGGCAAAGAAGATGGGGGACGGTCAAAGGGAACTTAAAGTTGCGTGCCATTGCGCCGCGACTGTTCCCATGGACCTATCCCCCAATGCCGCGACGGTTTCAGGTCGCTTTCTGTCGTCTCCGAATCGGGCACACTCGTGTGACGCATCGCTATCTGGTGGAGCGCTCGCCAGCGCCTTATTGTGACGACTGCGTCGTCCCTCAGACTGTTCAGCACATTCCTGTCGAATGTCCCAGTCTGGGTGATCTTCGCGCACGATACCGGGATGGGCGGGGTCGCTGCCCCCTGTCTCTTGTACTCGGGACTAGTTCGTGCACATTGACTTGTGGACTTATAGACTTTTCGGGAGATGCTGGGCTTCTCCCCTTTATTTTACTAGGTTTTATTTTTTGTTATTGTTTTCTTTGTAGGTCGCACGCTCCTGCACCGGGGTGAGGCGGACCTGCCCCCGACGCCGGAGATTGCTTCATAATTGTTACGATCTTTCCTTTTTTATTATTGTTCTGTTTTCATATTCTTATTTTAAAGTAGGCTGTCGTGATTCCAGCGACTTATGCCCAAGTGGGCAGTTGCCAGATAGGCTCCTAAAATTAAAAATTTAAAAAAAAATGGCTCTTAGATTTGGACCTTAATAATACTCAAGAGTGTTGGTATTAACCCCATAGGAGTCTTGGCTGTATGGGGAGCTTTGACAACTGAAGTTTTTGTCAGTGTTGTGAAGATGCCCATGAGGGAAACCATTATTAGATTCCACAAAATCACTTCATTCTTGTGAGTGGTTGATATTTGAAGGTATCCAGTTCTGTTAATAGAAGTGATAGATTTTATTAAACAAAATAGGCAAAACATGGTGTGATGAGTTAAAATGAATGAGGGAAATCAAGTGGGGGGTTTTTAAGCCTCAAATGCTCCTAATTTATGCTACAAATGCCCTCAGTTTACTCATCACTAGTTACCACTTTGCATAATCACAGATACCTGAATTTGGTTGAAATTTGGTCTTTATCTATGCTTTTGTTTTAAGTTTATCTCTGCATTTGTCATGAGGAATAAGTAGCAAGTTAGAAATTGTAGATTATTTGATTTTTAATACCATGTATTATTATTTTGTGTTCATCAAAAATGTCTTTTCCTATTTTTATGTAATATAAAATACACAATAATTCATTGAGATAAATGTATAGTGTAAGATGTAAAGTGCATGTTTGTAATTGTAATGTGGGTTTCACCTTGACAGGTTCTTGATCTTCCGCTGCATATGGAAAAACAGCATTTGTCTTTCTACAAGGAAGTGAGCTTAGTGCTCAGTAAAGAAGATGCTCAGTTAAACAAGGTAAATGGACCACTTGTACATAATGTTAGTTCATGTAATAGCACCCAGTCCCACAAAGTGTCCTCCAACAATCGCCAATCAAACTACCACTCAAACATCTTGCTCCACAGTAAAGTCCCACTCAACTATAACCCCACACTACTGTGTGTCACCCTAGACCCACACATAACCCTCACTCAACTCCAAAAATTACCTTCAAGGCCATATCTATTCTCGACACACTCAGCACACAAACACCAACTTCAGACAACACAAAGAAACTGAACATAATGCACAGACAGTTCATCTATACAATACTGAACTATGCATCCCCAAACTGTCCACCAACCTTATCTAATACACATCTACACAAAAAAGAAAGTCCAAAATAGTGCCCTCCTCATCACAACTGTCTGCATGAAAACCACTCTAATACACCACCATGCCAAAACAAAAAATCTCCCAAGAGAACATCATCTAAACATGATAGACACACAATTCTTTGTCAAACTCTGATGCCCCTCACCTCCTCTTCACACGAACTCATCTCACTCTACCCTCAGAATCTCTCAAAGCAACCCCATCACCATCAACACCCAATTATTAGATAACCTACCTCCAACACCACTGAACTAGAACACTATAAAACACACACTCATTTTACCTGCATAACATTCAAAACCACCTGCAAAACGCCCTACTCCATAGCCCCCAATATTCACCAATTTGAAGGAATCCGAGTGTTCAGTTGGATTCAAATGGGGGAATTTCCTGCCCATTGTATACTATCAAAAAAAGTAAATTCCAGATTCTTGTAATAGTTATGAAGCAATGGCTCAATGGCAGGAGTCAATATCATGAAGATAAAGAATTTCAAATGTATCTATAACATTTTATGAGTTTGAAGGAAATGTAATGATATTTTCCTTGAGGATTACTTATTGATAATAATCACTGTTCTGAGAACCACGATCCTCTTTAATAACCCATATTTTCAAATAGTGAATCAAATAAATTGCCAATGCATTGTTGTTTCTTGCAAACCTGTTAATAGGTTTTATTATCTTGAATGTTGTCTAATGAAAGTGACCGTATTCTGTCATTATGAAATTTTGATCAACAAACATACCTCAGATAAAATTCATCACTAAGAGGGAAGTTCTTATAATCATCTTTAGTCCAGAGATGCAAAACATCACTGCCACATTGGATTTTCATCCTTATTGGTGACATTATATGCTTTGGGATAATAGAGAATGGTTTTAAGCTCACCCTTTCTCGATATCTTTGAATTGTAGAACTGTAAATTGATTGTATTACCTCATTTCTTTAAAAGGATTTAGCAACTTGACTATAACTTTGATGTCTCTTCCCAGTGCTCTCAGAAAAGATATCCCTTTTCCTGTGACAGCTTTCAAGATTCGTATCCATTTTTTTTATTTCCAATTACCCATCTTTCACTACCATTGAATTTTTGATGAGCAATTCAATTTCAATTCATATATGTTACACTTGCCCCAATTGCTTCCCTACACACATTTGTTCTAATTATGAGTACTACATGTTGCTCTAAACTCTCACCCACAAAGGGTTGACATGTCAAAAATATTTCTTAATCTGTTGGTAAATCTTGACCCAGTGTTGGAATCTGAGAGGGAAAAGAATTTGGAAATGTTGATTGAAGCGGAGTCTAAGAGTGACTGCAGAAAATTGTATTTGGGGGTGAGAAAGGAGTGTAGTGTGATCACCGACCCCATGCTGTCTTCCTTGTACAGGTGAGAAGTCTTGAGTATCTTGGATGCATTGTAAGTGATAGTGGTATGGATGAAGCTGATTGTGACCATAAGGTTTTAAATGGTAGGAAAGTCTCATGGGCGATCAGAGCTTTAGTGAATCATAAGGGTTTAAGTGGGCAATGTGTCAGGAAGCTGCATGGGAGTATGCTACTGTCACTGTTGGTGTATGGGAGTGAGACTATGGTATGGAAGGAGAAAGGAAGATCTCGAGGGAGAGCAGTTCAAATGAACAACTTGACTGGGATGTTTGGTGTGCAAAAGGTAGTCAGGAATGCCTGGTAAGGAGGTGTTTATAGTGTGACTGAAAGTGTTCTGAGGTTGTATAGTAAAGAAGAATAGATGGAAATAGATGTGTAATGAGAACATGCAAGAGTGTCAGGCTGTAAGTAAGGTTGAAAGACTGCCTAAAAGGTGGGTGGATCATGTGAATGAGTGTTTGGGAGAGAAGGGGCTGACCCAGGAGGAAGTGTATGATGTGTGTGCAGGCAGGAGGGTTGTGAGGGGCTTGCTTAGGGGCCTTCTGCCCAGGGATGCACCCTGACTAGATAAGATGTTTCAGCACAAATCACTCCATTGTTATGAAGCGGCAATTGGTTGCTAAAAAGAATGGATGGTCTTTGGTTTAATAGGGTATACAAGTGGGGGGGGGCGTATTTTTTAGGGTCATTGAAGTATACTAATCCCACCTTGTGGGAAATGGGTTGATTTTGAATTCTTGAAGATCCTAGTAAGTGGTGCACCCCCACCCCCTAACAAAAGGTTATGTGCAACCATGTACTTGCCTGATCTCTCATTAAAACATGATTACGTACGATGGCTGATTGTGATAGTTTTCTTGCCACCTCAACAGGTTGCAGTCAAAGTTTTATGTCTTTAAAAAAGAATCTTGTGGCATAGTAATTGGGAGCTTTACTTAGTTTTGTTTGCTCTTTCTGCAGGTTTATCGGTGTGGCGAGTGTGACTTGAGTATTCAGGGTGAAGTATCCATCTTGCAACACCTCTTGACCCACGAGGCAGCGAATCCTAGCATTGCACCTTCTCGCCCTGCAGCCATGGAACTGGCAGCCTGGAAACCACTTCTTTCGGAAAATGGCTCCCATCTTGATCCTGTCGCCTTAGTGAATGGAGTAGATAATCATTATTGCCTACTCAGCAGGGAGGATGATGGGACAGACAATCGGACTCCGCTCCGAGAGACTTCTCCATCATTTCAAGAGCAGATCCAAGTGGAGATCAACCCGTTGGATCTCCTGTCAACCATTCTGGAGGAGGATATGAGAAGCGATAACCCTGTCCTACCTACGCAGCACTTTCTCCTCGGACATCCCGCTGGCCTTGAGGACCCCCCCTCGATTATGGGTTACAAGGAAGAGGATAATCTCTCATCAGGAGGGGATACTTACTCCCTAATGGAAGATCTCGACCAGCCACTCGTGAACGGTTTCTACGAAAGCTCCGCCCCTGGCGTGTTCCAATGTGACCAGTGCCCAGAAGCTTTCAAGTACCAATATCTGCTGATGGCGCATCGCAAACAGCGCCACGAAAGTTCCGTGGTGACGCCATTCCGGTGTTGTGTTTGTGGGAACGAATTCACAGTACTTTCTGACTTGAAGCGTCACGCGAGTGCTGTGGGGCATGCGCCTGACCCCGCGCACTTCTGCCCCGTGTGTGGGCACGCTTTTTCCGCTGTCACTGACCTCAAACAGCATCTGTTGGACCACAGCAAAGGTAACCGTCGGACTGTCAGTAGCCCCGCCCACCTCCTGGCCAAAAACGGCCTATCGATATCCAGGTGAGTACAAATTCGTTCCCGCTTTGAATGCAGCTGACAGTTCCAATCTCAGTAAAAAAACACACAAAAATGTCAGTGTATGTAGGCAGCTCTATTCAACATTCCACACATCATCTCCCACATAACCAATTACGACACCACTGTGTCTTCCTCCCTGTATTCACGCACCACATATTTACTATATCATCCCATAGCTTACTGAATGGGTTTTACTATCCACAATTACCTGACGTGAAACATTGCCCTCCCTTGTGACATAAAGGGTTCTCGGCTCACGGGTTGTGACAAAACACACTACCACCCCTCCACACACACAAGCACAACAAGGCCCGGCTTGCAGTGCCCTCTGGCTTGCCAGTGATTGTCATTTTGATCTTTATCTGAATATCATAATCCAGTTGAGAGCTTTCGTCAACTGGATTGTAGAAAGTATGTGAAAAGTGAAAGTTTGTATGGTTCAAAGGTTATAAACTTAACATTGTTAGGGAAAGGTCCAGATGGTTCAGACATTTGTATCACTTGAATGGTCTTGCCCTGCAGCAGGTTCAAGTTTGTACCTTGAATTTGAGTGTCTAATAGGACGCTGGATTGCGTTTATTAAATAAAGTGGAAAACAACTGTCGCATTTCTGATTGAAGTTGTTTTTGTTTTTTTAACTAAATGCTGGAGTTAGTAAAAATGTGTGGAAGGCACAAATGCCAAGTACTAAACAATAGGAACCAACTAAAATGAATACTACCAGAATCCCACTTTCCCAGGTATAACACTCTTCCCCCCTCAATTCCATGTTAGAACCAACTGCCAAACCTTTCATGCACTCCGAATCTTATGACATTCCAACTAACCCAACCTATCCAGACTTTTTTCAAAATGGGTTTGCCTGAAGGTGGTTTATTCACACTGTTTCCTTGGTCTTGTTTCCAACCTGGTAGGCTCATATTCGCAGCCTTGGGGTCTCTTGTACATGCGGCATCAAGATTCTTCATTCCCTGACATTGAGCACCTAGGGTGGTGAGAGGGTTACTGCCTTATTTTTCTATTAATCCTTTGTTTGTTCAAAGCTTGACTACTGATACCAGCTTTATGCATAATTAAATAAGATCCCTGGTCTTTTACCAATCACCTTTTTTACATGGTTGCGCATTAAGCCAAATTTTGAGCTCCGATTTGGGTTGACTTGGGACTGGCTGCCATACAAAACTAGAGATGATAGACCAAAATCTAAAAATTTTGAAAATACTCATTTAATTTCCATGCAATTTGTACATAATGTTTTTTAAATTGGCCTCTGATAATGTCGGTCTCATATCATAGAACAATGAATAAAATACTGATGAAGAATTTAATGTCCATTTGAAAAGATTCTTTCAAAACTAGTCAATAAATATAAATACAGCCATAACCAGCAATTGACAAATGAATGCAATATTAATAAGAAGTATGCAGGCCCTTGTTTTGAATGACTAGAGTACATCTTTGGCTCCAGGACTTGACCAATTTGTCGCAGTGTTAAGTCATAATTTTATTCCATTCTTTGCTAGAGATTTTGAACATATGTCAGTTTTGGAGCAATACCATTCTCACTGAGTAAAGAACCTAGGTGTTCTATCCGGTATAAATTGGGGCTTTGTACAGGCCAGTTCATCACGTTGGTATTTTCAGCATCCAAGAACTGCTTCACTGTCTTTGCTGTGTGGCTGGAGCATTGTCCTGTATGGAAATAGCCTCGCCTACTCACGATGCTCAGAAAAAGAGGATCACATGTTCCTAAAGCAGATTATTGTATACCACAGCATTTACTTTGCCCCCTAAATGAGGAGCAGGCAGACTCCATCCAGAACTTGAAAACATGCCCAACAACATAATACTGTTAAGTGGGATTCTATTTTTCACTTGCACAATGCCTCAGAAGCTATTTTCCCATCTGATCCAAACAAATTAAAATTGCTTTTGTTGGTGAAAAACACTTTCCCACCCTTTAGCACTCAACATGATAAGCTCTGTAACAGAAGCCAGCCTAGCCACTTTATTCCTTTTACTTATGAAGTGTTGGAGTCCCAACTCTCAAAAGATGTGAGGCAGTCTAGCCAGACACCCCATCTCATGTGCACATGACTTTTGAAATATTGGTTAGTGTCTCAAATCAGTCCTTCATCAACATTCATTGCACCTTGCAATATTCTCTTTTAGTGTTTTTTCAAGGGTGACCTGTTTTCTTCTTCATCTCGCACAACCTGATGTCCTCGAGTAGTTTTATTATGTGTGAATCACATTTTTGACTTACAATGCCTCAAAATATCATAACTTTTTTCACTGCTCTTCTATGATGTGAAGCTTTAACAGATCAGATACAAATTTCAAGAAAATGTAGATTTGGGTATTTTGTTCTCTAGTTTTTGAGCCACCCTCTATTTGGATTCCACAATAAATTAGGTTGTCACTAAAATATTCTTCTGACAATTTAAATCTGTAAAGAAAGTCATGTGAAAACAATTTATATCCTCATTCATTTTATTTAAATCTTTTCTTCCTTTTGTGAAAAGAAAGAGAATGAAGTGTCAATGTGGGTCATAGGAGAACTATTAAATAGTCAGAGACCTTAGGTTGGTAATGAGTTATTGCAGGATAACCTCATGAAGCATTAAACAACCTTGTAAGGAAGGCTTGGCTGTTTGAGTTGGCTTCAACTCTTTAACCTGCCCTGAGGAAAGTTGGTACATTCCTCCAGTCCCTCGAGTCCCCCTGTGGTTCTTGGAGAGTGACCATCTGTGAGGAACTTACGTTCATTGACCCCACAAGGGTCTGTTACACTTGATACCTGGAGGAGCTGCACATCCTCCCTGCTTGAGTGCAAATTAGGGAAGCTCCGTCTCTCACTGGGTTGAATTGAACTCTCTGATGGGGCCTGGGAAAGTTGTTGGTGCGCTTCCCCTTCACCCCCCCCCTCTCATGCTACTTATATAAAAAAAAATTATACTATGACTTTCCCCTCAATCTTTTGACCTTCTCTTGGCGCCATGAGGAACACTTCTCATCCTTTTGAGCCGGCCATTATAGTGCCATTCAGACACTTGATGGTGCACTGGTTAGTGTAATGCCACACTCTAGCATGAATTGTGTGAGAGAGGTCGTTTATGCCAGGGAAATCGTGGACTATTCCTTAGAAGACACCACCTTAGAGCTGGTTGACCATGGGACGGTCTAGTTCGAATGTGTGATGAGAAAACAGTGAGGGTGCCTCGAGCCCACCACTACACTCATCATGTTCAACTGTGACAGACTCCCTGAATCAGTGCATAACGGTTGATATTGTTACTGCATGAAGGCATTTGTGCTACTGCCACTGATTTGGCCATATGAATCGCTCATTTAGACGTTGCTCCAAATCCATACACAATAAATCCTTGTGTATGGCCAAAAGTGTAAATGGCTGAAACCCGCACCATGCTTCCTGTCCCCTCAAGCTATGGATCGTCTCTCATTCGCAAAGCTAAGGACTTAGTCCTGGCATGCCCAGCGCTGCCTCGGATGGCTTATGCCTCAATAAAAAAAAAGCATCCTCTGCTCCTGACGCCTCCAGACTTACAAACAGTGCTGTTTCAGAGCCCCCTCGGAACCATTCTGTCGGTTCTACCCATCCCAGGTGCTCTCCTGGTATAGCTGGCGGCACAAAGGATTCAACCTCGGTGAAAACAAGGGTTCTCTGCGCCTTTCTCTGTGTGACCATTTCCTGTAAGGAGAAATGGCTGCATGCCCCCACCAAGTTATTGGACTCTAGAAGGCAGCCCCCCGAAGGTGACCATAAGGCCATCTTCAGGGATTCCTAAAGCTTTCTCTCAAAGGAGGACAGCACCAAACTAGCTTCAGCTCCTACGCCCAGCCTCAAGGCTGGACCTGGCAACCCCATAAGGGGCGCGGCGATTTGCCATCCTGGCCGCCGTGCTGACGGGATCCAGCGCTCCGTCCGGCCCCAGCTTAGCCTCTCTTCCTTCCTTCAGATAGCCTGTATTTCTTTCCTACTTCATCGCTATTCATACAACCTCTCCCACAACTTTCTCTGGTCAGCCTCTAATTTCACAGGGTAGATGCTGACCTTCTACTCAAGCTAACTGTCCCGGATTGGGGCTGAGGGGGGAGGGCACAAAGTTCCCTAACCCCTGAGCTCCGGTTCGGGATGTTTTTTTTTAACAACCTGCTTGATCCCCACCCATACCTTCCTCACATCCCTTTTCTCTCCTCTTCACAATGTATCTTTTTACGCCGCATCTAAGGTGGAGCCGCCATGCCGATGGACTGCCAGGCCACCGGGTGGGAGGGGTGGTCCCAAATGGCGGCGCCTGGCTCTGCCAGGCCTGTAAGAACCTCTTGCAGTGCAGGCAACTGCGAGAGGTGATGAGCGATTGCATCCTGTGAAACAAATAGGGTCACCATGCCCAATGATGAGAAAACTCAAAATCTTCCCTTAATTCCCCCTGTTTCACCAACTGAGCCCCCTTCGGGCAGCTCCCCCTAAAAAAATTGAGGTCCGCCCCCACCCCTCTGTGATTGCGCAGGGGCCCTCCATATCTCTCTAACAGGAGAGGAGGCTTACTCCTCTCCTTCGCTTACGGGTGTAGGGGACTCCCCCTCACCCCCTTCTCTGGAGGTGCTTTTGGGCACCTCCCTTTTTCCAGCAGCAGTCCCCTCTGTTCTTTCCAAGGGGACTGCCAAGAAAGCCAGCAGGCAGCCCTTAGCCAGCCGCTCCACATTGAAGCGACTCGGTAGGGCAAATCCCCTTAGGGGGAAGAGGGAAGCCAGGCCCCTTTGGTCGCTCCCCTCAAAAGACCTGCTGGCAAGAATATTGAACCTTGCCGGGGTCAAGGCCCATGCCTCCCCACACAAGACTAGTGATGATACTGCCAACGGGACCTGCGATGTCTTGGGGGGGATGGCCAACTGGAGGCCCCCCCCTGAGATAGACATGGCCTTGAGGAAACCCAGCCTCAGACGGTAGGGCCTTCCATTGGGGGGAATCCGGGATCGGTTCCGAGCACTGAACTTGAATCCGCCCCTATGCAAGGTCCTCCTCAAACAGCTAGGGTTTTCGAGGCAGTACAAAGAGGGGAGGGATCTCCTCCGACCGGTGCCCCCACTACTACCAGGACCTTCTCCATTTTGGAGAAGGACCTGGCTGAGGCTGGTCCATCTGGCCTGGGGACTCCTTCCGGCGGAGGTGAGAAGCGGGTTCATTCCCCACCCTCCTTTACAAAAAAGAAAAGGAAAAAGACTATAAAGACAAAGAAGACTCGGGGCTCCTCTCCATCCAGGGGGGCTACAGGGACGGATGGGTCTGCTGCCACTTTGGCAAGCGACCAAGCCAAGATTGGCATATCCGGCCCCTCTGCTTCCCCGGGTGCGGAGCCCCTGACTATGACAAAGACCAAAAGTGCACAGGGCGGAGCCTCGATGACATCGGGGCCCCTCATTCAGAGGTTACCTGGCATTTTCGAGCCCGCTGGCTTCAAACGCTTCCTCGTTATTCGCTCCACTGATGGCACCATGTTGGCCAAGGGCAACATGATCCATCAGAGGAGAGGATTAGCTAGTGCAATTGGTAGAGAGCCGAAGGTGACCCGTTTCTCGGACAGGAGCCTTCTGGCGAATCCCGCCGAGGCGGACACTTCATGGCACCCGGGTAAGTGTGATGCCGCACTCTACCATGAACTTTGTGAAAGGAGTAGTTTATGCGAGGGAACTCGTTGACTACTCCATTGAAGACATCGCCATAGAGTTGGCCGACCATGGGGCGGTCAAGGTCGAACGTGTGATGAGAAAACAGGGAGGGGTCTCGAGACCCACCCCTACACTCTTCATCACGTTCGACTGTGACAAGCTCCCTGAGTCGGTGCGTGCCGGTTGGTACCGCTACCGCGTGAAAGCATTCGTGCCACTGCCGCGGCAGTGCTATTACTGTCACCGCTTCGGCCATACGAATCGCTCTTGTAGATGTGCAAAGTCGGGGTCACCCAAAGTCTGTGTAAATTGATCCAAGGCCGCACATGATAAGTCTAAATCGTGTGTGGCGAAGTGTGTCAATTGCGGAGAGCCGCACCCTGCTTCTTCGAAGCAATGTGGTGCATATCTCCTCGAGAAAGAAATCCCGGCCGTTCAGGCCCAGGATCGAATCTGATTCCGCGAGGCTAAGGACTTGGTCCAAGGCGCGTCCGGCTCTGCCTGGGACGTCATATGCCTCAATAGTTAGAAAGGCACCCTCTGCTCCTGGCCCATCTAGGCCAACGAGCACGGTTGTTTCCACGCCCATTCGGAGCCCTTTTGCAGGTTCTACTCAACCCGGGCGCTTCCCTGATAAAGCTGGCGGCAAAAAGGATTCATACCCAGCCCCGGCTAAAACCAGGGCTTCCCCCTCTTCCCCCAGCGTGACCGTTTCCCGTAAGGCGAAACAGCCACGCGCCTCCACCGAGTCGTTAGACTCACAGGGGGCAACACCACTGAAGTTGGTCGCCAGGCCATCTTCCGGGGTTCCTAAAGCTGTCCCCTGAAAGGAGGACAGCAACAAAGGAGCTTCGGCTCCTTCGCCCACGCCGAGTGGTGGAGCGAGTGGCTCGGAGACGGTGGTTCCTCGAAAAGACGGCCCTCCGCCTCCGAAGCCGCAACGCCCTCTAAGGTTTCGAGGCGGAGGGACGAAAAGACTCGCGTGGCGAGCCCAACCTCCCCCAATAAGTCCTCGAAGGCGACAGCGCCTTCAGCGCCCGGGGTTCTGCCTCCGGGAAGCGTACGGCCATTCCCGTGAGGTTTTCTGTTCGAGGACGGCCCCCGCGTCTCCTCCGAGCTAGGCCTGAAGGGTATATTCCGGGCCAACTGGGAGGAGCTGCAGAGCATCGTCTCGTCCCGTTCCATGGCTCCAAGTCCAAAGAGAGGGTCGGCTTCCACGCCGTATCCCCTCTGTTTGAAGTCAGCGAGGCTCTGCCAGGCGCTGAGTCTGTCTTGACGGCCGAACTGGTTGCAATACACCACTCGGTACTGGAGATTACGCGCCGTGCCCGGTTCGGAGACCGGATTGTGATCTATAGCGACTCACAAAGCGCCCTGACTGCTCTCGGGGCATTGGAATCTCCGCATGTCCTGGTTCGCGATATCCGTGATGCCACGGTTCTGGCGAGCCGGGTGGATGTCGAGATTATCTTCTGCTGGGTTCCTGGACATGTAGGAATTGCGGGGAATGAGCGCGCCAAAGAGTCCGCGAGGACTCTGCGACCGGACCAGCGTTTCGCTCTTCCTCACACAGACTACATGGCAGGAATACGGGCAGCTCTTCGGACTGCTTGGCAAAGAAGATGGGAGACGGTCGAAGGGAACTTAAAGTTGCGTGCCATTGCGCCGCGACTGTTCCCATGTACCTATCCCCCAATTGCGCGACTGCTTCAGGTCGCTTTCTGTCGTCCCTGAATCTGACACACGTGTGACGCATCGCTATTTGATGGAACGCTTGCCTGCGGCCTATTGCGATGATTGCGTCGTCCCCCAAACTGTTCGGCACATTCCTGTCGAATGTCCCAGTCTGGGTGATCTTCGCGCACGTTACCTGTCCCGGTACCGGGATGGGCGGGGTCGCTACCGCCTGTCCCTTGTACTTGGGACGAGTTCGTACACATTCACTTGTGAACTTGTTGACTTTGGGGGGGGGGGGGACTTCTCCCCTTTATTTAAGTAGGTTCTATTTTTGTTTTTTGTTTGTTCTTTTTCTAGGTTGCATGCTCTTGCACCGGAGATTTTTATCATTGTTTTCATATTTTTATTTTAAAGTAGCCTAGTTCTAGGCTGTCGTGTTTCCGGCGACTTATGCCCAAGTGGGCAGTTGCCAGATGGGCTCTATAAAAAAAAAACAAAATTTAAAATGGACTTGGAGATGCAGGACCCTCCAAAAGAGGAATCACCGTTTCCGAACCTGCCCATCAAAAGTTTTGAGGCGGAGTGAGGAAATGACTTGCAGAGCGAGCCCAAACTCCCACGACAACTCGTAAAAGGCGACAACAGTGCCTTGTTTGGTCAATTGAGTCTGGAGCTCTGCCTCAGGAAAGTGTACAGCCATTCCTGTGAAACTTCATTTTGAATAGTGCCTCCGCATCTCTTTCCAGCTAGGATTGTGGGCATATTCCTACAATGGAATTAGCATGGTCTCTGGGCCAATTGGGGGGGTGCTGCAGAGAGTTGTCTCCTCCCTTTTGCTTCAGCTTCACTTTGGTAAGAGGTATTCTATTATTCCTGCGTACATTCAACTATCAGCCCACAGGAGACTTCCGCCACATCATGGCATGATTGCCCAGGCCCTATCTGCTGCTTGTGAATTTGAACGATAGACAACCCTCTCTGGGGAGACTGCTAGATAAATCCCAATAGTCAGGTCCTTGCTGACCTGATAGATGAGGTGGAATTGGGTGTTCTAAATGTGGATGAGTTTATGCATCAGTGCTTGAGAAACTCTGCATTTTTTGCCTCAATCTATCCCTGTGCTCTCCGGTTCACAGCTTGATTTTGGGTGAGAGGTGATTGATGGCTTTCATGTTAATCACCACTTTCCCATTCAACTATCATTTTCAGGCCCTCACTTCAGGGTTTCTCTGTCCCATTTGAGGAGTTAGATCCTTGGATGAGCCTGATGAGTTTTCTCCGGCAACCTCATCACTGTGGGTCTAACTACTATTCAGTAAACATACTCATTTTGCTTCTCGTCCGCTTCCTTAGTGGTCGGCCGAGTGTGAGACAGCTCTCAGACAGAAGGGATATGTGCTATAAGCGCCATCAGAATTACTTCACAGTCTGTGAATTTTGTCGAGCGATGGCTAGATTCTAGTATATTTCAAAGCACTCCCACCACTTTTCCTGGCATGCATATGTGTTTTCACGGGGCAAGTTCTTGCAGGACACACCACCCGTTCTCCAGGAGAAAGGGCCCAATCTTGGACCCCACATCTGTGGTGGAGTCTTTCGCAACCACTTTCTCTCACCAAGATGCTGCTTCATGATGTTGCTGAAGTCCGCCAACTGGACTTTTAACTCGAGTGTCTGAGAACCCTTTAACCACAGGTTTAGTTTGAGTGGGTTGCTTTCCACTCTCGCTTCATGCGTGGACAAGGCCCCTGTTCTGAACAATGTCCCCTATGAGATGCTCAGATTCCTAGGTTAGTCAGGCATGGTATTTCTGCTAATTTTTCAGGAGTTACTCTCCCACACCCCTGGCGAAGGGCTACTATGCTCGCTTTTCGCAAACTAGGGAGAGATCACTTTATCCCAGCTGGCTTCTGCACAATCTCTCTAACCTCGTGCATGTACAAGTTTTTGGAGAAATTGATAAATATTGCACTAGCCCCTTTCCTGGACAGCAGAGCTCTTTGTCTTCTGCATAGTGTGGCTTCCGCAAGTTCCACTCCACATCGGATGCTCTGCTCTGACTGGAAAATGATGTCTGTGTTTTTCAATCTGGAGAAGGCCTATGATACCACATGGCGATACGGTTTCATAGAGACTCTCCACACTCGGGGGTGAGGGGATGCCTCCCAATCTTTATTTCTTAGTTATTGTGAGATTGTTGATTCTGCATACGGGTGGGGCCCAATCGAGCAGGAAGTGTGTTTGCCCCAGGTAAGCGTCCTCAGTGTTGCACTCTTTATCCTGATCATCAACACTATCCCTCAGGTACTGCTGGAAGATGTTCTCTATGTGGATAACTTTCCAATCTCTTTTGGTGTGCCCCAGATGCCAACTCCCCAGCATTGACTCCAGCATTGAACCGCATCTCTCACTTTGCCAAAGTCTGCAGGTTTCAGTTTTCATTGACCCAATACTAAGGTGGTCCACTTCTGCCACCATCCGCAGCAGAGCATGAATTGCAGAAGGTTGACTCATTCCGCTACACTGGTCTCCATTTGGTGACCAGTGCCTTCCGCACAGCCCCTGTTTAGTGCTTACATTTCATGCTGGGCAGGTTCCACTCACTTTAAATTTAAGACAAGGAAATTCTTCCAAGAAATTGATATAGCGCTCTGGCCAGTGGCACTGCTGGTTCTGCCCAGGATGACACCCTAGAGGGTACCACTTTAAACATTTTGTCCATATTCCTCCACTCACAAAGCTTCTTTAGAACAGGAGTACCACTTTCGAATTTCTTGGAGCACATTCTGTCACTCTGAACCCATGCCATTGTACAAGGATGTCTCCAAATCCGAACACCTGGTTTTCCACGCCTTCTCCCCCTTTGTACCTGGTGGGTCTCATCTGAGCTAGTTGCAATACACTGCATGGTACAGATTATGCCTTGTCCCAGTTTGGAAACCAAATTGTAATTTTTAGTGACTCACCAATTGCACTGAGTGCCCTCGAAATATTGGAAGCTGCACACCACTTGGTTAACAGTGTCTGTGATGCCGCATCTGCTGCGAGACGGGAGGATGTCGAGATTATATTGAGCTTGGATTCCTGGAGTTGTACAGATTTTGAAAAATGAATATACCAAGGACTGGGTGACTAGTCCAATGATTTGCTCTTCTCCACTCCTGACTATATATCAGGAATCGGATCAGCCCTCTAGGCTGCATGGCAAATAAGTTGGGAGGCAGCCGATTTGAATCTAAAGTTCTCTGTCATAGACCCACGCCCTTTCCTGTGGATTTGCCCTCTCAATGCCTCGATGGCTTCAAGTCATTTTCTTTCACCGCTGAATCAGACCCACAGTGGGACTCTGCTCCATTTAATGGAGCGCTCCCCTGAACATTATTTTGATGACTGCATGGTTCCCCAGTCTGCCTGCCATATTCTTGTCGAATGTCACTGAATGGGGTAGGGGTAATGTTCCCCTGAAGAATTGCTTGGTCTCCCAGATGGTAAGACACCTTTGAGTTGAATGTCCATCTGGGATATCTACATGAGCGTTACCTGTACAAGTAACTTGATGGGTAGGGTCGCTGTCACCTGTCCCCAGTCCTTGGGGAGGGACTCTTGCCCACCAAACTCTATAGTTTTGGGGAGGATTTGATCCTCTTCCGTATTATATAATTAAATTTTTGGTTGCATACTCTGGCCCCTGAGGGAAGTGCGCTTCCTCTAGTACCTGAATGCCTTGTAAAAAATGTTTATTGTCGCTTGCATTTTTTGTTGTTGATGCTCATGTGTTTTGGTTTTTTAATTTAGGTTATAAATGGTCTGGTCAAAAGATAGGTTTTTTTATCATTTCTGTGGCAATGCCCTTGCTGGTAGCCACCAGAAGAGATTATATATAAAAAAGAGGGCCATTGATGCCCTGCCCCCACCCACAATTCAACTTTTCTGTGAGAAAGTGGAGATGATGCCCATTCAGGATTGGTAAAAATAAGAGGTGGGACCATTTATAGCGACCAGCTTATTGATTGCATTAATTTGGGGCTTTCTTTTCAGTGTGATGGAGAAGACCATTTGCGATGGTTGTTCGATGGAGTTTGCTACTAAATCTGAATTAACTCGTCACATTGTTAAGTACCAAGGGACCTGCAACCCTAATAAGACAGGTATGGACATTGGGCAACCACTCATATCAAAATGTACAATTTTAAGCAGTTGTCTTGCCAGGGCAAACTGTGAGTGCCATGGGAGAGATTTTCCTTTGGGTCAATGTCTGGTGGAATGGCATTTGAGAAATGTTTTGGACTGAGGGATTTGAAGGTGATGAGATTAGTTTCTTGTAAAAAGTACCCCAGTGTACCCTCGTAGTTGGGCATCTTTATCAGGGGATATTATGTGGGGGGGGGGTACTTGGGTTCTGTGTAGAGTGCAGAAAATACTCAATGGTGGTTGAGGCGACGTTTTATTTGTACTCCATTCGTTCCAGGGCGTGGGTGGTTTATTAGTGTGTTAAAGTGTATGATTGCGAGATTGGGACCAAATTCATACTGGTGTTGGCTACTATGGGGCAGTTGTACTGCTTGTAGGTGTCTGCAAAGGGGTGCTCCATGTAGACTATTCCGCCTGGCACCTGAAGAAGCAACATGCTCTCCCGGATTCAATGCCCTGGCAGTCCAGTCTTGAACTAGTTTGAAACTACATGGACTTTATTCCTTCAAGACATTTCTATTTCACCCCTTTTTCTTAGTTACTTTCTTTACAGCCTTCTTCTTACCCATTTTCATAACCAGCTGCTAATATTGCAGGCTAGTCACCAACCTGCATCTTCCCTCTCTTTTTTTTCGTATACCTACACCCTCCCCCCCCCTCCTGCTTTTCCTTATCCATCTTTTACGTACCGGCGAGTGGAAGTTAAGAGGTGAGAGCAAAATCTTCTGCTCCCTTTTTAACAACCAACAAATGGAAGTACACTTCCCCTCCCCCATCTGCATAATTCTATTAAATATCAAACACCCCACTCCCCTTAAATAAAAGACCCACAGTGCTTGATGTTATACTGGATACAGGACTAACTTTCAGATTTTTGCCAATCCATCAACCACACAAACTATGTTTATCTGTCCCTAACTCCCCTATACTTCTACAGCCTGGCTACCCAATCTAGCATCCACTCACATCTACTCATCTCAGATCACTACAGAAAACACCAAACAAAGCACTCCGCCCCACCTAGGGATGTACCCTCAGCATGCTACATATCACTCCAAAACAAATTTTGTCTCCATAACCCTTCCTATCAAACCCATAACAACTCATGTCGCTATATGCGACAAAACAAACTGCATATACTTAACACATCAAATCTAGGCTCATATCATCACCTCAGGTTCTTGTCAGGGCCATGGATCTCCATCACCTATCTCTCCTTCTTGCTCCAACTTTTTATGCATGATGGATGCTATCCTGTCGACCACTCGTCTCCACTTCTCCTTAGCTGATGGAACAAAACCCTGGCCCCATCATCTACATATGCTCCACCTGTAACTAACGTGTCCACCACTCACATGCTTCCATCCTCTGCAACAAATGGCACGAACTTACAGATCCTAAACAATTACACACCCCATTTAACTTGCACCCATACACAATTACTCACACACTCCCTCCAACACACATCCTGCATCCAACCCACTTCCAGTCACTAGATGGGTGAATTAAAAAATAAACCTACTTCCTCAACATCCTCCAATTTAACACCAAAGGCATCCGAAACAAACATCAAGAATTTCAAAAAAATACTATACACAATATCCACATTACCCTAATCCAGGAGTATCACAACTCGCACATACTTAAAACTTTCCACAATACACTACACTAAGACATGTTCACCCATCACACCACAGCTTACTCAGCTTGATAAACAAAGATATCCTAATCTTGAACACCACCAGAAATATTTCTACAAAACGACCACACTGCTAAACAACAATCAGTTGCCATAAAGGTCAATAAACTACATACATCACGAACATCTACATCCCGCCTAGCTCTTCCCAACACTCCAGCAGGCTGTGTGCCAAACCTAACACCACTCTTACAAGTTCCAGCGACTTCAATGCCCACCACCTTGCCTGGCTAATTTCACAGGACGACGGTCTAAGAGGTACCACCACCATTGAACAACTTGACTTATTCAAGATATGGAACAATAGAAACTAACCAACAAGAATACCCTCGCAAACACAACACACACACTTAAATCCAACCAACTTCCAATCCTCACCACATTTCAACTAACCCACCCTTCCACAGCTTCACAAAATAACATTCACCAACTAGAAAACAGGCAAGCAAACTGAATTCACAACACCCAGAGAAAACGCCATCTCCAACTTCACACCAGAAATAGACAACCTCATGAAAGAAAGAAATAGACTCAGCCAACACCCCCACCCCTACCCACCCTGACAACTTAACTAAATCCACTACCTCAACATACAAGTCATTACTCTCATCTACACCAACAACAGGAAAACTGGCAACAATACCTCCAAACAAACAGCTCCCAACTCTTTTAAACAATAAAAAAAAAATCTGCCTCCACACATGAATTTCAATTCACCAGAGACAACAAATCCCAAGCCCAGGTGAGCAATGCAACCAGCTCATGACTTCCACTCAAAAATCAGCCATCCATCCACCACCTGCAACATGAGTTAAACACTAAAAAATCTATGCAAATTGTACATCAACGCCACGTTGCCACCCTTCCACCCCTCATAACTACTCTCACTATAAAATCACAAAATCTCCCAAGCTGAAGGCCCAAACCACATCTCAAACATCCACCTAAAACACCTTTGCCCCACAGACGTAACTACTCAAGGTTCACATACATACACATCTTTCAAACATCATCTCCACCCTTAAAATAAATAAAGCCCCCACCTCCCCCCTCATCCATTTCAAATATTCTAGAAAAATTGATCCTCAACCGAATCAAACCCATTACACCCCTTTCACACATCCAACATTGCTTCAGAGGAAGAACACTACAACCACCCTATCAGCATGCATATTTGAAGGCTTCAACCCCCCTCCCCCCCTACAATGCACTGACATAGCTGCAATAGAGAAAAGCAAAGCCTTCTACACCATCCCACTCCACATCCTCATACAAACACTAACTATCACACACCAATGACAACAAAATGGATAGCAAACTTTCTTTTCAATAAACATGACCAATCTTCCAACACAGCAAAACCCAAAAGGAAAAAGTTCCCCAATGTGCCATGCTCTCCATTTTCAAACATGACACAAATCACCACTATCCAAAATGTCCCACTAAATATCTACTCAAATGACATCCATCACAGCTAAACAGGTAGCTACCAACAACTCTTCAAAAAACTGCTTCACACTAAACAGAATATCCACCTCCCCCCAAGATCAAAAGATATCGTCTTTACCCCTGACAAGAAAGAATCAAACTAACCGCGCACACACCTTACTCCACGGCTAACTTCTCCCACTCAACCATAACCTCAGACTTTTGGGTGCCACTCTAAACTCAGACATGAACTTTGCTCAACACACGAAACCATGTCCAAACACCATCAGAACACTAACAAACGCCAACATCGGACAACGCAAAGGAACTCCAACAATCCTATACAGACAGCTCGTCCACATGACACTGAACTACACCACCCCACCCTGGGCACCTACACAAGATACAAATAGTGTCCTCTCCATCGCAATTGACTGCATGAAAACCACCCCAGTGGACCACCTCCACGCCGAAACAAAATTCTCCCAATTGAACATCATCTAAATACGATTGGCACACAGTTCTTTAGTAAACTGCGAAACCCCTCACACCCTCTCCACTGCTACACCCACCTAACCCCGTTTTATTCACCCAATTACTAGATAACCTACCCCTAACCCCACCGAACCAGAACAGTATAAAACATACACCTCCAATTTACCTGCGTAGCACTTAAAAACGAGCTGCAAAACGCCCCTAACCCGACCCCTCACCCCTGATATCCATCAATCCGAAGCACCACTAGATCGCCGAACCTGAGCTTCATTGGCCCGCTCTTGACCAAGACACCACCCCGCCCTGCCTCTTCCAGTAACCTGATAGCATTCCCCACCCCATTTTATTCTCTCTTGTCCCCTTCCTCCCCTCTTGGCCACCCCAGAACCTCTTTCATATAACTGTGAAGCCTCTGGAGAAGGCCATGTGCTGTGGTAGCCTTCCAGAGTGCTGCAAGGCTTGACTGAAGCGAACCGTAGGAGGACGCCATATAGTAAATACATACTAATACCGCACCGGCTTGAGCGATGCAGACACTTATTCCCATTCCTACCAGGAATAAAACAAAGTTACACATATTCACATGATGCATAACTGGGATAAAACATGCCATAACAGTCCTGTATGGTAGTGTAATTATATTAAAGCCTCTTTATATAGGTTGGATAGTGTTTTTAAGAACTGGGCAAAATCCGTGTTTGGGCAGTCTAGTGAGATGCGAATATATTTATTTCATTAATACATGCTCTATGATTTGGGAGTGGTGTAGAATATAGAGATGATGTGGTATGATGCAAGATGTGTGGGTAATTTGTTACCTTGAGGATGGGTGTTATGTGTGCTGACCTACAGGTTTGCTTAAGTAAGTAGACTCTGATTCTGGTGTTCACTGGCAATTATATTGCAAGATGGCTGAAAGTAGATGTATGTGAAGAACCTTTACTATGAACTCATTACTGTTGAACCAGGGTGGATCTTTTTTTCTTGAACAATTCTGCCTATTCCCTTAAGGGGTGCGGCGATTTGCCTTCCTGGCCGTCGTGCTGATGAGACTCAACGCCCCATCCAGCGCCAGCTTAGCTTCTTTCTGACAGCCTGTTTTTTTTTACCCTACTTCCTCACTTTCCCTACAACCTCTCCCACAACTTTCTCTGGTCGGCCTCTAATTTCGCAGGGTAGCGCCAACCAGCTTCCTCACCTAACTATCCCAGAGTGGGGCTGAGTGGGGAGGGGACAACATTCCCTCACGGCCTCACACTTGAACTCTGGTCTGGGGTGGTGGATTTTTAACAACCTGCTTCATCCCCAACCACACCTTCCTCACATACCATTTCTTTCTCCTTTCACTGCCTATCAATTTTACGCCGTGCCTAATGTGGAGCCGCCATTCCAATGGGCTGCCAGGTCACTAGGCAGGAGGAGTTTCCTCAAATGGCGGCAACTGGTTTTGCCGGCCCCGTGTTCACCCCTCGCAGAGCGGGCTACTACTGCGTGGGGGTGATGAGCGTTTGCTTCCCCTAAAAACTATAGGGTCACCATGCCCGAGGGTGAGAGGAAAAAACACAAACCCTATCCACTTTCCCTGGAACATTGTAAGAGCCCCCCTCGGGCAGCTCCACCGGAAAAATGGAGGTTCTCCCCCTTGTAGACTCCCCCTCACCCCCTTCTCTGGAGTCACTCACTTTTTTCAGTGGCAGCCCCCCCCCCCATCCCTCTGCTTTCCAAGGGAACTGCCAAGAAAGCAGGCAGGCGGCCATAATTGACCACTCCCAGTGGGGGCGGCTCGATAGGGCCAACCCCATTCGGGGAGCAACGGATGGCAAGGCCCATGGGCCCATGCCCCTTATGTCACGAAGGTGTGTGCGCGACTAGTTTGCAGGGGTTCAGCGTCCCCCCCCCCCTCCTCTCTTCCTCGAAGGATGTCGGTTCGCCGGCATTAGAACGTAAAAAAAGAACCTCGAATGGGATCTGTGATATCTCGGGGGGGGGGGGTACAAGGAGGCCCCTCCTCTGATATGGACATGGTCCCTGAGGTGACCCAGCTCTAGATAGTAGGACCTTCCATGGGATTGAACCTGGGCTCGGTGCAAACACAACCCGAGTCCGCCCCTGTGCAAGGTCCTCCTCAGACAGCTCGCGGTCCCCGAAGCTATACAAGGAGAGGAGGGATCTCCTTTCCCGGCTGGTGCCCCTGTGACTGCCAAGACTTTCTCCATTTCAGAGAAGGATCGTGCTGAGGCCGGTCCATCTGGCCTCGGGGATCCTGCCGGCGTAGGGGAGAAGCGGGTTCATTCCCCACCCTCCTTGTAAAATTGAAAAAAAATAGAAAAAAGACCAAAAAGACTCAAAGCTCCTCTCCCTCCGCTGGAGCCACGGTGACGGACGGGGCCGCTGCTGTTTCGGTATGCGACCAAGCCAAGATCAGTGCGTCTGGCTCCGGTGCTCCCCCTGCGCAGAGCGGAGGGTTTGAGCCCACTGGCTTCAAATACTTGCTAGTTATTCGCTCCACTGTTGGCAGCAAGTTGGCTAAGGGCAACATGATCCATCAGAGGAGAGCTTTAGCAAGCGTGATTGCTAGAGAGCCGAAGGTGACCCGTTTCTCGGACGGGAGCCTTTTGGCGAATGCGTCGAATCCCTCCGAGGCGGCCATGATTAGTGCCGTTCGGACACTTGATGGCAAGCACTCTACCATGAACTTCGTGAAAGGAGTAGTGTATGCCATGGAACTCGTGTACTACTCCATAGATGACATCACCTTAGAGCTGGCCAGCCATGGAGCGGTCAAGGTCGAGCGTGTGATGAGAATATAGAGAGGGGCTTCGTGACCCAACCGTACGCTCTTCGTCACGTTCGACCCTGACAGGCTCCTTGAGTCGGTGCGTGCCGGTTGGTATCGTTCCTGCGTGAAGGCATTCGTACTACTGCTACGACCGCTTCAGCCATACGAATATATCGTGTAGATTACCAGGTTCGGGGTTACCCGAAGTCTGTGTAAGTTGCTCCAAGGCCGCACATGATAACTCCAAATCGTGTGTGGCCAAGTGCGTCAATTGCGGAGATCCGCTTCTTTGAATCAATGTGGTGCGTATCTCCTTGAGAAGGAAATCCTGGCCGTTCAGGCCCAGGATTGTCTCTCATTTCGCGAGGCTAAGAACTTGGTCCTGGCGCGCCCGGCGCTGTCTGGGACGTCTTATGCCTCCATGTTAAGAAAGACACCCTCTGCTCCTGTCCTCTCCAGGCCTACGAGCACGGTTGTTTCCGCTCCCATTCAGAACTCTTCTGTGGGTTCTACCCACCCCGGACGTTCCCCTGGTAAAGCTAGCATACAGGGTTCACACCCAGCCCAGGCCAAAACCAAGGCTTCCCCTCCTTCCCCCAGCGGCACCGTTTCCCGTAAGGCGAAACGGCCGCGCGCCTCCACCGAGTCTTTAGACTCGCAGGAGGCAACACCCCTGAAGTTGGTTGTGAGGGCGTCTTCCGTGGTTTCTAAAGTTTCCTCCCAAAAGGACGACAGCAATAAAGGAGCTCGCTCGTACGCCTACACCTAATGCTAGGCTGGGTGACTCGAAGGCTCTGGATCCTCCAATAGAGGGACCCCGTCTCCAAAGCCCTTCCCCTCCCTGCCTAAGGTTTCAAGGCAGAGGGAGGAAAAGACTCCCACGATAAGTCCTCGAAGATGAAAGCAGCTCTAGCGCATTGTCTGGCCGACAGCGAATCTCCGCATCCATCTCCTGGTTCGCGATATCCGTGACGCTACCGTTTTGGCAAGCCGGGTGGATGTCGAGATTATCTTCTGCTGGGTTCCTGGACATGTAGGAATTGCGGGGAATGAGCGCTACCGAGTCCCGGCGACCGGACGAGCGTTTTGCTCTTTCTCACACCGAGTACATGGCAGGAATACGGGCTGCTTAGCAAAGAAGATGGGAGACGGTCGAAGGGTACTTAAAGTTGCGCGCCATTGCGCCGCGACTGTTCCCATTGACCTACCCCCCAATGCTGCGAAGGCTTCAGGTTATTTCTGTCGTCTCCGAATTGGACACACTCGCGGGACGCACCGCCATTTGATGGATCGCTGGCCAGTGCCCTACTGTGAAGACTGCGTTGTCCCCCAGACTGTTCGGCACCTTCTTGTTGAATCTCCCAGTCTGGGCGATCTCCGCGCATGTTACCTGTCCCGGTACCGGGATGGGTGGGGTCACTACCGCTTGTCCCTTGTACTCGGGACGAGTTTGTGCACATTGACTGGTGGACTTGTAGACTTTTGGGGGGGGAGGCCAGCCTTCTCCCCTTTATTTAACTAGTTGGGGGTTTTGTTTTTCTTTTTAGTAGGTCGCACGTTCCTGCGCCGGAGGGAGGCGGACCTCCCTCGACGCCGGAGCTTGCTTCCTGCTTATTGCCTTTTTCTTTGTTTTATTTTTATTGTTTGTTTTTTTTGCATCGTCTTTTAAAGATGCCTAATATTGGGCAGTGTTGAATACGGCGACTAATGCCCAACTAGGCAGTCGCCAGATGAGCTCTTTAAAAAAAAAAAAAAACACCCCCCCGGCAACAGCGCTTGGAGTTTCGCCTCCGGTAAGCGTACGGCCATTCCCGTGAGGGTCTTATCTTCGAAGAGGGCCCCCGTATCTCCTCCGAGCTAGGCCTGGAGAGCATATTCCTTCAATGGATTTGCCGTGGACTCCGGGCCAACTGGGAGGAGCTGCGGAGGCTCGTCTCTTCCCGTTTTCCCTTAGCTATATTTTTGCAGGAGACCATGTTGGGCGCGTGCCCCCTGCCCACCCTCCCGAGTTATATTGTTTTCACTTAACGGGAAGACCCCTCTAGCAGAGATGTGGAAGCGAGTCAAAAGGATTCGGAGCAAGTTCTCGCAGGACCCTCCCTCCCGTCCTCCCGGAGAATGAGACCGCAATCTCGGACCCCGCGTGCGTGTCGGAATCCTTGGCGACTACTATCTCCGGATTATGTAGCCGGAATGCTGCTCCGCCACCATTCAATGCACGTCGTGATGTCTCGGAAGGGTGCCTGCTGGACTTTACTTCCAGAGGCGGAGAACCCTTCAACGACAGGTTTACTTTGAGTGAGTTGCGTTCCGTTATCGCTTCGTGCGCGGACACTGCCCATGGTCCAGACGATGTCCAGTACGCCATGCTTCGACACCTGGGTGAGTGAGGCATGGCCTTTCTGTTAATTTGTTCAACAGGATCTGGGGAGAGATCACTCTACCCCAGCCGGTTTCCGCCCAATCTCTCTAATCTCCTGCGTGTGCAAGTTGATGGAGAAATTGGTAAATGTTCGATTAGCCTTTTTTTCCGGACAGTGCGGCTTCCGCAAGTTCCACTCCATGTCTGATGCTCTGCTCCGACTGGAAAATGCCGTCTGCGAGGCCTTCATTCGTAGACAGCACTACGCCACGGTGTTTTTCGATCTGGAGAAGGCCTATGATAACGCATGACGGTACGGTATCATGGAGACTCTCCACGCGATGGGGGTGAGGGGACGTCTCCCAACTTTTATATCTGAATTTTTGCGAGATCGTCAATTCCGCGTACGGGTGCGGAGAGCCGTCTCCGTTCCAATGGAGCAAGAAGAAGGTGTCCCGCAGTGGAGTGTCCTCAGTGTCGCATTCTTTGCTGTGAGCATCAACGCCAACACCTCGGTGCTGCCGGAAAATGTTCTCGCTACGCTCTATGTGAACGACATTTCGATCTCTTTTTGGCGCCGTCCAGATGCCAACTCTGGAGCGTCGACTCCAACAGGCATTGAACCGCGTCTCTCGCTATGCCGAAACCCACAGGCTTCGTGTTTCCTCAGCCAAGGTAAGGTGGTGCACTTCTGCCGCCATCCACGGCTCCATCCTGACTCTGACTTGTTTCTAAATGAGGTTCGCCTGGAAGTGGGGGACTCGCACCCTTTCCTTGGTCTTGTATTTGACCGACCCCTCACCTGAGAGGCTCATATTCGCCGCCTTAGGATCTCTTGTAGCCGCGCCATGGATATTCTTCGCTCCGTGACTTTCAGCGCCTGGGGTGCTCATAGGACTACTGCCTTACTTTTTTATTGATCCTATGTTCGTTCGAAGCTCGACTACGGATGCGATTTTTATGCATCCGCAACCGAACCTGTACTGCGGAAGGTGGACTCGATCCATCACACGGGCCTCCGCCTGGCGACCGGTGCCTTCCGCACGTCCTCCATTAACAGCCTACAGTGCATTATTCGCCTGTACACGCGAGCCCGGTCCTCCCTCGGTCGCCAACAGCTCTCACTGCATTCGCAGCTGATCTCGACGGTGCCTATACCGCCGAGAAACGCGTCATACACTAAGCCCTTTGGGTTTAGTGCTAGAAACTCCTTCGAGGGCTAGGTATAGCTCTTGGGCCGGTGGCTCCCCTGGTTCTGCCCAGGACGCCACCCTGGAGAGTACCACCTTTGACTATTTGTCGCCACGCTTCTGCTTCCAAAGCTTGTACAGCGCCGGGAGTATTGTTTGGCCTCTTTGGAGCACACCTCGTCTCACGCTGGAACCGTGCCACTGTCTACGGATGCCTCCAAATCCCAAGAGGGGGTCGGTTTCCAGGCCGTATCCCCTCTGTTTGAAGTCAGCGGGGCTCTACCAGGCGCTGTGTCTGTCTTCACGACCGAGTTGGTCGCAATACACCACTCGGTACGGGGGATAATGCGACGTGCCCGGTTCGGAGACCGGATTGTGATTTATAGTGACTCACAAAGCGCCATGAGTGCTCTCGGGGCATTGGAATCTTCGCATCCCTTGGTTGGCGATATCCGTGATGCCACGGTTTTGGCGAGCCGGGCAGATGTCGAGATTATTTTCTGCTGGGTTCCTGGACATGTAGAAATTTCGGGGAATGAGGGCGCCAAAGAGTTCGTGAGGAATGGGTGGCCAGACCAGCGTTTCGCTCCTCCTCACACTGATTACTTGGCAGTAGTACAAGCTCCCCTCCGGTTGGCTTGGCAAAGAAGATGGCAGACGGTCGAGGGGAACTTAAAGTTTCGGGCCATTGCCCCGCGACTGTTCCCATGGACCTACCCCCCAATGCCGCGACGGCTTCAGTTTGCTTTCTGTCGTCTCCGAATCGGGCACACTTGCGGGACGCTCCGCCATTCGATGGATCGCTCGCCTGCGCTTTATTGCGACAACTGCGTTGTCCCCCAGACTGTTCGGCACATTCTTGTTGAATGTCCCAGTCTGGGTGATCTTCGCGTACGTTACCTGTTTCGGTACCGGGACTGGTTCTTGCACACAGACTTGTAGACTATACGGCTCTTTGGAGGAGGCCAGCCTGGCCTCCTCCACTTTATGTGACTGTTTGTTGCAGGTCGCATGTTCCTGCGCCGCCAGGGGAAGGCGGGCCCGCTTCCCTGTTGCCTGTTTGCTTTGTTTTCCTTGTTTCTCGTTGTTGTTTTTTTAGCCTTCGTTTTTTATCGTTATTTATTTATATATGTATATTTTTTTCGATATAGCCCAGTCGTAGGCTCTGGTGATTAGGGCGACTTATGCCTCAAGTAGGAGTCGCCAGATAGGCTCCTAAAGTCTAGAATAAAATCGTGCATCTATTTACTTATTATAGACATCGGTGTGGTGATTCAATAACCCTGTCCGCATCTGTGTGAGTACCCGCGTCTTAGAAGGCATCTGTAAGCTTACCCGCGAGTGAAATTGGAAGGAACGAGGTTGTTCAGTCCTATTTGAATCCTGGCATGGAACTAACCGTCCCTGAAATGTTTAAGGCGTCTAATTTTCTTTTTCTTTTGTACTTCTTCCCCCCCCCCTCAATTTGTTGTCCGTTGTTCTTTTCCCCATCGTATATGGCAGTGTCCCCTCGAACCCATTTAGTCCCAAACCGGGTACAAGAATTTACTTAAAAGGATGGAAAGGAGGCGTGGAATGCTGTGAGTGTGTGTGCCTTCACTCGCTAATTAATGAGGGGACTAAAAAAGGAAAATGGTGTAAATGGTAAGATTGCTAAGGTAGAATTGTCCCCACTAATTACTGATGGGAAGGGTTGACTTCTTTGGTGAACAGGGGATGATTTAGGAACCTTAACACCTCTTCCTCTTTTGGTTATTCTACATATATTTTCTTTCCCCTATGCCCACATTGGTTCATTTTTGTTAAATAAATGAAAGTCTAATGGTGGAACGCGAATGTGGCATATACCTGCAGAGAGTGCCAGGACCCCAAAGTCCGAACTCGCCCACTCCACCCCTCATTTGCAGAGTTTTCGGAGAGAAGGCATGAGAGACCGGAACCTCAAGTAAAAAGTGTTCTCCTCCCTCCGCAGAAGGCCTGAAGTGTGCCACTTGCGGCGAGGAAATGACCACTCTGGAAGCACTGAAAGAGCATCGACGCCTCGCCCATCCCCCCTCCCCGACTGGGGACCCCACTCGTGTTGGAGTCAAGAAGGGGTTCCAGTGTGACTACTGTGGCAAGAATTTCAGCTGCCGCTCGAACCTCAGGGATCATTTGGTGAGGCATGTTCCTACTGGTTGAGGGAAAAACCCCACCCCAAAAAGATTGGGGGGGGTGGTCCATGTGGACCATGTTATACCAGCATAAAGGTACCCTGTTGGTGCGCTTTCCCTTCGCCCCCTCTCAGTGCTTTATTTTTTTTTTTACAACTATCCTCTCAACTTTTATCTACCTGCCCTTGGTACCAGGAGGAACTGTTCTCACCCGGACAGAGTGCAAATGAGGGGGTGTGTTTGGTGCACTTCCTCCTCCCTCTCTCTCACATTACTTTTTCTCTATATGAATATCCCCTCAACCCTCTGTCTAGGCTTAATGACCTTACCAGCCTCCTCATGCCATGTCAGAAGAGAGGCTTTAGAACATTTATAAACAACGCCCTTTAACGCCTGCAGGTTGCAAGAGACCAGGCCTTGAGGGGACCTGAGTGTTGAGGGGGCAGGTTTTACTGCCTTGTAGGCTACCAGGCCAACAACGTCCTAGTAAGGATAACCGCCCTGTCACCTTGCCTCTCTGGCTGCTTAATTGAGAGCTGCGACCTTTGCGGAAGAACCGGCCACTGGGTAACTTCTGGTCGATCTGTGTCATTGTCCTAGGTAGGAACACCATTCTCTAACGCACCCAGGGCGGACTCCTGAAAAGTCTGAAAACCCGAGACAGATTAAGTGGGAGCTTCTGGGCGCGAGATATAGCCCACCGATCCCCTTCTTTCTTTTTTTCTTTAGTAGTGACGAGCGTAGGAGAATTTCGTATGTTGGCAGTCTTTAAAGTTTATGAGCTTCATCAAAATTTCGAACTACGTACCTCTCTCAATCCTCGCCCAATCTTGGTGTTGGGATGGACGAAGAGCTAAGGTACAACACCACTCTGACAGGTTGAGAGGCTCCTCTCTTACCTTGTGAATGCGGCCAAGGTGTTTCCTTTTAACCATCTTCGGAGCCGCCGCCTCCGGGCAGCTCCACCCATGGAATCGACATTTGTAGCAGGGAGGAGGCTTCCCTTTTTGATGACTGCCCCCGCATCTCCTCCGAGCTATGCCTGGAGGGCATATTCTTTCAATGAAGTTTTCCGTGGACTCCTAGCAAACTGGGGAGAACTGCGGAGTCTCGTCTCCTCCTGTTACCCGTTAGCTATTTTTTTGCAGGACAGCGTACTTTCGCGCGTGCCCCTGCCCGTCCTCCCGGAACATAAGCATTTTGAGACCCCACTACCACGGGGTGGAGGCCGAGCAGGACGATGCGCGATTTACACCCGGCATCATGTCTCTGTTCTATTTGCTTTAAATACCTTATTTTAGGCAGTGGCAGTGAGGATATACCTGGATGGGAGGTATTCTGTTATTTCTGGTTACATTCCACCGAGCTCGTGAAGGATGTCGTAAATGTGGATCGGTTTACGCATGTCTGCCCGAGAACCACTTCATTTGATGTTGTAAACTGTCCCTGTGTTCTCCTGATGCACAATCTGATTTTGGCTGGCAGGTGGTAGTGACCACTTTCCCATTTAACTATCATCTTCTAGCCTTCTGCCACCTAATAAACCACCTCAGTAGTGCTTAGAACGAGCGCACTGGTCCATATTTGTCTGGCCCATTCAAGGAGTTTCGGTCGCCAGATGAATCCGTCGAGTTCTCTGGCATCCTCTGTGGGCCTAACTACTATTCCTAGAACGTGGGTCATTTTGCACGTCGTCCGGTTATTTGGTGATCAGCATAGTGTGAGACATTGTTCTGAGAGAAGCGATATGCCTACATGCGCTGTAAGCGCGTGTCCGAACGAGTTCACTGTCGGTGAATTTCTTGAGTTAGGGCTAGGCTACGATATATTTTGAAGCAGGCCCGCTGTTCCTCTTGGCGGGCATACGTGTCTTCACTTAACAGGAAGACTCCTCTTGCAGAAATGTGGAAGCGAGTCAAAATAATTCGAGGTAACTTCTTGCAGACCCCCTCCCGTTCTCCAGGAGAACGAGACCGCAATCTTAGATCCCCCGTCCGTGGTGTGTCTTTCGTGACCGCTTTCTTGACATTCTCTAGAAGAGATGATGCTCCGGCAGCATTCAATGCACGTCGTGATGTCGTTGAAGGCCACCGCCTGGACTTTAACTTGAGAGGTGGGGAACCTTTCAATCACAGGTTTAGTTTGAGTGAGTTGCGTTCCGCTCTCGCTTCATGCCCGGACGATGTCCCTTAGGTCATGGTTACACACCTAAGTTAGTCAGGCATGGCATTTCTGCTAGTTTTTTTTTTTAAAGTTACTCTCCCAGACTTCTAGCGAAGGGATACTGTGCTCGCTTTTCGCAAACCGGGAAGAGATCACTCTACTTTGCCTGCTTTACGCCCAATCTCTCTAACCTCCTCCTTAAGGGGCGCGGCGATTTGCCATCCTGGCCGCCGTGCTGACGGGTCTCAGCACCCCGTCCGACCCCAGCTTAGCCTCTTCTCCTCCCTTCAAAACACTTGTTTCCTCGCTTTTCATACAACCTCTCCCACAACTCTCTCTGGTCAGCCTCTAATTTCACAGGGTAGATGCTGACCTTCTTCTCAGCCAACCGTCCCGGATCGGGGCTGAGGGGGGAGGGGACAATGTTCCCAAACCCCTGAGCTCCGGTCTGGGGTGGTTAGTTTTTAACAACCTTCTTCATTCCCACCCATACCTTCCTCACATCCCTTTTCCTCTCCTCTTCACATTCTATCAATTTTACGCCGTGTTCAAGATGGAGCTGCCATGCCGATGGACTGCCAGGCCACCAGGCGGGAGGGGTGGTCCCAAATGGCGGCGCCTGGCTCTGCCGGGCCTGTAAGCACTTCTTGCAGTGCGGGCTACTGCGAGAGGTGATGCGCGATTGCATCCCAGTAAAAAAGCGGGTCACCATGCCCATGAATGACAAAATTTAAAAAAAACACAAATCTCTCTCCAATACCCCTTGCTCATCAACGGAGCCGCCCTCGGGCAGCTCCACGAAAAAAATGGAGGTCCCCTTCTCCTGTGCTTGCACAGGGGACCCTCCATTTTTCTTCAACCGGAGAGGAGGCTTACTCCTCTCCTACGCCTACGTGTGTTGGGGACTCCCCCTCACCCCCTTCTCTGGAGGTGCTTTCGGGCACCTCCCTTTTTCCAGCGGCAGTCCCTCCTTTTCTTTCCAAGGGGACTGCCAAGAAAGCCAGCAGGCAACCCATCAAAGCGGCTTGGTATGGCAAACCCCCTTAGGGGGGAGAGGGAAGCCAGGCCCCTTCGGTCGTTTCCCTCAAAAGACCTGATGGCAAGAATAATTAAACCTTGCAGGGTTCAAGGCCTTTGCCTCCCCACACAAGACTGGTGACGCTGCCAAGGGAACCTGCGATGTCCTGGGAGGGGATGGCCAACTGGAGGCCCCTTCTGTGATAGACATGGTCCTTGAGGAAACCCAGCCTCAGATGGTAGGTCCTTCCATGGGGGGGAATCCGGGCTCGGCACAAGCACCGAACCCGAATCCGCCCCTATGCAAGGTCCTCCTCAAACGGCTGAGGGCTCCGAGGCAGTACAAGGAGGGGAGGGATTTCCTCCAACCGGTGCCCATGCGAGCACCAGGACCTTCTCCATTTCGGAGAAGGACCTGGCTGAGGCCAGTCCATCTGGCCTAGGGGCTCCTATCTGCGGAGATGAGAAGCGGGTTCATTCCCCGCCCTCCTCTCCAAAAAAGAAAGACTAAGAAGACTCGGGGCTCCTCTCCATCCCCGGGGGCTGCGGGGACGGATGGGTCTGCTGCCACTTTTGCAAGCGACCAAGCCAAGATCGGCACATCCGGCCCCTCTGCCCCCCCGGGTGTGGTGCCCCTGACTACGACAAAGACCAAAAGTGCTCAGTGCGGAACCTCGATGACATCGGGGCACCTGATTCAGAGGTTACCTGGCGTTTTCGAGCCAGCTGGCTTCAAACGCTTCCTCGTTATTCGCTCCACTGATGGCACCATGTTGGCCAAGGGCAACATGATCCATCAGAGGAGAGGATTAGCTAGTGCAATTGGTAGAGAGCCGAAGGTGACCCGTTTCTCGGACGGGAGCCTTCTGGCGAATCCCGCCGAGGCGGCCAAGATAAGTGCTCTTCGGACACTTGATAGCACCCCGGTGAGTGTAACGCCGCACTCTACCATGAACTTTGTGAAAGGAGTAGTTTATGCAAGGGAACTCGTTGACTACTCCATTGAGGACATCACCTTAGAACTGGCCGACCATGGGGCGGTCAAGGTCGAACGTGTGATGAGAAAACAGGGAGGGGCCTCGAGACCCACCCCTACACTCTTCGTCAAGTTCGACTGTGACAAGCTCCCTGAGTCGGTGCGTGCCGGTTGGTACCGCTACCGCGTGAAGGCTTTCGTGCCACTGCCGTGGTGGTGCTATTACTGTCACCCCTTCGGCCATACGAATCGTTCTTGTAGACGTGCAAAGTCGGGGTCACCCGAAGTCTGTGTAAATTGCTCCAAGGCCGCACACGATGAGTCTAAATCGTGTGTGGACAAGTGTGTCAATTGCGGAGAGCCGCACCCCGCTTCTTCGAAGCAATGTGGTGCATATCTCCTCGAGAAAGAAATCCTGGCCGTTCAGGCCCAGGATCGACTCTCATTCGTCGAGGCTAAGGACTTGGTCCTGGCGCGCCCGGCTCTGCCTGGGACGTCATATGCCTCAATAGTTAGAAAGGCACCCTCTGCTCCTGGCGCATCCAGGCCAACGAGCACGGTTGTTTCCGCGCCCATTCGGAGCCCTTCTGCGAGCTCTACTCAACCCGGGCACTTCCCTGGTAAAGCTGGCGGCAAAAAAGGTTCACACTCAGCCCCGGCTAAAACCAGGGCCCTCCCCCTCTAACCCAAACGTGACCGTTTTCCGTAAGGCGAAACGTCCACGCGCCTCCACCGAGTCGTTAGACTCGCAGGAGGCAACACCCCTCAAGTTGGTCGCTAGGCCATCTTCCGGGGTTCCTAAAGCTGTCCCCCGAAAGGAGGACAGCAACGAAGGAGCTTTGGCTCCTTCGCTTACGCCTAGTAGTGGAGTGAGTGGCTCGGAGACGGTGGTTCCTCGAAAAGAGGGCCCCCCGCCTCCGAAGCCGCAACGCCCACCTAAGGTTTCTAGGCGGAGGGAGGAAAAGACTCGCATGGCGAGCCCACCCTTCCCCAATAAGTCCTCGAAGGCGACAGCGCTTTGTCCGGCCAACAGCGCCCGGGGTTCTGCCTCCGGGAAGCGTACGGCCATTCCCCTGAGGGTCTTCTGTTCGAGGAGGGCCCCCGCGTCTCCTCCGAGCTAGGCCTGGAGGGCATATTCCTTCAATGGAATTGCCGCTAACTGCGAGGAGCTGCGGAGGCTCGTCACGTCCAGTTCCCGGTTAGCTATCGTTTTGCATGAGACCATGCTAGACGCATGCCCCCTGCCTGCCCTTCCGGGGTATAAGGGTCTTGCGACCCCACCACCACGAGATGGCCAGGCTGGGGGATGCGCGGTTTACACCCGGCATGATGTCTCCGTTCTTCCTTTCTCTTTAGATACCTCTTTTCAGGCAGTGGCTGTGCAGCTGCACCTGGATAGGAGGTATACTCTGATTTCTGCGTACATTCCACCGTCAGCTGACTTCGACGCGGGGGACTTCCGCCGCGTCGTGGCACGGTTTCCGAGGTTCTTTCTCTTGCTTGGAGATCTGAACGGCAGGCATCCTCTCTGGGGAGATTACTCAATAAATCCCAGGGGACAAGTCCTTGCCGATCTGATCGAAGAGCTTGAGATGGTTGTCCTAAACGTGGATGAGTTTACGCATCACTGTCCGTGAACCACTTCATTTGCTTGCCTTGACCTATCTTTGTGCTCTTCGGATGCACAGCCTGATTTTGATTGGGGGGTGGTCGATGACCTCCATGGTAGTGATCACTTTCCCATTCAATTATCATTTTCAGGGCAACTGCCGCCTGAGAGCCCACCCCGGTGGTGCTTGGCCCGGGCGCGGTAACCTGCATTTCGGGAAATGACTGAATTCTCTATCTCAGTCGAGGAGTTTAGGTCGGTAGATGAGGCCGTTGAGTTCTTCTCCGGCAACCTCATCGCCGCGGGCCTGACTACTATTCCTAGAACGTCTGGCCGTTTTGCACGCCCAACACTTCCCTGGTGGTCGGCTGACTGTGAGACGGCTCTCAAACAGAAGCGTTATACCTACATGCGATATAAGCGCCGCCCGAACGATTTCACTGTCGGTGAATTTCGTCGGCCTAGGGCTAGGTTCCGGTACATTTCGAAGCATGCCCGACGCTCTTCTTGGCGGGGCATACGTGTCTTCACTTAACGGGAAGCCCCCTCTAGCAGACGTGTGGAAGCAAGTCAAAAGGATTCGGGCCAAGTTCTCGCAGGACTCCCTCCCGTTCTTCAGGAGAATGGGACCGCAATCTCGGACCCCGCGTCCGTGGTGGAATCCTTCGCGACCGCTTTTTCCGCATTCTCTAGCCGGGATGCTGCTCCGCCAGCATTCAATGCACGTCGTGATGTCGCGGAAGGCCGCCGGCTGGACTTTACCTGTAGAGGCGAAGAAACCTTCACCGACAGGTTTACTGTGAGTGAATTGCGTTCCGCTCTCGCTTTGTGCGCTGACACCGCCTTTGGTCCGGACGATGTCCCGTACGCCATGCTTCGACACCTGGGTGAAGGAGGCATGGCCTTTCTGTTAGATTTGTTCAACAGGATCTGGATGGAGGGTCTTCTACCAGATTATTGGCGATTCGCTACTGTGCTCGCCTTTCGCAAGCCGGGGAGAGATCACTCTACTCCGACCGGTTTCTGCCCAATCTCTCTAACCTCTTGCCTGTGCAAGTTGATGGAATAATTGGTAAATTTTAGACTAGCCTTTTTCCTGGACAGCGCAGGCCAGCTGTCTTCTGCACAGTGCGGCTTCCGCAAGTTCCACTCCACGTTGGATGCTCTGCTCCGACTGGAAAATGCCGTCTGCGAGGCTTTCCTTCGTAGACAGCACTACGCCACAGTGTTTTTCGATCTGGAGAAGGCCTATGATACCGCATGGCGATACGGTATCATGGAGACTCTCCACACGATGGGGGCGAGGGGACGCCTCCCAATGCTTATATCTGAATTTTTGCGAGATCGTCGATTCCGCGTACGGGTGGGGGGAGATCTCTCCGGCATAAAGGAGCAAGAAGAAGGTGTCACGCAGGGAAGTGTCCTCAGTGACACACTCTTTGCCCTGAGCATCAACGGCATCACCTCGGTGCTGCCAGAAGATGTTCTCGCTACGCTCTACGTGGACGACCTTTTGATCTCTTTTGGCGCGGCCCAGATGCCAACTCTGGAGCGTCGACTCCAACAGGCATTGAACCGCGTCTCTCGCTATGCCGAAGCGCACAGGTTTCGGTTTTCTTTGGCCAAGACTAAGGTGGTGCACTTGTGCCACCATCCACGGCTCCACCCCGACCCAGATTTGTTTCTTAACGGGGGGGTGCGCCTAGATGTGGTTGAGTCCACCGTTTCCTTGGTCTTTTATTCGACCAACGCATCACCTGGGAGGCTCATATTCGCAGCCTTAGGGTCTCTTATATCCGCGCCATGGACATTCTGCGTTCCGTGACGTTCAGCTCTTGGGGCGCTGATAGTGCTACTGCCCTACTTTTTTATCGATCCTTTGTTCGTTCGAAGCTCGACTACGGATGCGAGTTTTATGCATCCGCAGCCGAGCGTTTTTTGCGGAAGTTGAATTCGATCCACCACACCGGCCTTCGCCTTGCGACCGGTGCCTTCCGCACTTTCCCCATTGAGAGCCTGTTGGTCGATGCTGGGGAGATGCCACTCGCTCTGCGCCCCGTGCAATGCATCACTCGCCTGTACGCGCGAGCCCGGCGCCTCCCTCAGTCGCCAACAGCTTTCCATGCATCCGCAGCTGATCTTGACGGTGTCTATGCCCCCGAGAGACGCCAGTCATACCTTAAGCCCTTTGCGTTTAGGGCCAGGAAACTCATTTGAGAGCTAGATATAGTTCTCGGGCCGGTGGCGCCCCTGGTTCTGCCTAGGACGCCACCCTGGAGGGTACCAATTTGGCTATTTGTCGCCACGCCTCTGCTCCTAAAGCTTGTACGGCGCCGGGATTATTGCGTTCGACCCTTTTGGAGCACACCTCGTGTCACGCTGGAACCGTGCCAGTGTATACAGATGGCTCCAAGTCCGAAGAGGGGGTCGGCTGGCAAAGAAGATGGGAGACGGTCGGAGGGAACTTAAAGTTGCGTGCCATTGCGCCGCGACTGTTGCCATGGACCTATCCCCCAATGCCGCAACGGCTTCAGGTCGCTTTCTGTCGTCTCCGAATCGGGCACACTCTTGTGACGCATCGCTATCTGATGGAGCGCTCGCCAGCGCCCTATTGCGAAGACTGCGTCGTCCCCCAGACTTCGGCACATTCTTGTCGAATGTCCCAGTCTGGGTGATCTTCGCGCACGATAACTGCTCCGGTACCGGAATGGGCGGGGTCGCTACCGCCTGTCCCTTGTACTGGGGACGAGTTCGTGCTCATTGACTTGTTGACTTTTGGGGGGGAGGCCGGGCTCTCCTCTTTATTTAAGAAGGTTCTATTTTTTTTTGTTATTGTTTTCTTTGTAGGTTGCACGCTCCTGCACCGGGGTGAGAGTGGCCTCCCCCCGCTGCCTGAGATTGCTTCCTAATTGTTAAGTTTTTCACATTTTTATCATTGTTATGTTTTCATATTTTTATTTTAAAGTAGCCTAGTTTCCTGGCTGTCGTGTTTCTGGCGTTTTATGCCCAAGTGGGCAGTTGCCAGATGGGCTCTAAAAAAAAAAAAAATCTCACTCACCTCGTGCATGTCCAAGTTGATGGAGAAATTGATAAATCTTAGGCTAGCCTTTTCCCTGGGCAGCGGAACCCACTTCTCTTCCGCACACTGCGGCTTCCGCAAGTTCCACTCTACGTCGGATGCTTTGCTCCGACTAGAAAATGCCGTCTGCGAGGAATTCCTTCGTAGACAGCACTACCCCACGGTGTTTTTCGACCTGGAGAAGGCCTATGATCCCTCATGGCGATACGGTATTATGGAGACACCACACGATGGGGGCGAGGGGACGCCTCCCAATCTTTATTGGGGGAAGAGGGTGTCCTCAATGTTGCACTCTTTGCCCTGAGCATCAACGCTATCGCCTCGATGCTCTATGTGGACGACCTTTCGATCTCTTTGTGCGGCCCAGATGCCAACTTTAGAGCGTCGACCTCAACAGGCATTGGACCGTATCTTGCGCTTTCCGAAGTGCACAGGTTTGGGTTTTCCTTGGTCAAGAGTAAGGTAGTTCACTGCCTTCCCCATCCACTGCTCCACTCCGAACAGGACTTGTTCCTAAACTAAACATAGTTCGCTTCGAAGTGGTAGATTCGCACTGTTTCCTTGGTTTGTTTTTGACCAACGCCTCACCTGGGAGTCTTATATTTGCAGCCTTAGGGTCTCTTGTACCCGTGCCATGGACATTCTTCATTCCTTGACTTTCAGCACCTGGTGTGCTGATAGGGCTACTGCCTTGCTTTTCTATTGATCCTTTGTTCCATCGAAGCTTTATTATTGATGCGTTTTATGCATCCGCAGCCAAGCGTGTATTTCGAAAAGTTGACTCGATCCACCACATCGGCCTTCGCCCCGCAACCGGTGCCTTCCGCACGTTCCCCATTATGAGCCTACTTGTCGATGTTGGGGAGATGCCACTTCCTCTGTGCCGTGCACAGTACATTATCCGCCTGTACGTGCCAGCCCGACACCTCCCTTAGTCGTCAACCTTTTTTTATTTGATTTTTTAGCAGTCGCCAGACGGGTTCCTAAAGTTAAAAGGAAAAAAAAGATTACCACGCCGTTTTGGTTTGCGCTGTATCTGTTTCAGTGTATACGGTTGGCTCTAAGTACCACGAGGGGGGTTGGTTTCCACGCCGTTTCCCTCTGTAGTCAGCGGTGCTCTACCAGGCGCTGCGTCTGTCTTCGTTGCCTGGCTGGTTGCAATATACCGCTCGGTACGGGAGATAACTCACTGTGCCTGGTTCGGTGACCGGATTGTTATCTTTGGCGATTCACAAAGCGCCCTAAGATCTCTCGGCTTATTTGAATCTACACACAACCTGCTTCGCGATATCTGTGACATCATGGTTGCCCCGAACCCGTTGGATGTCGAGATTATCTTCTGCTGGGTTCCTGGACTTGTGGTAATTGCGTGGAATGAGGGTTCCAAAGAGTCCGTGAGGACTTTATAGTTATCCTTTTGTGTGCCATTTCGCCGCGCCTGTTCCCATGGACCTACCCCCCAATGCCGCGATAGCTTCAGGTCGCTTGCTGTCGTCTTTCGAATTGGACCACTCGCGGGACGCACCGCCATTTAATGGAGTGCTCGCCTGCATTTTATTGCCTGACTTTGTTGTCCTCCAGACTGTCCGGCACATTCTTGAATGTTCCAATCTGGGTGATTTACCTGTCCCCTTATCGGGACGAACAGGGTCGCTACCCCTTGTTCCTTGTACCCCGGACGTGTACGTGCGCACACACTTGTGGACTATGACTTTTTGCTCCTCCATTTTATTTGTCTCTGTTGTTGGGCGCATGTTCCTGCGCTCGGGTAAGCGGGCCTCTCCCCTAACCCCGGAGCATGTTTTTTTTCTCTTTTTGTTATTTGGTTATTGCCTATTTTTTGTTGGTTTCTTTTTAAAATATAGCCTAGCATTAGCCAGTAAAGTGATTACGGCAACTTTTGCCCTAGTAGGCATTCACCTTATGGACTCCTAAAAAAAAAAATGGTGATTCGGTTGAGCGGTAAGGCAAGGAGGCCTCATTGAGGGCCTTTTCTTAATGTAAGTAATTGTGTATTTGTGCTTTATAGTCATCCTTTTGTTGGTTATTGTTAAATTTATCATTTTTAGTGTTTTGGCGACTGTACCCTCGCTTGTGAGTGCCATATATAGGCTCTATATAAAAAAAAATAAGGAGAATTGTAGCTCCCTCTTTCCCTGTCTCTTTTGACGTCTAACTAGGAACGCCTGAGATTTCTTTCCAATAAATGGCCTGGTCATAGACTGCGGCTCGTAGACAAAACTGATGAGTGGTAGAGGCAGAGCCACCAGCCATTAGAGTTACAGTGACCGATTATATATTCGAGGGTAGCGCGCGCCCGGTACCTCTCAGCACAAGCATATACAAAGGAAGGAATCCAAGGATACAACTCGTTCTCGTCATAGGCTAAAGCATGGGTCCTACATTAGTCACTTGATCCCATGCCTACCCCGAATAAATTCCGGTTGTTTCCTGATTGTTAACAGGTGGTCCATACGGGGGAAAAGCCTTACCCGTGTGACATCTGCGGCAAGGCGTTCAGCTTTATCCACAACATGAAAACGCATAGGTTGACCCATAATGAAGGGCGCAACGAAGTCTGCCCCTACTGCGACAAGGCCTACAAGAGCAAAATATCTCTCTACTACCATATGAAGAAAGGCAACTGCCGCGGTCTATCCACGAAGGAGGTAAAAACTGGATTCATTATTGGCTGTATGTGCCCTAACCTAGCACAAGCAAAACACACACACACACACACATCACCTCACTGGGATCTGTTGATCCACCCCCTCATTGAAGAGAGTTAGGGGCAGGAAGAATACCAATACATTTCTAAGGGGTGTCATAAAAAGGGACTAAGTCATGATAGGGGTCTTTGGCCTTGAAAGCCACGCACCCCAAGGGTTTTGTTGCTGCTGATGATGAAAAGAGGAGAGAGGTAGTACGAGTATTTATAAGAGAGAAATCGCAAACATTTGAATCGAAAATCAAGAAGGAAATTTCTCCCCAGAAAGTTTGACAGAAGAGAGATTTGTAAATGTTGAAGGTAGAGAAAGTGAAACTGCGGGAAAGAGGTATAGCCACAGATCTTCCTGCTAGCATTGGAGCCGGGAGGGCAACCAATCCTCCAGTTGTCAGCTGCCGCATGGTTTCCATGTTACATCTGACACACCCTTGTGAGAGAGAGTAATAAGAAAAAAGGAAGGGTGAAGTTTGGGCAGAAGGCAAGCAGGTTAGAATCACCACCCTCACTCCGCCTCAATCAAGGATCATTGGATGGATGGAAGATGGTGGGCGACGCCTTCACCACTAGTCGGTGGCCAAGAAAATTAGGAGGTAAGGGGCTTGTAGAGAGTGATTGGAGTGCGATCAGGTGTTAACGCTAAATTGGGTGTAGCCATGCTTTTAAGTGAGTGGCATGATGTATGTATGGATGAATGTGTAAACAATGAGGAAGTCAAATGTAGATGGCGAAGGTACTTTGGCGCATTATATAATGTGGATATGGGAGATGAAATGAAGCTGAACCTGATTGGCTTCGAAGGTTCAAACTAGGGGCTGTATCAAGTTAGGGAAGAGGGTGTTAGTGCTGTGAGAGGTTTGAAAAAATTGAAGGCAGGTGGAGTAGATTGTACAGTCGCTGAAATGCTAAATATTGGTGGTGGTCGTGTTGTAAGAAATGAAAGTTGAGTGGTAGAGAACTACAGAGGAATAAGTGTGTCGTAAGCAAAGTGTATGCAAACATATTGGGCGTACAAGTGGGATCACTAAGTGTTTGATAGTGGCGAGTTTAAAGTGTATGGGGGGAGGGGTATTAATTGCTTGCTCTCAGAGTTAGCTGGGAAATTTGTACTGTATGCTCGGCTCTTGGAGCTGGAGAAAGCTCATGAGTGTGTTGATATGGAAGCATTATGATGGTTTGTGATTTATACAGTGAGAAGTAAACTGTTAAATAATTTGTATTTATTTTTGAAGTAATGCTTGCTTTTGGGAGAAAGATGACCGGAGTGAATGCTTTGATATATGTGGAATTGTAAGGGAATGGTGTGCGATGTCGCCATGGTTGTTTAATATCTTTATAGATTTACAAAGAGAATTATTAATTGGAATGTGGGAAAGGTTGATTGGAATTGATGAGAGATGGTTGCTATATTTGTATAATCCTATGTAAGTTTTGATTGAGCGTTTAACAGGATGTGTGAGTGGGAGGAGGGTTAAAAGTAAATGCAGAAGGGAGTTGGGTGATGTTTGGCGATGCGGATTGAGTGAAGTGTGATGTTACCCTTGAACGCGTGCGATGTTTTCATTATCTAGAACATATCGTGATTGGTAGTGGTACAGATGAAGCAGAAGGTTTTGAATGGAAGAAAGTGTAAGGGGGCGATCAGAGCGTTATCGAATGCTTAAGGTTTGGGTGTGGAACTTACCAAGAAGCTGCATGGAAGTTTGTTCATGTCAGCGTTGCTGTGGAAGGAGAAATAAATATATCGAATGAGAGCAGTGCAAATGAATTACCCTTTGTGTGCGAAAGGTAGACAGAGTGAATAGCAACTAAGATGTTTATGGTAGGAACCAGGTTTTCACTCTGTTTTCTGAGGTGGTGTCGGCATGGAATAAGAATAAATGGAAATAGACTTGTGACGAGAATATAGGTGAGTGATTATCAAGGGGTGCGAAGGGTTGATTATATGAACGAGTGTTAGAGAAAGGGCTGACTGAGAGACTATTAGATATTGTATATGATAGGTGTCTTTGAAGGTATGTGCTAGGGGCCTTTAGACCAGGAAAACCCCTATTTGGACGAAATACTACATCACATAGCAATCCACCGCCGCTATGAAGGGCCAATTTGCATGCAAAAAAATGATACCTTCTTTCCCTGACTCTTCTAGTTGTTTTCCTATGAGTTCATGGAGTGGCCGAGGGAGTAGTTAGCTATTGTTATCCTGATAAATACTTTACCCCTACCAGCTTGAGAGCAATCGCTGTAGACGTGTCAGAGACGCTTTGGGGAACAAGGTTCCTCCAGCCCTGAGTGCTTTTACATAACCTCTAGGACGACAAACCTCTCTTGGTCTCTGTTCCTGGAAGTTCACTCAAAGCTGGATCTCCTCCCTCAATTTTATTGATTTTTGCCCACCGATTGGTTATTCTGGCCAACCCACGTCCACCAGGAAAGCCGCTACCGCGGATGGTTGAACTCATAAGTCTATACCTGAGGATATGTTGTCTCTGTCTGTAGTGTTCAAGGTTTGGGCATGTTGTTAGGTGTTCACTGTTTTCTGTTTTGGTTACAGCGTGGACCCTCTTAGTTTGGGTGCTGGCTACAGCTGACTATGCAAAGTGAGTCCAGTGTTTCTACTGAAAGTCGATTCTTCTTTGTTGTCTGGGGAAGGTGAGTGTAGTATGGAATTGATTGGAAGATTGTATAAGTGGCAGGATACTATTAAAGTGTGGAAGTGGGTGGTTAGTTCATGTTGCTGTGGACAAAGAGGAAGTGACGTGTAGATTCTATTGAAGGTGTACTTTAGTGGAGTGTGTTTGTGTTGAGACTGATATGGGTGTGATTGGGAACGGTCTTTATATAGAGCTGTATGCCTATCATGTTTAAGTGTGTTGTATGTATGGGAATAAATTTGGTTTCTGGGTATGGGTTGGTTGAGGAGGCGGTTTATGTATTGCCAGTGGTTGTCGTAAGGACTTTATTTTGTGCTCTTTTGAGTTTTGTTAGAGTTGGCCGGTGATCTTTACTTGTGTATCGCGTGTTCTCGCCCATTCTCCGATTATCTTTTTTAATTAAATTGGAGTTTGCCGCCGGTTGACGCATATGTATTCCTACTCAACGACACTTCGTTATCATTGAGTAGGAAAAAAGTAAGGGAGAGGAGAACGAATCCGCATAATGGTAGATGACTTGGCAGAGAGCAAGGAGAAGAGACCATGGGCCAGTATTAAATGAAAGTATTCTGAGTCAGGAGGAAGAGAAGAAAAGCTGCCACGAGGAATGACGTGCACAAGGCACTTAACGAGTACGTGGGAGGGGAAAATCGCAGGATTAAAGTATTTCCATGAGTTAGCTGGTTTGGTCCAAACGTAGGCGGACCAGCACCACTTTTTTCGTGTGCGGCGATACCTCTCTTACCCACCGTTGCTGTTTGTTTTTGTTTCTCTCCTTTTCGACTTTTTTTTCTTCTTTTTTTGTGTGTTCTCTCCGTTTTCCTGTAAAATTAACGAACTTTGTCCTTTGGATTACGTCAGGTTTGATTTCATTCTTACTTCTATTTTTTTTATTCATCGCTAATCCCACCCAAGGTAACACTATTTTATTTTTCCTTTTGGATTCTTCTGTCCCCCATAGTAATAGCAGGGGAAAGAGAAACAACTCCGGTGTCAGCTGCTCCTCGTAAACCGTGGCTAAATGCAACCGTACCCGTGCCCGAATCAGACAGAAATATTGGGGTTGGAACTCGTTGTCCTATGATTGTTACATACCATTGACAACTGTGACAACGGTGTGGTAGTTTTTATTAACCACTCTGCCCAATAACTGAGTGGTCGCATCCCTCAATGTACGTACAATGACTTAAAGGGGTGCGAAATATGAAAAAAAAAGGCTGTTTGAAGGAAGGTTGGCATCGGCTAATAGTTCGAGCCAATCCGAGTCCTTTAGTGTACCCATGAGATTTTTATATCGCTCATCGCCACTTCCACGCATGGGTAAACTCGCTTTTGTCGTCTTCGACGATGCACAACAGCTAACACCACGACGGTAGTATATATTTTTTTTAACTCCCACCACACGATCACCTTACTTTGTACTGCCTTCACTTTTACTTCCCTCTTAATACACATCTTGTCGAACGCTTTAATCAGTATTTACAATTCCCTCTCTCTCATCCACTTAATTCCTCGACCTAAATCTTTCATTTCCAGGTTCCGGAGGGCTTCAGCAGATGCACGGAATGCTTGCAAATGTTTGCCAGTGAGGAGCGATTCCAAAGTCACAAAGCCAAAGGCACTTGTCAAATGTCCTATAGATGCATCCACTGTGGAATTAGATGTTCTACGCAAGAAAAACTGGAAAAACACTTACAAAAGGGGAATTGTACCAAGGTAACAAATTACCCGCGTATTATTTTTAAATTGTCATCATAACCATGCGGTCAAGTGTCTACGTTGGCAGGTATCAATACTGTAAGATTGAAAAAAACCCCGTAGGAAACATATAGGTAGAATCAGGAAACCACAGACCCCGGCTTGTTCTTTACATCAATTCAACTTCAGTGGTCATAGCAACCAGAATTTAGACGTCTCGCTGTGCCTGGAGTTCGCCCCCGAAGCCATATAGCCTCTAGATCTCCTATCGTAACGAATTTCCTAATTTGCTCGAGTGAAAAATATCTTTGTGCCACATTTATCGAAGAATATTCTAGTGCCGGGGTGAGTGCAAATTAGTGAAGCTCTATCACTGGGTTGGATTTTTAACTCTGATGCGGCCTGGGAAAGTTGTTGGTTCGCTTCCTCCTCACTTCCCCTCAGCATTCCTTTTTTTTTTTACGACTATCCCTTCAACTCTTTATCTAGGCTTAAATACCTGACCAGCTACCTTAAGCCGTGTTAGAAGAAAGGCTTTGGAACCTCTATAGACCTTTCGATCTCTTTTGGCGCGGCCCAGATTCCAACTCTGGAGCGTCGACTCCAACAGGCATTGAGCCGCGTCTCTCGCTATGCTTAAGCGCACAGGTTTCGGTTTTCCTTGGCCAAGACTGAGGTGGTGCACTTCTGCCGCCATCCACGCTCCACCCTGACCCAGACTTATTTCTTAATGGGGTACGCCTGGAAGTGGTTGAATCACACCGTTTCCTTGGTCTTGTATTTGACCGACGCCTCACCTGGGAGGCTCATATTCGCAGCCTTAGGGTCTCTTGTACCCGCGCCATGGATATTCTGCGTTCCGTGATGTTCAGCGCTTGGGGCGCTGATAGGGCTACTGCCTTACTTTTTATCGATCCTTTGTTCGTTCGAAGCTCAAATACGGATGCGAGTTTTATGCATCCGCAGCCTAGCGTGTATTGAGGAAGGTGGACTAGATGCACCACACCGGCCTTCGCCTGGCCACCGGTGCCTTCCTCACTTCCCCCATTGAGAGCATACTAGTCGATGCTGGGGAGATGCCACTCGCTCTATGCCGTGTACCGTGCATTATTCGCTTGTACGCGCAAGTCCGGCGCCTTCCTCAGTCACCAACAGCTCTCACTGTATCCGCAGCTGATTTCGACGGTGCCTATGTCGCCGAGAGACGCCAGTCATACCCTAAGCCCTTCGGGTTTAGGGACAGGAAACTCCTTCGAGAGGTAGGTATAGCTCTCGCGCCGGTGGCGCCTCTGGTTGTGCCAAGGACGCCACCCTAGAGGATACCACATTTTGCTATTTGTCGCCACGCCTCTGCTCCCAAAGCTTGTACTGCGCCGGGAGTATTGCGTTCGACCTTTTTCGAGCACACCTCGTGTCACGCTGGAATCGTGCCAGTGTATACGGATGGCTCCAAGTCCCAAGAGGGGGTCGACTTCCACGCCGTATCTCCTCTGTTTGAAGTCAGCCGGGCTCTGCCAGGCGCTGCGTCTGTCTTCACGGCCGAGCTGGTGGCAATACACCACTCGGTACGGGAGATTACGCGACGTGCCCGGTTCGGAGACCGGATTGTGATCTATAGCGACTCACAAAGCGCCCTGAGTGCTCTCGGGGCATTGGAATCTCCGCATCCCCTGGTTCGCGATATCCGTGACGCCACGGTTTTGGCGAGCCGGGCGGATGTCGAGATTATCTTCTGCTAGGTTCCGGTATATTTCAAAGCACGCACGCCGTTCTTCCTACCGGGAATGTATCTCTTCAATTAACGGGAAGACCCCTCTAGCAGAGGTGTGGAACCGAATCAAAAGGATTCGCGGCAAGTTCCCGCAGGACCCTCCCGTTCTCCAGGAGAACGTGACCGCAATCTCGAACCCCACCCGTTGCGGAGTCCTTCGCGACCGCTTTCTCCGCATTCTCTAGTTGGGATGCTGCTCTGTTAGCATTCAATAGACGTCGTGATGTCGCTGATATCTTACGGCTGGACTTTTACTCCAGAGGCGGAGAAACTTTCAATGATAGGTTTACGTTGAGTGAGTTGCGTTTCGCTCTCGCTTCCTACGTGGACAACGCCCCTGGTCCGGACGATGTCCCGTATGTCATTCTTCGACACTTAGGTGAGTGTAGCTTGGCATTTCTACTAGATCTGTTCAACGGGTCCTGGCGAATGGCTGGTTTCCCTACAATTTTTCTAACTTCCTCTGTGTGCAGGTTGTTGGAGAAGTCGGTAAATGTTAGATTAGCTTTTTCCTGTACAGCCAAAGGCTTCTGCAAGTTCCGCTCCACGTCGGATGATCTGCTCCGACTGGAAAATGCCGTCTGAGGCCTTCCTTCGTATCCAGCACTACGCCACGGTATTTTTCAATCTGGAGAAAGACTATGATACCGCATGCAAAATCGTCGAGGGAGCGCTCTCATACGCAATGGATCCCCCCAAAAAAAGGTATGTCAACATGTGCAAGCTCTTTGCCCTGAGCATCAATTGTATCATCTCGGTGCTGCCCGAAGATGTCTGGCTACGCTCTACGTGGACGACCTTTCGACCTCTTGCTACACCCCAGATGCCATTGAACCGCATCTCTCGTTATGCTGAATCTCACATGTTTGTTTTTTCTTGGCCAAGACTAAATTGGTGCACTTATGTTGCCATCAATGGCTCCACTCCAACCCAGACTTCTTTCTAAATGGGGTTCGCCTGGAAGTGGTAGATTCACACCGTTTCCTTTGTCATGTTTTCGACCCACGCCTCACCTCGGATTCTCATATTCGCAGCCTTACAGTCTCTTGTAACCGCGCCATAGACATTCTTCGTTTCGCGACGTTCAGCACCTTGGATCTTTTGTTCGAACGAATCTTGACTACGAGTTTTATGCATCCGGCGCAACTGCCTCTGTATTGCGGAAGGTGGACTCGATACACCGCACTAGTATCCGCCTTCCGCACGCCCCCTATTGAGAGTCTACTTGTCGATCCCAGGAAGATGCCACTCGCTCTGCGTCGGGTACAGTGCATTATGCTCTTGTACGCGCGAGCCGGCCACATCCCTCAGTTTCCAACGGCTTCCACTGCCTCCGCGGCCGTACTTGACGGTCCGTATTCCGCCGAGAGCTGAGTGTAGCTCCCAGGCCGATGGTGCCTCTGGTTCTGCCCGGGACTCTCCCTATGGAGGGTGCCACTTTTGACTGACCACACCTCTGCTCCCAAAGCTTTCACAGCTTTCGAGATCTTTGGTTCGTGTCATTCTGGATATGTGGCAGTATGCACGGAAGGCTCCAAGTGGTTGACTTCACAACGCGGGGTTGCTCTCGTGCTATTGGAATTTCCACACACCCTGGTATGTGCTATCCGTGATGCCACGGTTGCTGAGAGCCGGGTGGATGTCGAGATTATTTTCTGTCTGATTTCTGGACATGTGGGAATTATGTGGAATGAGCTCGCGAAGAGTCTGTGAGTACTTGGCGGTGGTTGGCTTATTCTCACACAGACTTCATGGCAGGAATAGGGGCAGCCCTCCGGGCTGCTTGTCAAAGGAGATGTGAGACGGCTGAGGTGATCTTCAAAGTTGCGTGCCATTCCGCCTCAACTGTTCCCACGGACCTACCTCACATAGCCCCAGTCTAGTAGGCAGTCGCCAGATGGGCTATAAAAAAAAAGAATATATCCCCCATAGCCAGAATGCCTTCAGGCCGCATGCTGAACTTCATGGATCCTTGTATGGATAATGAACCATATAACAAGCTCTTTTCCATCCATGAACTTCAAAGTGCTCTTAAGAAATGTGGATCTACCGCACCTGGCCCTGATGGTATCTCTTATGATATGATCAGGAATATGCATTCAACACTCATATCACACCTTCTTGATATATTTAATTATATCTGGATTAAGGGCTATATCCCTTCCTATTGAAGGGAAGCAATTATACTTCCCTTTCGTAAACCGGGAAAGGATGGGACACTTCCGACCCACTATTACCTAATTGCCCATACTTGCTCCCCATGCAAGTTTTTCGAAAGAATGGTGAATGCCAGGCACATTCCGAGTGAGAGTCGGAAATGTCATGTCGGAGGCAGTTGACCAGATGGAGGGCGTACCACAGGGAAGTGTTTTGAGCGTCACCTGCTTCTTGGTGGCCATCAACAGTATCATTACTGACCTTCCAGCAGAGACAATATCAACTCTCTTTCTGGATGACTTGGTAATTGTCTCAACATCACCTCGGCTGCCCTTTGTCACCCGAAAATTGCAACAGGCCATTAATATCATTGCCAAGAATGCCACCGCAAAAGGCTTCCGACTATCATCCTCAAAAACTAAGGCAGTTTCACTTCTACAATTTCAGGCGAGTTGAGTGGGAACAGCCAACCCTATTTCTATATGACTCCCCCATCTCATTTGAGCCCCACTTCCAATTTCTAGGGGTTATCTTTGACTCAAAGCTCTCTTGGGTCCCCCATATAACTGCTTTGAAAAAATCCTGCCTGAAGAGAATGGACATTCTAAAACTCTTATCACATGTTTCGTGTGGAAGTGACTGCCGTACCCTGTGGCTATTGTATACAGCCTTGATCCAGTCTAAGCTGGACTACGGGTCACAGGTGTACTCTTCAGCATCACCTTCAAACTTGGTTAAACTCAATTCCATCAGGAACCAGGGCGTACGTTTAGCTTTGGGACCATTCAAGTCCTCCCCAATACCTAGTCTTTATGCAGAGAGTGGGATTCTCCTACTACCCTTTCACCGCCTTAACCTTAACCTGAAGTACCTCTTCAGACTGCAACAACTTCTCCAATCACCTGTATATGAGTGCACCTACAATATTCACTCGGTAGCCTCATATGACAGGTTCCCTTCACTGACTCGCCCATTTGCCCTGCGCATGACTCAAGATACGGGTCAACTAAGGGAACTATCAGTAATCCCATATCAGATCCCAAAATACCCCCATGGCTATTACCACCAGTGAGGGTCTGCAAGGCGTTAGCAGAGGAACCAAACACCAAGTTCCTACCTTCCGTTCTAGATGCCTCTTCCACGAACATAGAGCCACAAACCAAGCACCTTTATATACACAGACGGATCGAAATCCCCTGACGGGGTAGGAGCCTCTGCTATCCTCCCTTTCCATCATGTGTCTGTGTGCCTGCCTAGTGCAGCCTCTATCTTCACGGCTGAGCTTGTCGCGATACTGGCTGCACTGTCTACCATCGCTTCTTCACTCTCAGGATCATATACAATATTCTTCGATTCCCTCAGCTCTTTAGAAGCCTTAGCCAATCCATTCCCAGATCACCCATTGGTTTCAAAGATACAGAAGTGGCTTTTTTTTTATGTCCTCGCTCCACAAAATCTTATTTTGCTGGCTACCTAGCCACATAGGTATAAAAAGGAATGAGAGAGCAGACACTGTTGCCAAGACAGCAGCATCTAGGAACCACCACCCCTGCCCCTCTTCCTTTCCGAGATATTATGCCACATATCCATGAATATGTGGTCAACCAGTGGCAGAGGACATGGGATGAACTTCCCCCAACCAAACCATACCATCAAACAGTCAGTTCGCCCTTGACACCTACTACTAGAACCCGTACTCAGAATGTTATCCCATGCCGGCTGAGAATTGGGCAGTGTCGCCTAACACATGGCTTTCTAATGGAGGGCCTTCAACAGCCTCCAATGTGCACTCACTATGGAGGACCAATGTCCGTACTCCTCCTATTCACCGAATGCACACGCTTCCAAACCCTAAGGCAAAGACTTTTCCCTTTTATTTGCCAAGGGATGCGTTCTCAGCAGGCCCTGAGAAGTATCCTTTCTGAGCACGAGAACACCTTTAATAGGAACAAAGGGCTAAAATATTTATCAACAACGAATCTACTAAAGGAAATTTAATATTTTATAATTGTTAGAATGAGATAGACATGTCTTATTACTTTATTTTAATTTTACTATATTAGAGACATTTATTTTTATTTTTATTTTTCTATGATTTTACTCCCTTCTATTTTCTACGGTTTTATTCGCTTTTATTCTAAATTTGTAACCATAGTCTATGTTTTTTAACGAATATTTGAAATTTTAACAAACCCTTTTTGAAAATGGCTACGAGTTTGTCCATCTGGACCTACGCAGCATTTGCCTTTTATGTACCATTCATTTGACACTCGCACCGAGGTACAAAAGTGTTTGAATGAGGGTGCTTGTGGAAGGAAGACTACTTCCCGTGACTTTCACTCATTTCAACCCTCTCCGCAGTCCTCAAGCAGCGCGTCCGCGACGATCTCGTCGGAGAGGCAGCGCCGCCGGGCAGCCGCGCGACGCCGCGCCGAGGAGGAGCCGATCTGCTGCGAACGCTGCAACAACTACAACCGCGACTGCTGCTGCACTTTCTCGTGCGGCAAATGCGGCAAGCGTGTCTTCTCGATCGGCGCTTTTCTCGGACACAAACGCCTCCATCTCCGTCCTCGCTCTCCCGAAGGCGGGCTCCCTGATGCCTGCCCTCCACCCCTGACGGTACGCGCGCCAAAGAGGAAAGAGCGCATCATTCGCACCCCTTCAGTGGAGAGACACCGACGGAAGAAGCGGCGAAGGGGTCGAACCAAAGCCCCCAAGAAGGAATCCCTACCCGTCGAGCCGACCCTGGAAGAAGAGAAACCCTCCGGTGACCCCCCAGTCCTCCCTGAAGACCACCCCATTTCGTCTGAAGAAAGTCCTTCCATCTCTCTCGAACCCACAGTCGCTTCCGCTACTGTCCTGGAGGGAGATGCCCCTCCTGCTCCCACTCTGGCTTCGCCCGAGGACGACTTGAGGAACGATGAGGAAGACAGCAACTCGGGCAGCCTGACCGACCTCTCTTCCTTCACTACCCCCAATCTGCTCCTCAAGTCCGCCACACCTGTGGGTAGCACCCAGGGGTAGGGCCTCTCCCCCCCCCCAACTTGTTGCAATATTTCCGGCGATGCGTCGATGATCGCCCTCTCTCTCTACTCCTCGAGGTGGGACCTTCTCGCATGAAGGTGACCCCCACCCCGTCGCCCTAGAATGAGATGCATCTGGGTTGATGCCCCTCCCTCCCTCCCATTCCTCGCGTCCTCTCCAGTTCGGGGCTTGGCGATTCTCGAATCACGGCGTTGTTTAAAACTTGGCGCCTCGTTATCTATGTTTTTGTACTACCTTCTTCGGGGCCCCTCAACCTAGTTAGGGACGCCGCCTAGAGAAGATTCCTTCTATCTCCCACGCACACCCCCTCCTTCCCCACAATTTAGATGTCCGTAGTTTTTGATAGGGTGGACATATTCCACTGTTGCTTGTGTACATGGCGTACATAGACGACGTGAACTATTTTATCCCTTCGCACGGTTTGCTTGGAACATGTTCTTGGCATGCAGCGTCGCGCTGGGAGAATTTGTCCAAAGACAATTTTAACGCATTTCGGGACTTGTGTTATGCATAATCACGTCAACCTTTTGGTATCCTTATATTTTAATACCCCAGCTGGATGTTGCCCATTATTTCCATGTTGAAAGATAATACACTTCATCATCCCGCTTGATTCTAGAAATGAAAGAATACTCATCCTTAAGTTATTTCTTTTTATATTTGAATATTTTAACCGACTATTTATTTTGTCATTTTTTTTCAAGAAGTTTTATGGTGTTTTATTGTTGAAGAGTTTTCAGCTTCTTTTGATCCGGATCTGTCGTTGTAAATTGAACTTAATTCTCCTGATTGGAACTATTAAGACATTTTTCAGTGACTGGTCACATCTGAGTATAGCTAAAACGTTGATTTTTTTTTTACTTTCTCTTTATCCTTTCTGCGAGATGTCAGTTTGGTGTTTCTGAATAGTTTATCTGGTGCTTTGTATACTTTTATTTTCTCGCTTCCTCTCTTATTTTTCCACTTTTTCCCCAAATTGACGAAAAATATTGGGTCATCCCATAAGTTTTTCCCAAATGATATATACATATTTGAGCGATTGGCCAAGATCGCAGTGCAAAACTCGTTATCCACCCATCATTCGAGTCATATCAGCAGCCATGTCGCGTGCCAAAATATATTCTTTTTTTTTTTTAACCATTGTTAGACCTAAGCTTTAAATGTTTCTATTTTTCTTTGGTTGTGAACATTTTCGCGTATTGTCAGCGACGGGTAATGGTCCTAATTATTAAAATGCTGAAAATGAGGCAAAGTTAGTAATCGAGAATGGGTATTTTGTGATTGAAGATAATGGGGCAATCTTAAGCGTTTTCATTCCTAGACATTAACAGTGAAGGTCTGTTTCTAAGTACGTCTGGACGTTAGTGTTGAATGAAGTGGTCATTTCCGTGGGTTTTCTTGATCGCCTTAGAAAAGATCAACCCTCCCCAGCCACAGTGTTTTGGGACTCATCTTGGACGGGTTCCTTCTTTTAGAAGCAACCAGGGGGAGTCGTCCCTCATCACGAGTGTGAGTGGCGAAGTGGACTTTTAACATTTCCCATTCCTTTTCCTCCATCTCATTTATTTTGTTTAGATATTAAGTATTGGGCATTTATAATAGATCGCATTTACATCCTCCCTACTTACCTTAATTTTTTCTGTCTTTTGGGGGGTTTAGCCCGACTACTTTTCATGTTCATTTTCGGTCTTCTCCCTTCTATCGGACAGCCCTATGTTTACGACCAGTTTTGCTCTTCGGGGGTGTTTGTGTTGGGGTGGGTGCTCTCCCAGGATCCTTCGTCTCCCGTGCCCTACGAGATGGTCGGCACTAGTCCCAATTTATCCCACGTAATTCGAAAAGGATATCCGGAGGATTTTCTTTCTGGTTGATTCGTATCTGCTCTCCCAGAGGACATGCTGGTAGCAACCGAGCAGTAGTGCCGGCGGCTTTTCTGCCTCGGGGGTGTGAATTCACGAGAGAGAACACGAATTCGTTCGCGGTGTAATGGTGTACAAATTTTCCCAGTGCCTTTTCCAGGCTACTTCTGGAATAATTTTCCCTACCTGTTGGATCTCAATACCAACGAAGTAGACCAAGAGTTTTATTATTCTCGTTTATTAGTGCGAAAATTTAATTTTGATACTCTGCTTTCTAAGGTTGTCGTTTTCGATTTGATTGATACTCTTGAACCTCACTGTGGTTAGCCACGTCGTATGTGGATCCGTGGTGCAGGTCTCTTCCCGCACCCAGCACAATGCTTTCCGAAATGTCTTTAAGTGCGGAAATTCCAGTGTCTGTTAGTCCCATTCCAGAGTCAATTATTTTAAAAATTGTGATTGTTATCAAATGATTCATAAGATTGACTTGTTTCGATTTCAAAGCAAGTGGAGGTACTTCTCTCAATTGTGCCTCTGCCTACCAAGAACCTAAGGGTAACAAACCGCCGTGCCAATAGCGCAGCTGGCAAGACCTGTCCAGTGCACTTGTTGGAGAAGGAAGCTCTTTCCCTGCCATCTCACTTCTTTTGGACATGAGGAAGGCCTCCCGTCAGATACGAAGTAAAATTTCGCCATCTGGTCATCTTTACTCGGATGTTCTTGGTTGGATAGAACCACCCATCTCACGTGAGGTTTTCCTTCTCTGCCCTAGGATTCTATTTTTTTGGATCTCTCTCGCTCCGCATTTGTGCACGGTGAACGACTCAACTGCATGGCCCCCCGACAGCATTTAAAGCGGTCCTAGACTGCTCCAGGTGAGAAAAAAAAAGTTTACCCACTCCGCTCCAACCCCCACCGAAGCCCGGATGATTCTTATATTTCCCTGGCCTCAAAGGAAAGGTGCATCCTCGTCTTGACTTGCTAACGAACACCCTGCCCACCCCCCACCCCCTTCCTGCATGAGGCGTGTTCTTTAACCCCGTCAAGTTCTGCTCACTACGTGGGTCCTTTCCATCTTTAGACCTCTGCTGAGATTCATCTATTACTTAATGATACACCTCCTACTCCGATTTTATCACCATACTGCTGGGGCAGACCCTCATGCACTCAAGGCTGGCCTTGAGTTTGCAACGGAGGCCATCAAACAATTCTGTCCGACCGCTAGGATCCCTCAGTAATACAATAACTTCCCCTCTACTTGCTGTGGGCAGAAAGTGTTTGGGGCTTCCTCTTCTCGCCTAGTTTTGTGTCTGCGCCTCACGCCCGCTCGACTGTTGGCATCTTAATTCCCTCTGGTCCTACTTTGTAAGCATCTTTCAAGTCGGGACGCTACAGGAAGTCGTTTCTGCCCCTTCCCTGGAAGGCTCTTGGTATATGTATGTTCCTTGGTCGGTGGAAGTAAAATCTCTACACTCAAGTGACTGGGTTCGATTTTACGGCATAGATCTAAAGCCGCCAAGAATTCTAAGTTCTTTCCAAGTGCATAATAACAGTTCTTTTGTCCTCCATTTAACCTTGTGTTATTTGTTTTCCGGAGAAAAGGCTCGGACCTTCCCCTTTTCCTTTGGTATCTGGATTTTAATTCTTAATCCCTCGTATGGTCTTCGGTACATCAGTTTTTATTTTGGTAACGAAAAATCGCTACATCGCACTCCACATCCGTACTGACAAATAGGCTGTGGCCGTGAGAGTTTTCTTATCTAAACACTATTTGCTCAACTTCCACCCGACTTGTCCAATGACGAAGTCAGATCTTTTGTAACTTTAGTCCAACTACCTCCACTGTTTCAATTGTTAGGTGATTTTATTACCCTGTGGTGGTTACACGCAATGCCAAAGGTCGTATCATCGAGTCTTTAATTATCAAACTTTCCACTCTACGTCGGATGTTCCTCTTGGCTGGAAAATGCTTTCGCCTTATTTTATCGCTCATTTAGCGTCTATCGGCGGTCATAATCCTCTACCATAATAATAATATCGTTCCACAGTACACTCAAAGCGTGACTACTGATGCGAGTTGTAATAATCCGCACCCGATTGCGAAAGATTGACTCGATCCATCGCAACGGTCTCCGTCTTGTGACCGATTCCTTCTCCACGTTCTGCATTGAGAGCTTTCTTGTCGATCAATTGCTCTCTGTCGTACAGTGTGCAGTATACGCAGGAGCCGGACATCTCGCACTCCCCAACGCTATCATTGTATCCGGAACTGAGTACTGCTAGTAATACCCTAAGATCTTTAAGTTTAGGGCTAGGAAACATCATTATGTAGCTCTCGGCCGGTGACGGTTCTTGTTCTGCCCAGGTAATCCTGGAGGGTACCACCACCGACTATTTGTTTCCACGCTTCTATCGCGCCGGAAGTAGTATTATCGACCTTTTGAACCACACAATGCGACGCTGGAGCCGTGCTACTACACTGATGGCTCCAAATCCCAAGATGGGGTCGGTTTCCACGCCGTTTTCCCTCTGAAGTCAGCTGGGTTCTAACAGGCGTTGCATCTTTCTTCACGGACAAGCTGGTTGCAATATACCGCTCGGTACGTGAGATAACGCGTACCCAGATTGTCATCTATAGTGACTCGCAGTATGCGTGGCGCGACGCGACGGTTTCCGCGATCCGGGCGGATGTGATATTATCTTTGTTGGTTTCTTGGGACATGTAGGGATTGCGGAGAATAAGTGGTCAGAGAACCAGCGAAGGCTGGGCGACCAGACCATCGTTACGCTCTTCTTCACACTGACTACCAACATGTCATGAATCGGGTCAGCCCGCCGGGCTGCCTAACCAATAATATAGGGGGTTGGGGGGAGAGCCTAAAGCTGTGTGCCATCTCGCCGCGACTGTTCCCGTGGACGTACCACTTATTACATCGTCGGCTTCGAATTGGGCTCACTCGCGTGACGCAACGCCATTCAATGGCGCGTTTCCCTGTAACCCTAGTGCGACGAATACGTTCCCCAGACTGTTTGGCACATTATTTGTATGTGTTCCAGTCTGGTAGATCTTCGAGCACGTTACCTCTTCTAGGACGAGCTAGGTTGCTGCAGCTAGTCCATTATCTTATTTTTTTTTTGTCGCGTGCGACTCTATATCTAACTATATCGGTCCCCGTTTTGCTAATAACATTGTAACTATTCGGCCGATTTCAACGAGATTTGAAACCCTTATGTTGTTTTGCATTCTCTTTCGAATGATATAATTGCCAAGGTTAGTCCGGGAATTATTGAAAGTCGTAAAGTCAAATCAGATAAGTGAGAACACGCGACTTTGGTCAACAGACCTTGTTTTTAGGGGGTGGGGGATTGCCTTTACCTTTCTTTGTATTGGGGTGTATTCTCTGTCCGCCAAAGGGAGCTGGGCCTCCCTCCGAGGCCGGATCATGCTTCTTTCTTTCTTGTTTTGGTTTTGTTTGGGTTTTTTTTCTCTCGGCGACATATCCCATTAGTGGCAGTCGCTAGATGGGCCTTTAATGGGAAAAATCGCTCGTGATATATCTGATGGAGTTCAAAGAGTTCGTATCAACTTCATAGTGAACAAGGAAAGCACTCCGAGCGAGAGTGCACCCACTAAGGGTTTATAGTCTGCTCTTCCAGATTATCACCAATTGCTAGTTAAAATCCGAGGATATTTTTCGTGAACATTCACCTGGGGGGGAGGGGGAAGAAGCAAGTGTTTGCCACTAGTCATCAAGCTTCTGCTGTAAAGTAACTCCTCGCTCGTCTGCTAAAGAAGCTTCTGAGGCAATACTGATGGACGAGAAAAGGTTTAGCAAGCCTCGCGAGAAAACTTTGATGATAATTCTTTTTACTTGTCAGCAGTGTTCAGTGGCTGCATAACTTGAGTACAGTGAAGAATGAATCGTAAATATTGAACAACTCACAGAAACGACTGAGTTAGGAAAATCTCTTAGCATAGTAACTTTATCCCGGAGAGGAGGAATTCCGTAATGGCAAACATAGTTTCCGAGGATAAAACTGTTACGGGACATGAAAAAGACACTTAAAAAGGTTGTGTACGATACAAAGCGAAAAAAAAGACGATCAAGGTGAGGAAGAGTCTGACCATTTTTACAAAAGTAATGAGATTCGAAGCATCTTGAACGTGCCAAATGTAATTATGATCATGGTCTTTGAGGCGTCCTGAAGATCAACAGGGATCTGGTTCAAAGCTCGAACCAGAACTAGGAGAGATAAGGAAAAGCCGAAGAAATTCAGTGAAATTAGTTATATGGTACGGGAGATCTATTCCACAATAGTACGAAAATACAAAGCTTCAAAGCCCTGTAATTGCCTGCAGCCTGGTCACCAGACGTAGGCTTCGTAGTGTGTAAAGGCACAAGGTAAAGTTGATTTATAAGTAACTCTAGCCTATATGATAAATTTAAACTCCTTTATGCATTGCAGAAAGTCCATCTTGAGCTAGACGTCTAGAATGTGCGAAAATAGGACGAACCTCCTGTTGTTTCTGTCTGATGAGCTGCATTGTGAATAATCGTCTTTACCTTCTAGGAGGGCATGAAACTCCTACATAAGGAAGAAGCAAATCACAGGCAGCCAAGGAGGTGGTGCAGTCGATAAGTTCACGATTCCGGGAGCCAACCAAAAGCTCATGGATAGAAAGAAAATCTAGGCTCAAAATAGGACAGTCTACCTCAGCAATAACAAAATCCATGGAAAAACTTAAAGAAGGCCGGGAGAAAGCTGAAGGTTACGCCTTTCATAGGTCTTGATATTAGAATAATTGGCTGCAGGAAGAACTAAATCCTAGATAAGTCAGGCTTTGGCGCAATGAAAGGTTGTAAGAACTGTAATCAGAGTGTGTTTACCAGGAATAAAAAAAAAAGAAGACAAGGCAGGGCAAAGATACGAAAAGATGGCCATCCTGAAGGTGAGAACAGACAGCAAAGGTGGTCAACCAATAAGCCAATTTCCTTTCTGGTTTAACAGATGAATAGGTAGAAGATGAAGGTGATGATCGGAAGTGATAAAGCTAAGAAAGTAGCAAAGATAATGCTGGCAGACAACACAGGAATTCAAATAATGGCACGGCTATTTATATTTTACAACTTTATGGCCGTATTCTTAATACTATCAGCACTGATCAGACGATTGAAAATGAGTATAGTAGGAAGAAGAAAACGAATAAAAATGTTGTTTTTGTTTTTTTCTTGAGAACGAGCCGTGCCAATGCTCACGTCCGTTCTCTTGGCGCAACTTCAAGTCAAGGATCGCCTCCAAAATCTCTAGCTGGGCGCTACTTCCAGAAGATACTAACAAAAGCAAAAAACAACAACACCAAGGCAAAGAAAAACATACAAAAGGACGCTCATTTGCCAGAGGAAGGCTCGCTCTCTCGGAGCCCCAAACATGCACAAAAAAAACTATTCAGTAGAGGAGGTCCGCCTCCTCTAAAAACTCGGGTATTCCACAGTCAGGTGTAAACGAACTCTTCTCGAGTACAAATGATAATCGTTAGCGACTTCGCTCGTCAATCTACTGAAACAGGTGACACCCTCTAAGATCCCCCGGCCTTAGACATTTCAGTAGAATGTGTTGCGCCATGCGAGTGTGTCCCATTCGGATGCGACAGAAAACGACCTGAGGCAGTCAATGTACGGAGGGGATGGGGGAGGGGGCATTAGAAATGACTGGGCGCAATGGCACACAATTTTCGGTGCTCTTCCGCGGACTCGCATCTCATTTGCCACTCGGTTTTAAGGACTCACCAGGAGTGGAGAAAATCGAAACGCAATTCCAGTTGCCCAGTCTTTGCAGACTGTTTGGTACCTTCATAAGCGCAATAGAAACGAGGTTGTATCACGCATAAAGTTTGTAAGGAGAGATGTAATGAAAATGTGTGGAAGATATATGGCAGCAGATCCCCCTAAAGACACTAAGGCTAGGAGACCTCACAAGCCTCATAATCGCCCCGTTGATGTGTAAAAAGATAAATAAAGACAGGAAAGTAGAAAGAATACAGACATGTTTACTACCCGCAACCGGAGCCAAGAGGGGTGCACCCCCACCCAGAGCCCAAACAAGGGATGAATGGACTAAAGCTGGATTTCGACCAGTCTACGATATTAGCCACCGTGCAAGAAATAGACAAAAATAATTGGGGGGGGGGGGGCTCATCAATACGAGAAGAAAATTGGGAAAAAGTAGTCTCAATCTAGTTCGAGACTATCTGGGACACAGACCAGGAAGATGTGCCTTAACTTCAGGTCCCAGGTGTGAGTTTACATGAGGTACCCACTTGGGGATTTTAGCCGGGGTACCCTCTTTCGGAGTTTTCCATACACTGGGAATATTCACTAAACGGAAGACGCCGTCTGTGATCAACTCATATAGCAACAATTCACTGGGGCAGCGGGGCCCAAATCTATTAAGGATGGAATTAAGTACCTCGAAAAATTACAAGGATCCAATCTGGACAGGGACCAGCGCCCGGATACTCAACAATCATCACATGGTGAGGCCTGCTCAGTGACATAGGCGGCGACAGCCTTCTGACGAGTGTGAAGAAAGGGGGGGGGGGGAAGCTGGGAAGGGGGTAAGAGGGTATAATAAATGTCCTCTTTGTCACAGGTAAGCCTTCTTGAGAAAAATTCTACCGTAAAGCTTCGTCATAACAAGTCATAAACCCCAACTTATGAGACTCCTCCATATTCCAGATCGAACAGGGAAGAACTGTAGGGGTACGAAGACGTATCAGAGAGAAAATTCCTTCCAAGTCGATAATATAAATAACCCATTAGATTACTAACTCAAAACGGATTCGCCGTTGCGTGGCGGCAGAGTGCTGACATTTAGATTCAAAGACCAGGGATCGAAACTCAGTCCACGAAATTTTATCAAGAAAGCTCCCATAAGAAACCGGAAATCAAGGACTAAATCAAGAAATCGACTCAAGAGAAACCCGATGTCAAGGAAAACGGAAAGAAAACGACCTCAAGGGCTAACTCATCAATAATAAAAAAAAGAAATCATCAAGAAGCAATCATCACATCAAGATAAATGCAAGTTAATATGAAGATACATCAAGAAAAGAAAATCGAAGATCAAGGAATAACCCAGACAACTTAATGAAGAAGGAATCGTATCCAACTAGAATATGAAGTCAGATTACTGGAAGAAATGTTTCAAGGAGCAACTCAAGATGAAGAATGATATTGATAAATGATAAATAAGTAAAGTTATAATAAGAAGAGCATCCCCCCCCCCATATCTGGTGACCCTCAAAGGCCGAACAATCTTCTGATCTTCGTTAACACCGCACCTGCTCTCCTACTAGAGATTAAGAAAAAGGTGCTACTGGGAACTTCAAACAGACCCGGGAAGGAGATGCTATATTACTCATTGATTAAGAGACGAGGCTTCGTTCGCTCTCCTCAATCCCACCCAATTAACTCTACTCATCCCGCAGACTCGGAGGTCGTAGGAGGGAGAGCTACTAGTAATCCTCGATTAAGAAATCCAAGACTAGTCTTTCCCCATTCCTCAAATTCGCTCCGCGTTCTAGAAAGGGGCCTGTGTAGGGGTGCGAAGATGTATCAGAGAGAAAATTCCTTACAAGTCGATAACATAAATAGCCCATTAAATTACTAACTCAAAACGGACTCGTCGTAGCGTCACGGCAGAGTGCTGGCATTTGGATTCAAAAACTAGTGATCGAAACTCAGTTCACAAAATTTTATGAAGAAATCTCCCAGAAGAAAACGGAAATAAAGGACTAACTCAAGAAATCGACTCAAGAGAAACCCGATGCCAAGGAAATCGGAAAGAAAACGACTTCAAGGGCTAACTCATCAAGAATAAAAAAAAGAAATCATCAAGAAGCAATCATCACATCAAGATAAATGCATGTTAATATGAAGATACATCAAGAAAAGAAAATTGAAGATCAAGAAATAACCCATCCAACTTAATGAAGAAGAAATCTCAGTCAACTAGAATATGGAGTCAGATTACTGGAAGAAATGTTTCAAGGGGCAACTCAAGATGAAGAATGATATTGATAAATGATAAATAAGAAAAGTTATAATAAGAAGAGCGACCGCCCCCCCCCCCCCCCTTCCATAGAACCTCAACCAAATTTCTCATTTCATTTCTCAGAGATCTGAGCAACAAGCCTTTGTACCATGCAAATAATTCAAACATATTCTCATGATTAATGAACATACACACACACACACACTTATATATCACAACTACACGCTACAAGTCGGATCACATACGCTCCGCCCACAAAAGATTAAACAGACTCCACCCACCAACAAATCACTCGATGCAGACGAGATCAATCTTACCATATGTGCATCCGAGAAATTTCCCTTCCCTGAAAATATGGATGAAGCAAAAATACTAAATGGAGTAAAAACCAAAATATACAAATGAGAGTACGACGCATCGATCGAGGCTGAAGTGGTAGAGGAAGTCTTTCTTGAACCGCCAAAACATTTCTCTATACGAGGGAACGTATGAGCATGTTTCCAACGCCGAATTCAAGAAAAAGAGGAACGGAAGGAAAAGGAACCCCACCCAAAAGTACTAGTAGAGGGAGACCAGCATGGAGAATTTAAACAATAGATTGAGAATTCTGACACTCAACAATGATGGATGGGAGGAGAAAGCAACGGCATATGGAAACATATTTGGGGGTTAGACTCCGACATAATTCTGATAACGGAACACGTTATTGACACCGCATTTGGTCAAGTTAAAATACCGGGCTACATGAATGCTCATGAAGAAAGGTTTGATGGTGCTGCGATAGCTGTCAGAGGGAATATCACGTTCAGGCGCCTCCCGGAATTGGACGAATCCTTCGTGGCGATTAAACTTTCCACATTGGTAGGAAACCTCACGATAGTCGCAGCCTTCAACCCCGTCGCCGAGCATACCTACCCGTCGCCAATTTCTGCAGACTGTTAAGGAATCGGAGAATGGCATTCTTAGGGGCGACCTCACTGCCAGAAGCCGAATAGCAGACTATGGTAGAACCAACGAAAAAGGCCGGAACTTGGAAATGATAATGAAGAGGGAGGAAAAATACCTAGAGGCTGGATTTCCCGACCTATATCACTTACAAGTCAGCCACCAAACCTGACATTATCATGACAAGGGACGGCTTCCTTTTCAACTTCCATAGTGAACCGGGCCCAACAATTTCCAGCAACCACATTGCGATCCTAACCACCATCTCACATGCGCCGATAAAGCTGTCAGTCATACCGTTTAAGAACTACGCCGCTGCGTACTGTGGCTGTTACAAGACGCCCCGGCCGACCTGAGTGAGGCAACTTTGGAAATAGACCGAAATAGAAAAAATACAAAAATAAGACGAGAGAAAAAAACAACAATTAGAACAACTACAAAAAAGAGGCGAAGTGCCCACCACCAAATTAGACAAAATACAAAAACAAGACGAGAAAAAACCCAATAAGAACAATTCCAAAAAAAAGCGAAGAAAATAAATTAAGACAAAATAAAAATAAACGAAAGAGGCGGGGCCCACAAAAGGAAAAGAAATAAAACAAAAGATAGACAAAAGAGGTGAAATGCCCACAAAAATAAAATAAATTAAATTAATAACGAGAAAAACAAAGTGACCATAAATTTAATTGAAAGTCTTGACGGAGGAATAATTAAAAATAAAACAAATATAGATATATTTATAAAAGGAAGAATCAGACTGGCTCTGCCGGTCAACAACGCCAACAGTGGAAACACTGGAGGCAAAGTAGGAAACATGAGAAAAGGAGAAATACGGAAGAAGAATGAAAGCGATCCCCTCACAAACAGGGGGGCCAAAACTCTTAACAACTCTTTTATCCATATCACACCTACAACACATTTCCTCACTTATTTCATCAATCAATCAGTTCAGAAGTCGCCGTGATATCGAGGAATTAACACATATCACCTGTTCTTCCACTTGCCTTCGGATCGGGAGGCAAGCGAATCGGAAGGAAAGTTCGAGAAAATGCTATCTGCCTCTATAAACCAACGAAGGGCAGCCTACGCTGAGGTTCACTGGTTTACCTATACATCTCCTCCTCCCCCTTTCCTGGAGTGATTGTTATATTTGGGCTGTCTGAATCATGATGGCCTAAATTCGCCCCCCCCCCCTCCCTCCCCGCATCGCTGGACTCGTGCCGTGGATGAAACTCTTCACATAGCCTCGGTGTAACTATGCCTTTCATTTAGAGAAACATAATTGTAGGCCTCAGGGAAAGGAGATTTGCGGTCTAGCCCACTGCGGAACCCGATGTCAAGTGGCATCCTGATTTGGGCCGGAGTTACAACCTGTGGGGGTTATTATAACCTACCCTGCGGGCCCGGCCAGGATCATAGAGGGTGTCACACCCGTCTCTATTTATGCTGGAAGTAACTCCGAATAACCAAAACCCCTCCGTCCCAGCGGCTCCCTCAGGTGGAGATCGTTGATTCGGCCCCCACCAGTCATCAAGTCCGCCATGCTTTTACACCCTATGAAGAACCCAACAAGGTCCATATTCATTATTCACCTCTTATCCCAGCCTCGTTCACGGGGCGTGTTCGGCGGCGGGGCGGGGACCACCCTCACCAGTGCCAACTAAAAGACTTCTTTCGCCACGCTCTTACCATAGGTGGTGAGATCATCCTACAATTACGTCACAATACAGATATGCTAACACACACCGAAATATTACGTCTCTCACGCACACTGGACACCTCCATTTCGAACATCATCAATACACACACTGGGCTGACGCTGATTTTCAGATTAAAAAATATCGCCTAGAATTTCCATTCACATGCACCTGATACCCTCAAGAACAAGGACCATGGCACTCAACCAGCAAACGGTTTAGGGAAAATTGTCTAGCCCCGAGACGTAATTTGTCCTTATTGAAGCACAAAGAAACTCTCGATTACTGCTCCTTCCTACACCCAACACACACAAACGTAATACACGGAAACAGCACAACCCACGACCACCACTCCTACTAACCCCTTCACACTTCACCTCTGTCCCCACCTGAACTACCGCCTTCCACTGCCTCTCCCGCCCGGCATACCATTCCTCCCACTGCTCCTGTCTCCCCTCCCACCGTTCCTCTTCCTTCTTCAGACTCTCCTATCCATCCACTCGTTGTTCTCGCCCCCCCCCTCCCAATGATTCTATTTCTCATGCCACCCCACCCCTTCCCCCGTCGTTCCTCTCCTAGATCCTACTTCTACCCTGGTCGATCCACCTCCTTCCTCCGATACTTCTGCACCCCCTTCTAGCGACCTCATCTCTTCTCTTAGGTTCCTATCTCCTCTCTGACGTTCCTACCCTCACTCCCTCGGGGAGCATCATCTATCTCACTCTCTCTCCTGAGATTGATCTTACTCATACCTCATTAGCCCCCCCCCCTCCCATCGTCCCGCTCCTACTCCTCTCCTAGTCCCTACTCTCCTCCATCTCTCTCTCTCTCTCTCCCCCTACCAAACTCCTTATCCCTCCACATCCCACCCCTACTTCTGCTCACACCCCTACCCCCACCACCTCATCCCTACCTTCAGACTTCGTCTCCACTATACCCCACATAGACAGCCGTAATGGGGCCGGGAGAGCTCAACTTCCTAAAAATATCAAATGTGCTAATGTCGTCCAAGCTACTGCTAACACTACCACTGCACTGGGCCAGAGAGGAGGGGCAATTCTACAAATGCCAGGTGTAACAATCTACAAGGGGTCCTCATTTGCAGGAGAATATAAAGGAAAATGGAAAATACAAACTAACAGAACCAAATTTAAAATCGTGTCGCTGTGCAGAAGACTGTTAGCAAACGTTGAAATCGAAGGAAACAGGTACCCTTACTCCCTTGGACGCTTTGTTCTCGGGATGAAGATCACTAGTAATGGATATTAGAACATGCCAAGGAAAAAATAAATAAAAATAAAGAGTGCATGGGTTGAAGACGTTGCTTAGACATCTCATCCTGAGATAAAAAACAAAAGGCAAATGTAGATTAAACTTATGCAGACCATGCTGATCTACCCGGCAGCAGTGCTGGACTGTAGGTCAAAAGCACAAAAGAGAGAATTCCAGAAGGTACTAAATAAGCATAGTTTTTCAGAAGAATGATGTTCATAATAGCAGGCGGGCTAAACCATGTGAGAGGGTGGTGTTTACACTACACTATCAAGGTAGGCAGAGGAGTTGCATCTAGCAGCCAACAGCTAGCCGTAGGGCCGAAGAGATCCTCGACTGATCCAACGGCCAAGTGTAAGGGAGTAAACCTTCCAAATCAGGAGTCGAACCCCGAAGGCGGACAAGAGCGGTGTGCTTACTGACTCCGGCAACTCCTGCAGCCAACCTGGTGCAAAACCTACTGCTCTGCATTCCTTTGGATGATACCGGTGAGGCTGAGAGGGGGATCTTGATGACTGGGCAACCCAGGATCTCCATACACTTCGCCCAGACCCGTGCCCTAGAGATGTCACTCCAGTGCTGCTCCATTACGCAATCTCCATTGTCTTCCGAGACAGAAGGATGCCCAAAACAACAGCAACTAAATAAGCCTGTCAGCCTTATCGCAAATGAAAGGATAATAGAAAGAAAAGATAAAAGACCTGCATAGAGGTATAAACATGACATCGATTAACCAGACACTTGAAAATGAGAGCAGAAAATGAAGTCCAAAATATGTATTGAAAATCCTATGAAATATTATAGAAGAGAAGCCAGCATTGTTTACAATTTGGAGCTTGAATTTGAGAGGTGTGTGAATCAGTCGAAGTGTTGCGAAAGAGTAGCTTAAACAAAGTACCTCAAAACAATGTAAACCACGACCAGGACAAGGAAACAACTCCATTTCGCAACAATGGCATTGTAACAAAACTAGAACTACACCAATATACAATGCACTAACTTGATAACCAATCATGATCGAAGCTTTGTCATGACCAACCAAGTATGTGGGAAAATAGGTAGATGTGAGTGTATTATTACATATTGTCTAAACATATATACACCGAATACTATACCCATACCTAATAACTAACAATCCAACGACTTGAACTCCAAAACAAATCAACAGTAACAAAAAATATACAGGATAATCTAAATATAATGCAAGAGATTAGCTTTTTTTACAAACAGAAAGAAAAGATACAATGCCAAACAGAGATTAAACGGAATTTCCTGTTAAATTTTCATCAGGAATGATCGGAATAAGATTAAAAATGAAGAATAGAAAACGGATAAAAACTTTGACTAACCTAACCAGCCAGTCAAACAAAAATGAAAGATAGGGTTAGTTACATATAATCCAATTTACTTCGTTTAATCTTTAATCACTTTACTTCTCCTACTGAATTTGTCACTTCTCCGCTCTTTCTTTATGTTGAAAAGCCAAGTAGCATCAGAAAAGAGACACCTTGGTGTCTGAGATGGATCTCGGACTCCAGGCTGTATTTCTCTTCTTTGATGCCACCTGGCCTTAAAGATGTAGACAAAGTAGATTACGTTGAAGGGATCTGTTCACACCGGACATCTATACCTCTTCCCGCTCGTCAAAGTGAGAACGACTCACCCCGAAGTTGTCGCACAGACCGAAACCTCGCTCAAAAAACTTATCCTGTTTTAACTACTAGTTTACTTGTTTTTTAATGATGTATCTCGTAATATTTAATCCATATAAAAACAACATTAAAATGAGGCTTAAAAACAAAGTGAATTAATTATTTAAACAGATAAGTGTCTTTTCTGTTCGATCCCTGCATTTCTCGCAGTGGCTCAACTCAAACCTGGCTGAAAATGGCTGGTAGGCTGGCCTACCTATGTTTACTCCCGGAATCCAAATTTAATATAGAAAAACAAGAAGTCGTTACTAAGTTTTCTAAACATTTGAAATCTTTTGTCCGGGTGTAGGGCTCTTTTTATAAAATAGGTAGGCCTCTGGCACCAAATTGCAGGATTTCATAAGACCGAGGAACTCCACAAATGGACGCTCGGTGGATTTATCAAATCCTAAAAAATGCTATGTTTGTTAATTAAGGAAATAATATGCCAAGAGTAATAAATAAAGTAACAAAGAGAATTGGCAAATGAAACTATATATATATATATGTGTGTGTGTGTATGCGTGTGTGTGTTAAACTGTACAAAATAGATCTGAGGCAAGTGATCGTTAGAGTCGCGCGGAAACCCACGAACATACAAAGATATCAAATGTGACCACCTGGACAAAAATAACAAATACAAGGATGGAACACAAACAAACATACGCGAGGTGGGAAAATTTATCATTAGCTGAACAAATATAGGCTCTGACCAGAGAAATTTTGCAGAGAACTGCAACAAACGATTCCATATAATAAAGCTAAATATGTGGGAAATATGTAGGCACAGCAGGTACACAGAGTTGTCAGAAACTCCGCCCAAGGGTAGAAATAACGAACAAACTAGACCACTGGGTCCGCCTCCCCGGACAAGTCAAGGTCACTCCTAGAAGTGGGCAGTATTTAAATACATTTATGTATTTAAAACTGTATTTGTAAATTCATTTGAAATCATGTATTTAAATAATTTTGAAAGTATTTAAATACAATGTATTTATATACTTTTTGCAAATACTTTACTGATAATAGGTTTATATAGCTGTTAAGAACGTGTAATGGATGTTTTGGCTTGTCGCAACTTGTATGACACAAACGGTTGACTGCGTAAGCCGGTGAGAGAAGATTGCTTGCATCAGTTCAAATTCCTTCAACAGCTGGTCACAGTTGTGTTCGGTTTTATAGTGAGAGCGCTCAGCGTTATTTCAACTGCTGCATGGCAACTTCAGCTTCTTCGAAAGAGTGTGAAATGGAGAGATTAGACAATAATAAAGACGAGGAAGATAAAGAATCATGTAATTATAGTTATCCCTTACTATATGGTCAATTTTTTAGAGTGAAATCTTCCGACGGAAAAAAAAGTGAAGTGTGTATGTATATTATGCAATGACGAAATCTCTGCGGCGAGCAATGTTACTTCCAATTTACTCATTCATTTGAAGGTAAGAATTTATTAAAGCTAATTATATGATACTTAATTGAATTGACAAGTTTCACTATTTCTTATTTTTAAAAATGGCAAAATTGCTAGTAGCTAACGATAATGTTAAGTAGCGTAGGTTTACCATGCTGGAACCTAACTGCTTCTTTTTGCAACACCTTTATTTATAGTATATGCTGATTGAATTTAACATGAATTATGGCAACGTGAAACAAATGTCCTTCAATTATCTGATCATGTACATTTATCAACAGAGAAAGCATCCTGCTTTGGTTCAAAAAGCGGATAACTACGTGACAGCTCAAGGAAAAGATTCAAAAGGAAAATGTTCAGTATTAGACGATGGTCCTTCATGCAGCAGTGTTAAAGTAAAGACATTACCGGAGTGTTTTGCGGTGAATACTAAGAAGGTCAAACAATCTGGTGTTGATAAGCTGATTGCAGATTTTATCATACAAGATGTGCATCCCCTATTAACCATGGAGCAACCAGCTTTTGAGAGATTAATTAAAGGCGAGTTCTGAGTTACAAATGTTGTTTAAAATTAAAGTATTAGTAATACAGGTTAAGCTCTTATAACGACCAAATACTAAAGAGTTCGGATCATTGGTCACTACGTAGGCTATATAATGAAGTTAAATAAAGGAAGACATATACAAACAACAGAGGTTAATATATTGCAATAATTTCATGAGAATCCACATACATACATTGTTAAAAGCGCGCTATCATTTACTCGAAGATATTATTGAATAAAAATTTTAAAGGAATAATTAGTACAATTATTGATCGATTATATGTAGTTATTAGATGAATTCCTACACGATGTATTTCGTTATAGTAGCAATACCTGTATATCATTATGTCAAAACTAGCATGCCCACCCGTCAAAAATGTAGGAAATAAAGCTTGATAATGTATATATTCTTAACAATACTGAAAGTCAATATTTTACTATGTAATTCTGAATATGAAGAACTAATAATATATTTATGAATTAATGTACCAGTCCTATATAGCTATAGGATATTTTATATGCATACCATATATTCTCATTTCACTGTGAAAATCAATTTCACTCACAATAATCACACATTCCACTACCGCAGGTCTAAATTCTTCAGCTGACGTCATTTCAACGCGGAGTCTAGGCCGAAATCTTATAGAAGAAGAGAAAGTGACAAGAGCTCTACTGAAGAATAAACTATACAGCACCTCTACTTATGTCTTACTGCAGATATTTGGCCAACTCGTCACCGTAGTTTTTTGGGCGTTACAGTTCATTAGGTATGTTAAGATTTTGCTCTTTATGAAATATGAAATTGAAAATGTTTTTAAACTTAGGGAGTTATCAGCTCTTGGCTGAAAGCAGACCTATTTGTTGGTGGAAATTATCTCGATTATCATCACTAACTCTAAAATTTAAAAAGGGGATTTTTTTAAGTATTTGAATAATAATAATTTCATCTTAGTTTGGTTATGACTTATGTTTTTTATCAAAGTTATTTCTAATAATTCTTTTATAATATAAAAAAGTGGTGAAGTACAGAAATAAATATAAGTATAGAAGTTTTGTGAATTTCTAAAACCTAAAGAATTACAAATGGTGAAGTTAAAAAAAATTAGTTTAGAGTTCCTTTTCAAAATGATTATAATTGGAGAATTTCAGAAAAATTCTAAAAATTTAACCATGATTTTAAATTTTAATCTTAGTAGCGAAGCGCAAGCTCCCCCCGTAAGGAGGGGGGGAAGGTTGCAAAGCCATTGCCTCGTATTAATATGTAAAATTTATGGAAACATTTATGAGACAAACATTGGACTCTTATTTCATTTTTTAAGTATTTAAGTAATTTGCTTTGGCTGTTGCAAATGTGTCCATAGATTCAGAAGATGGAATCTAGGTAGGCGAAGAAGATCAGGGTGAGCACGAGCTGGAGAAGAGTTTCTTAATGAGAAGTGCCTTAGATCAGGAAGAAGACCTTTCGTCTGACATATGCAGCTTGAGTCTACCTAAGCATGTGGCTGTGCTTCACACACACTCATTCTCGTCACCACAACTGATGCAAAACAGGCACTGAAAATATCTTCTTTCTCAAATATCAATCATGTTGCGATGGGTAATGCTCAGATTTATGGAACAAAAGCGGTTGTCCAAAATCAGCAGAGATTATCAAAACTGTTATGAACTGCTCATTAAAGGTGCCTTGCATTACAAGGTGGAACTCTGTGTTTGATGCATTGTCATTACTTTTAAAACACAAGGACAAATTACATCAACTCATGACGTCTCTTGAACTTTCAGTGCTCAGAAGTTACGAAATTGAATTTCTTGGGAAGTATGTCTCAGTTTTGGCTCCTATTGCAGTAGCAATTGATCGCCTACAGGGAGAACAAAACTGTTTTTTTTTATGGAGAATTGTTCCCTACCTTGCTCACTGTGGAGAAAAGGCTGAAGAGCCTTAGGTCACGTTCTCTGAAATTTTCCCAACCTCTTCTAAGTGCAGTCACTAAGGGCTTTGGAAAGCGCTACCAATCTTATTTGACCTTGTCAAATGAAGCCAGCGTCACAGATGCCATTATTGCATCAACAAGCCATCCATTCTTCAAACTCCGCTGGTTAGATATTAGTATTTCACGGGACAGTTCAAGCCACTAAGACTATAGCAATGCCTCTGGGCATTCCTATAATAAAAACTTCTTGGTCGATTCTCGACAACGCAAGCTTGTCGACCGCAAAACTCTCCTCACTATCTCAGATTCGTACTCACCTTCTCAGAGTTCCCTCCTCTCTATTCGTCTCCCATCCACTGAGCCACCGTTTCAGCGCCTCCTTCAGGAGTTTCCTGAGCTCACCCTTCCACCTTTGAAAGACAGGCCCATTAAACATAGTGTGGTGCATCGGATCGTGACAACAGGAGATCCTGTATTCTCACGGCCACGCCGTCTAGCACTGGATAAACTCTCTGCTATGCGTGATGAATTCCAATTCATGATTGATTCAGGCATTTGTAGGCCTTCTTCTTCTCCGTGGGCTTCTCCACTTCACATTGGGCCCAAATCCACGCCAGGGGAATTCAGAGCAGTTGGGGATTACAGAGCTCTTAACGCTGTAACAATTCCTGATCGTTATTCCTTGCCGTACTTAGCCAATTTTACCTCTTCTCTCCATGGCTGTACGATTTTTTCTGGCTTGGATCTGGTCCGTGCTTTCAACCAGATCCCTATTCACCCAGATGATGTCGCAAAGACTAACATCACCACTCTGTTTGGTGCTTTTGAAAGGGTCAAGATGCCATATGGATTGCGTAACTCTGGTCAAACTTTCCAGCGCTTTATGGATCAAGTCCTTAGGAATCTTCCGTTTGTATTTTGCTACATCGATGACCTCCTAATATCATCTTCATCGCTGGAGGAACACCTTTCTCACCTTCGGCAAGTTTTTTCTCGTCTTCAGGAGTACGATATCGTACTAAACACCTCCAAGTGCCTCTTTGGTGTCCCGCAACTCTCATTTTTGGGGCACCATGTCTCGAGTGCAGGGATTAGCCCACTCGAAGATAAAGTTAGCGCGATGCGAAACTTTTCTCGTCCTACATCACGCAAACAACTCAGGAGTTTCTGTGGCATGGTCAATTTCTAACACAGATTCATCCCTAAATGTGCCCAGGTCATGCAACCTCTCAACTCTATGCTCACCAAGACCAAAAAGAACTCTCCTCTTGAATGGTCTTCTGAGGCATGCGATTCATTTTCACGCACCAAAGAGGATATTGCCCGTGCTGTGGAATTGGCTCATCCTTCTCCAGGAGCCCCCATTAGCGTCGCATCATATGCATACTCAACCCACGTAGGTGCAACCTTGCAGCAGAAAGTTGGTGACCAGTGGCAACCTCTTGCTTTCTTCTCTCGCGCTCTTACAAACCCTTAAGAGAGATATTCAACGTTCTCTCGGGAACTCCTCGGAATATATTTCGCTGTCCGCCACTTCCGCCATCATTTGGAAAGGCGTGAATTTACTATTTTTACTCACCATAAGCCCTTGGTCGGTGCATGTTCGTCTCGTAGTACTTCGTCAGTACACACTGCAGTTGACACTCGTCATCTTGATTTCATCCTGCAGACGACGAACGATATTCGCTACGTTCCTGGTTCTTCAAACGTCGTACCGGACGCGCTCTCTCGCATTTCATCGATTTCAGACACACAACTCTTCTACACTGCGCCCATCGACCATGCAACAATAGCGCTTGCCCAGGAACAAGATCAAGACACGCAAACACTGCGTCCCTCTTCTCAACTCGTCGTTCACGAGATGGACTTGCCGGACAGTCCTACCAGGCGCATCCTGGTTGACTATTCAATTCCTGACTGTCCTCGTCCTCTCATTCCTCTCGCTTACCGTCGGCACATCTTCGACCAAATTCATGGACTCTCTCATCCTGGCGCCAATGCCACTCGCAAGCTCGTTGCACAACGCTTTGTTTGGCCAGGTATGAATGCCGACGTGGCCAAATGGACTCGCTCATGCCTGCCATGCCAGCGTGCTAAAGTCCACCGCCACACAAAAGCTCCTTTGGTCCCTTTTCCTCTTCGTTCGTCGCGTTTTGACGACGTTCACATCGATCTAGTAGGTCCCCTTCCTTACCCCCGTGGTTGCAATTATCTTCTCACCATGATCGATCGTTTTACTCGCTTGCCAGAGGTGGTTCCTATCTCGTACATCAGAGCTTCCACTGTCACTCAAGCTTTCGTCTCAGCATGGGTTGCTCGTTTTGGTGTTCCCTCAACGATCATGACTGATCGTGGCAGCCAGTTTGAATCCCACCAATGGGATGCACTCATGTCAGTCCTTGGCTCCTTTCGCCTTCGTACTACAAGCTATCACCCCCAGAGTAACTCTAAGGTACAACGTCTGCATCGGACCATCAAAGAAAGCTTACGCTCCACCGATCCAAACATAACTTGGGTGGACAAGCTACCTTTGATTCTCCTTGACATTCCCTCGTCCTTGAAAGAGGATTTGACTTGCTCTACAGCGGAATTAGTTTACGGTACTCAACTTCGTCTACCTGGTCAATTATTTCTTCCTCTGACCGACCTCTATCTTCTCACCTAGATCCTTCTTCATACGTACATAACCTTGTACGAGTGATGGATGAAATTAAGCCAACTGCCCCTAGAGTGCCTGCTAATTATAAAACTTTCGTGCCGAAGAAGATGACAACATGCTCCCGTGTTTTCATCTGTCGGGATTCAGCTCGCACTTCGTTACAACCAGTCTATGACGGACCCTTTCTCTTTATCTCCAGGAAGCCGAAATTCTTCGTCCTAATGCTTGGCACCAGGCAAGATACTGTCTCTATCGACCACCTAAAACCCGCTTATACCGAAAATGTTCGTCTAGAACCCGAATCACCTCATTCTCCTCCTACTATACCCCTTTATAGTACATTAATCCCTCAAAACAACCTAAACCCCAACTTTTTAACTACTGCCTCTCCAACTCCACCTTCCGTTTTGCTGCCTCCTCCTCCTTTGTTGCAGGAACCCTCGTCGGGAGAAGTGGATAGTCAGGAGCAAATCTCTCCCCCACTGGTCACTTCCTCAGCGGACAACGGGACTCAAGACTCCCACATCCCGCTTGACGCCATCTCGGAAGGAACCAGCAAGCGGATCACCTTCGCTCCGTCAACCTTCTCTCGTGTCAGTGCCTCGTTCGACGCTAATGTCACTGCCACAGAAAATCTGTGTCCTCGTACCCGCAGCCAAACCAATGGCATTGTCACACGCTCTGTTCGCGTCATCAGGAGGCCTCGTCGGTACTCGGACTTATAATCTCAAAATAGTAAAAAGGAAGGGGGGGTAACCTTCTTAGGGGGTGGGGGAGTGTTATAGCAATGCGTCTGGGCATTCCTATAATAAAAACCTCCTGGGAAACTTAAATATATATATATATATATATATATATATATATATATATATATATATATATATATATATATATACATCAATTATTATGTAAAATTCATATGCAATTATTTTACTTAACTTTGTTAATTTAATCTTTCAATTAATTTACTTAACTTTTGTAAATTAAATCATTTATGTACAACTTAATAATTAATTAATTCATTTATTTTACTTGTCAATTCATTTAACGTACTACTGTTCCAAACAACATCTCTTTAAATTTCACACACACGCAAACAAACACGCTTTCAGCTCGACCAAAAAGCACACTATTCCTTCCCAGTCGACTCTCAACATTCTCCGTATAAAGGTCGGTAATCATTCCTTCTACAATTAGTCATTTACCTCCAAACAAATCATACTTAATTTAATTCCACTTTCTCTCACAATTCTTTGCAAACGACCATACGAGAGTAGGTCCTAATTATATTTACTTATCATATTGCAGCCCCTAATTCACAGTCCATCATAGTCACCATATTATTCCACCATATTATTTCATATTTATTTCACATACTTCAATTCTCTGCGTATCTTGTTACTGTAAATCATATGTTACAATATGTTACATTGTATACCTAATCTACTTATCTCATTGTACATTCGTTGATTCTATGAATATATTTATATTTGTTTAATTGTTTTTCTTAAAACCCAGTTGATTATTTCAAAATTTATTTCGCTGTCGTCTTAGGCCTAAAAACTATCAGGAGACAATTTCGATCAAACAAATTTATGGTTATGGTTTTTGAAACGCTATTTAGGCTGATTCATTAACAGAAAATAAATTGCATGAATAACTATATACTATAAGACTCTGTTAAAAATATTATGATTAAAGTGATTGAGAATTTAGCAGAGGGACCCGAAGCTGAATCATCCATTGGTGTGTCGGACAGTGACGATTATTTTGGATTTACAAAACCCACTCAAACACGATCAACCTCAGATTTAGAATTGTTCAGTTACGAGTACCTTCGGGATTCAAATAAAACACTTCAAAGTTTAGATAGATCTCCAAACTTAAAAAAAGTCATTTATCAAATACAACACCACCATTCCGTCGTCAGCTCCTGTGGAACGGCTCATCCCTTTAAGAGGATTGACCGTATCTCCAAAACGGAGTTCTTTATCTGACGAAACATGTCAGGAACATATTACTTAAATGTAATGCTGATATAAATAGCTAACTGAAATTTTATTTTATGGAACTTTCTATTTTTTTTGTAGTACCTAATTCCAATTGTCATCAAATCCTACATTAGTAATAATAATATACAATTTCATTTTAATGGAATTCATTTTATACCAATGGTCCTTATCGATTGTCATTATATATGATATAATTGAAATGTATTTAATTATTTAGTGCTCACCTCTGGTCACTCCCCTTCGAGATGATATATATATATATATATATATATATATATATATATATATATATATATATATATATATATATATATATATATATATATGAATATGTACCGCGGAAGGAAACTGAATAAAAAGCAGATTGGAGTTAGTACTTTCGTCTATTAGACATTTTCAAACTCAATGTTGAGAAAAAATAAGACACCCAGTATTTATACAAAGCACGTTTCCCTATGAGGTCAACATTTTAATGGTATCAGATAAGTCGGATTTTAGAAAAAGTGATAAAATTGGATCTAGCGAAAACATCCCTGGGCTAATGTTGAGATTACTCTCCTTTGTGTGGAAGATTAAAAATGATTCCAGGATATTTCTCTTTATAAAATCATTACTATGGATTATAGTATCAGTTTTTGACCAGTTAATTCCGTGTCCGATCTTGAAATTGTGGACAGCCAAAGCATTATTCAGATAACCCTTAATTACTGGATTTTTGTGTTGTTGGGTCCTTATGGAAACATTTTTGGAAGTTTCGCCTACATAGAATAAATTAAAATCTAAACATGGAATTCGGTAAATTACATTATTATCATTATTGGGGCTATGCTTTATTAAGAGATTTTTCAATGTATGATTGTATTTAAAGGCTACCTTAATATTAAGTTGTTTTAGAATGGGCACTACAGACATAAAATTATCATGATAGGGTAAAATTAATAGGTTTTTACGAGGTTCTATTGTCTCTAATTTACAATTAGAGACAATAGACTTTCTGAGGCATTTCAATCTCTTAGTGGACTGAGCGCGCGACATAGTTAACGATGAACAAACCAAGCTCTTACCAGAAACGAACTATCAGGGGAACCTGCGGTAGCTTTAATAATTATTAATGACCTACAACACCTACTACCCCATTGCAAAGCCACATTAGAGAAATATGAGGCTTTGTATAGTCCCGCACCCGCTAATCGCTTCCCATCTTCGCCGAACTCAGTGACGCACTTCACCTCTTGGAGTGCCTGGGGCAGGAGAAAATGACGCCAAAGGAAGTCAACGAGACACCTCTACGGGAACCGGAGAGAATAAGGACAGGCCAGACGTCTTCACGCGTTCAAGGTGACGAGTCACATTTGCTAGGAGCCCGTCATTCCTATATTTTTGAATCCTTTTGTAGGCATTATATTGCAGCGGCATATTATGATGAAAGAGAAAAAGTCATAAATATAAACACGTCTCGTTACTCTATAGCTTTTTGCGATTTGAACTATGTATATATACTCTGTCATAATTATAGCATTTGTATAATAGTCGAAAAAAGGATGAGACACAGTCGGGAGATAAATTAGATATTATTGTGTATTATATGGCAAAACACGACAGAATGAATAGGCCCGTTTTGTTGAGTACAGATGTATGTGCTGGGCATCGTACCGATGCCCTGTACGAATGTTAAAAATGCATTTAGACATTAGGTCTGCCTGAAACATACATTTGATATGTATCTACCTATGTATTTATTATGCATTATATTTCAGTAACTCCATTGCCGGCAGGGGAGTCCTGTAGGGCTCGTTTTATAAAATAGGTAGGCCTCTGGCACCAAATAGCAAGATTTAATAGTCCCAACGAGGAACTCCACAAACGGGCACTCGGTGGATTATCAAATCCTAAAAATTGCTATGTGCGTAAATTAAGGGATAATATGCCAAGTCTAATAAATAAAGAACCAAAGAGAATTAGGAAATTAAACTATATATATATATATATATATATATATATATATATATATATATATATATATATATTAAACTTTACAAATAGATCTGAGGCAAATGGTCGTTAGAGTCGCGCGGAAACCCACGAACATACAAAGATATCAAAGGTGACTATCCCCCAAATACGGGAATTTGGGAGAGCGTTAGGTAATCTTACAGAATAGTTCTGGGTGAGAAAATTTCTCTCTTTTCATCGTAAAACAGTCAAAACCAAATAGAAACGAATAATAAAACCAAATACATACTAATGACCCATTAACAAAAATTGTGGCTCGTTTTGAAGGTTAGTGTAGAACAGGGGTGGGGAACCTTTTTGTGCATAAAGGCCATCTTACAATTCATCATCACTCATAAAGGTCGCATAGGAAAAAAATTTAAAGTTATTTTATCCTTAAGTAATTTATTAGTAATCTAATAAAAAAGACAGTTTTATAGAAATCAAAAGCATAATAATTTCAAATATTTCTATTTAAGTAAGTGCTTTTTATATAAGTAATATGTAAATGAAAAATATTGAAAACGTAGAATTTTCAAATATTTTATTTATGTAAGAAGTTTTCAAAATAATAAGTAAATGAATAATATCGAAAGCATGACATTTTCAAATTATTTTAATTAAGAAAGAAGGTTCTTTGTATTCAAGGAACAAGTAAAGGAACAATAATCTTATAAAAAGATAGCATATAAACATCGAGAATATAACATTTTCAAATATTCAATATATAGTAGGCGATCATGTACATTTTTTTATACATATTAATGACTTCTTTGAGTTTGCTTCTTCTGAAGAAGCATTTTGATATCAGGCTCTAACATAGGGGTTCTTAGTCTCAATAGGTCCTCCAAATGCTCCTCTGTCAACTGTGTTCTCAGTGAATTCTTCATTTGCGCCAAGTACGAAAATGTGAATCACAACAGCATGTTGAAGAAAAAACAGGAAATCAGTCGTCGTGCATGTTCACGAAGACGAGGATATTCTATCGCGTTTTTCAAAATTTCGACCGGATTTTCTCTCTTGTCAAACAGAGACTTCAGGATATTATCCTCAGACATTTCAATAAGCTCCTTTTGTAACTCTTCAGGAGCCTCTGATACATCAACTAAGTGAGGTTGAAAAGCAAGTTTCAGCGTGATGTTATGCTTCTCAAAATCATTGAATCTTTTATTGTATTCTTCTATCAATGTGTCTAGAACCGACTCATATTCTTCAAAATATCCATAGATATCTTCATTTTCACTCATTACCTTCGTAAGCTGGGGAAAGTGTTCCTCTGAAAGTTTTGATTGAGCCAAAAGGGACTTGAAATACAACAGTTTCTTTCTAAATGCCTTAATTTTTTTGCCACATATCATAAATACATGTATTTCTGCCTTGCAATGAAATGTCTAACTCATTTTTTTTTACATCACATCACATAAAAAGGCAACATCTCTGTCAAAATTTGGATCTGATAAATCACAATACATGCTGTTTTCTTTGAAAAAGTCAATAATTTGCCTTTGTAAAGACAAAATTTTGACCAATACTTTTCCTTGTGACAACCAGCGTACTTTTGAGTGATATGGCAAATCTACACTAATTACTTCGTCATCCATCATCAGCATGTTTCGAAATTGACGATGCTTTGAGGCATTCACTCAAATATAGTTAACAATGCTTATAACCTTTTGCAAAGTGTCATTTAAATTTATAGATTTTGCACAGAGATTTTGCTGATGTAGAATACAATGAAAAGAAATCAGTACATTTTGTTCTTGGGTTTCTCTCTTAAGATGTCAAATAAATCCTTAATTTTTAGCCATCATAGCTGGGGCAGCATCAGTGCACACACTTACTAAATTAGTAAAATTTAGTCCTATTTTATGACATTGTTCTTTGAAGTTGTTAAAAATATCTATCCCCTGTGTCCTTCCTTTAAGGGTGCCTAAAGCAAGCAATTCTTCATATAATTGAAAATCATCTGTTATGGTACGAATAAAATACAATAATTGTGCTGAATCAGTGGAATCTGTTGATTCATCCAAAGCTACTGAGCTGAGTAATATATATTCTCTTTTTTTATTATATTTTTGCATTGTTCTGTTACATCGCAGGCCAATTCATGTTGTCGATCTGTGTTAGTCCTTCTTGAAAGAGGCACCTCATTATGCTTATTAACTTTATCGGGATCTATACATCCTACCACTTTTAAAATACATTCCTTTATGAGTTCTGCATCGCTGAATGGCTTACCTTTTTTTTCCAAGCAAATATGCAACTATATAGCTTGCTTCTGTTGTAGCATTCCCTTGATGTAACACAGACTGGAAAAATTGTCTTTGCTTCTGTTTTCCATCTTTCAGTTTCTGCAATGCTATCCTTCGAGGCTCACCCTATAATTTGGCATATTTATTGTCTTTATGAAGAGCATAGTGTTGCTGTGCATTGAATTTCTTAACTGTTGCAATTGCAGTATCACAAAACAAGCAAGACATTTTGCTTCCAGTATTCACTTAAAAATATTGCAGTTCCCATTCTTCATTAAAGATCCTGTTTTCTTCTTTCAAAGTCCGTTTTAACTTTTTTGACATAATTATAGGTCAAAAAGAAATTTATTTATTCTGAAAAGCCATAAAAAAAGGTTAATAATGAATTAGTAAGGCCAGTTGCACACTGACCCAGACAAAACAGTCTTAGACAAAACATCGATAAACCTGCATCCACAACCATGTTATAATTATTGTTATAATTATAATTATTATTATTATAACAACAACAACAACAATATAGATTAGTTATATTTTTTCTGTGATTAGTATTATTATTTATCATTACCTAATTGTTGCATAAACTAACAGTCTCACAAAACAAGTCGGTATGAAGTAATCCATGACAACACAATTACTGAGTAGGGTACGTAGTTATTCGGAGTAGCACAGACCACAGTGAGGAGACGGACGAGACAGGAACTCTTCCTGTAACATACGTGAAATCATTAACTCCCACTAGGCTAGTGTAGCTTACACGGAAACATTGCCTTTATATAGCAGTTGCTTTAAGTTTAGATTCACTGAATTTAAGAAAAATGCTTCCAATCTCTGGAAGCGACATCACTAAACACATAACTTTCCTTTTGTCTGTGTGTGTGTGTGTGTGTGTGTGTGTGTGTGTGCATAATGATTTTAGACAAAATGTTCAATGTCAAAAACGAAATATATATCAAAAGGCCATAGAAGGCCGCACTTGATGGTCCAGAAGGCAGCATGTGGCCTTAAGGCCGCAGGTTCCCCATCCCCGATGTAGAAAGTTAAATGCATTACTTTTTATATATATTTAAACTAAATGGTTCTTGCTACCATGCGGAATTTCAGGTTTTGTGAAAGTAGTGTGTAACAAAAGAGGACGGTGATGAGTGTGGATAGTCTATAACAATGGGTTTTTTTGGTTTTTTTACTTTGTCAAAATTTGTAAATGTCAACAGGGTAGCACGAACCATTTAATTAAAATATATATAAAAACAAACCGCCCTTAACTGAACCCTCTACCTAACTCCCTACCATGGAGAGACAATGAAAAATACCAATTCAAATACTGAAGGGCGGCGACCACTGAATAGTAAGTAGATCGTGTCTGTAATGCCTCACCAAAACACAAAATTTTATGTGATCTTGATATCACAAATAAGGCCTAAATTACTAAGTTCCGTTGAACAACTCTCGTACATTTCACTCATTTAAAAAAAAAATGGCGGTATAAGTGTGGATGCTCTTAAAAGTCTATGGTTCTCTTCTGTGAATAAAAAATAAATCCCCCCAAGAAAAATAAATGAATATCGTTTCGCGAAATGGAAATGTGCGCGTACTCTGACCCATGCTCAGCTCCAAAAAGCCAGCACATGTCAATCATTTTTCAGTTGAGCCACTGCGAGAAATGCGGAGGGGAGAGGAAAAGACCTCAAGACAAAATTCTTGACCGAGTTTTCGGTCTATGCGGCCTTCTTCGAGATGGGTTATTCTCACTGTGTTTATGGAGAACGGCGGAGTGAGTTGTGATTGATTTTTTTAGATATAAAACGAGAAGAATGATCTGTCGCCGTGGTTCCCCACTCTGAGGAGCGGTGAGAATTCATGATACTAAAGGTCTTATTCTGGTGAAAAAGCTGGGAATAATATTTTTCCTCTGAGTAATATTCATCTCTGGATATATAAAATTTTCTGTCTTTTATGATAATTAAAGCAGCATCATGTGCTCGCAATCGTGATCATTTTCTCTTCCAGGATATTATATGTTTTGAATAAGTTTTATTCAATTTTATGAACTACGTTGGGAGGTATTGTAAGAAGAATTATTATTAAAGCCGCCACAAACAATCTCTCGCTATTTCATTCAAAACGGATAAATTTAATATTCAATCTATTTTTAAAGGGTTAACTTAACTGCAAGTTTCTCTCATTTAAAAATTTAGATAGAAAAAGGTTGTATTAAATTTTCCGGAAAAATGACATTTGATAGATTCATTAAGAGTTTTCTAAATCACCCCGCATTTTCTTCTATAGCATCCAGCCAGAGACATTGATTTTTCTAGATCGAGCATAAATTTATGGCTAAATTAGCCACAAACTAATTTATCGGCAAATGTCAAAACAGTAATACCATTTTCCTTAAAGCGACACAATCGAGTGGGGAGAAAAGTGACACTGAATCTTGCACGCAATTGGTACACCTGATGGCAATTGTCATTTTAGGCCAGGATTGGTAAGTATTTCCTGCGATTCGATTCGTGTCTTACGAGGAAAAATGATCCAATATTGTTCTTTTAATGGACGCATCTAGGGCACACAGAGTAAACCGAGGAAATATTTATATACACGTCATCTGTATGCGAAACAGAAGTATGGCTTTAAGTTAGTCATATGATGGGTGGGATTATAGTGATATGTTGTGTGTACATCATTCTCACAAATCATCGACCAAATCTAGCTTTCGCTGCTAATTTTTCATCGCCTAAAACGTGGTAAGGAAGATTGTTCAAGCTCATCAGCCCTATTCACACACACACAGATTTTATATATATATATATATATATATATATATATATATATATATATATATATATATATATATATATATATATATATATATATATATATATATATGGAAGATAATGATAAACCACAATATTTGAATCAAGATTTTATTTATAAGTATCGGACTCTAGTTTCGGCAACGTGCCATGTTCAACTAATAATTAAGAAGGGATTAGGATCGGGATATCAAGAGTGGTGAATATGAGGGAGAATAAGATAGGATAGATAGAAATAATAGTGTAAAGGAGAAATGATTGATGTGGTGATAATGGTAGGGTAATAATGTCGATGTTGTGTGTGTTGATGAGTGTGTGAGTGTGTACCAGGTTGCCTGGCAATCGCTTTGTGTGGCTTTATTTTACTTTACTTTATTTTGCTTTATTTAACATTTATCAGCTTAGGAGCCTTTGTTTTCTTTTTTTATTCTCTGAAGTATTTCTTCTATTTCAATAGTTAATGGTATATTTGGTGCACTCTCGAGTGCTGTGTCAGATTTTTTACTTTTCTGTTAATTTTCCTTCTTAATGTATCTCCTTATGCAAACATGTATATATATATATATATATATATATATATATATATATATATATATATATATATATATATATATATATATATATATATATATATATATTAATACTCTCACACATACATCTATATACACTTACATCTACATACACACATTTTTCTTTTTTATACACATGTATACATATATTTTACTTTTATATTATTAGATTACTAATTTGTATTCTTAAGAGCTAATTATACATATAGGGTCTTTCTCCGGTATTCTATCTATATATTGGTTGGACATCATCTTGTATATTTTTTCGGCTACTTTTAAACCTTTGTTTAAAATGTAGTCTCCTATATTCCCTTTCGGTAAGTATAACTTTATTGGTTATTTCGTTTGGGAGTTCCTCCTCTAATTGGTGACATATTTGGGGGGAACGTTCGTGAAGGAATTGATTAATTGGTTTCAACTTTGCTCTTCGGCGTAGTTCCACTGATGGTATTGCCTCCAGCTTTGATGTATTAGTTATGAATCTGGTTGCGTAGTTTTGGACTACTTCTAGTCTTGACATTTGCGTTTTGGTTAAGTTATTCATCGGAATGACGGGGTAAGTTATAATGGGACGAACTAGGGCTAAGTATAACTTTCTTTTATTTTTTTCAGAGAGGTTTTTAAATTTCTGTAGAGAGGAGAGGATACTTTTCGCTTGCGTAGTCTTTTGGCTCACATGCGTACTGTACCCATTCTTGGAGAATATTAAACCGAGTACTTTACCTCCTTTCCTGTAGGGGTAGTAGATGTTGTTAGCGGTGACTCGGTGCGTCTTCCTTCTATCCATTGTTATGATTTGGAATTTAGCATTGTTTGTTTTTATTTTATGCGTCCTCTCGTATTCATTTATGTTTATTATCTCTCTGTCAGTGCGCTGTGCGATAGCCTACGGATGTTGTCTATCACTGGCAATGATCTGCGTGACGTCGTCGGCCAGTTGGATATACATTGTACTTTCCTCTAAGGGTTGAAGGAGATCCCTGATGTACACTGTGTACAGCGTGGGGCTAAGGCACCTACCTTGCGGGACCCCTGCCTTTAGAGTGAAAGTACTGCCAGTGTAATTGTTGATAGTCATCTTTGCCTTCCTGTCTTCCAGATAGCTACACAGGATTCTGGTAAGGTTTGTTTCGAGACCTAGTTGGATTATTTTTACTTTAAGGCCTGGCACCCATACCTTGTCGAAAGCTTTGGCGACGTCTCGGAGTGCCAAGACCACTCTGTCACCTTTTGCTATGTCAACTGCGATCTTCTCGGTAATGAGTGCTAGTGCTGTCTCTGTACCTCTTTTCTTCCTGAATCCGTGTTTTTGTACACTTTGCTTATCTTTTTCTTCCAGGAAGGTCTTTAATCTTTCATTAAGTAGCTTCTCAATTAGCTTGCCAATGAATTCCAACAGTGAGATTGGTCTATAACTTTCGATGTGGCCCTTGGGTTTTCCGGGTTTGGGAAGGAATATTATCCTCGCTGTCTTCGAAGCTGGTGGAAAATGCCCTGTGTTCAGGCGTGCATTGAAGATTTTGAGGAGTGCTTGGTGGATATTGGTGGGCGCGTTTTGTGATATGATTTTTTGTAATTTCGCTAATACCTGTTTTTTTTTTTTGTTTAAATGATGCTAGGGATGCTTTAAATTCTACTAGGGTGAAGGGCCTTCATCATTCCTTTGATCGCGGGATTCGTCCACCCTTGGGAATGTTAAGTATTCGTGCTCTCTATTTTGTAGTACATCTTTTATGTACTGTTCATGGGCCGCATCGTAGTTTTGGTTCTCCTCCGGCGTAATAGAGAAGTCCTAGACACATGTTCTCTAAGCCTTTCTTCAATTTCTCTGTTATCATGCTTTGTGATTTCACCTTCTTTCAGGTACATTTTCTCTTTAGGCATGGAACCTTTAAGCTTTCTGTATTGGTTCCAGAACTTTCTTGGGTCTCTTTCTATATCTATATTGTTAATGATATTGTTCCATGTTGAGTTAATATTTATTCTTATTAGGTTGTTCACCTGATCTCTGAGGCCTCTTAGTCGTACATACCTTTTCCTATTGCTACAATGTCGGCGGATTTCTTCGAATGTGTTGTAAATTTCCTTCATTTTAGCTTTGATTTCAGTGGACAATTGGGGAGCAGGGATTGTTCTGTATTTAGTTTTTAGGACGTATAGCCTGTCGGCTTCTATGATGAGTTTTGTAATATTGTTTAGTTGTGTGTTTATTTCTTCCATGGGACTTTCTGTAAGGGAAGTTATACTAAAGTTTTCTAAATGTTTTTTTTTATATTCTGTCCAGTTGGTTTTTGACAATGCCTTCCTTTGGGGAATTTCAATTTGGATAGGCGAGGTTGAAATCTTCGTAATGAGTCCGATGTGATCAGAAGGTATTGCGGGGCTGGGAGTGGTGTGGATGTTGAACCCGAAGTTGGGATTAGTTAATATTATATCTGGAGTGGTTGAAGACCTGTCTGTTACAAAAGTGGGGAAATCAGGGCCCTCTCTCTGCACCATCTGCCGTTTCAGGAGTAATTCTAGGGTTTTCCTATTTCCATTTAATGCAGTTGTATACCCGACAGAGCTACATCTTGCATTTAGATCCCCTAGGAGGATCGCTGAGGATGGTTGCCCCGGCTACCACAAGATCCCCTGTTGTCATTTTTAGCTTAATAGCTATATATGACTCCTCCAGATCTCTAATTTCGGTGTAAAAGATTCCTTTTTTATTTCCATGGCTGTTCCATCGAAGCGTGTATGTATGTGGCTTGCAGCTAAAACTGTGAAGTTTGGGATTTTGATGTGATCCGTTTGTAGGTCAATACCGTGTTCATTTATAATGACTATATCAGGATAAATTTGTCTAATTATGTTGCAATATATAAGTTTTTTGTCATTCCATCCGTCGACATTTAGAGTAAAGATTTTTAGATTTATTTGGAAGTGTATGTTCGGATTTATTTTATCGTTTGGTTGTTCTTCCGTTTTTGGCCTTCTCAGAGTTCGCGGGTGATTTAATATGTCCTGGGCGTTTTTTCTTAAATTGGTCCGTAGTGAGATCCGGCCTTATGAGATCTGGCCTTATATTTTTCTCTATGTTCACGACCATCTTAACTTCCTGTGCCGGCCTTGCCGTTGCCGCTGCATAAGTTGTTGTTTTCTCCTTTCTTTCTCTTCTAAAATTGCAGTTTTTTGTTCTTTAGTATTTGCTTCTTCATGGGACATGCCATTGAGAGTGTATGGTGTAGATCTCCACAGTTTGCACACTTTTTTCTCTCGCGTTTGCACTGTTCCCACCTATGTTCTGTGCTCGAGTATTCTGAGCATCTCATGCCCTAGAACGTGCACTCTCGGGTTGTGTGGTCATCGAGGGCGTAACACTTGAAGCAGACCAGGAGAGAGACTAATGTCTCTCTTTCTATCTGATCATGTGCTATCTTAGTGTAGAACGCGAGCAGTCCCTTTTCAGCAGCTTTTGACGCCATTTCGGTATCTTTAAATGTCGCCTTAAATACGTGAGAGTGTTCCACTCCGTTTTGTTTTTTAAATTTGATTATCTCCTCTATTTTTGCCGATTCTTGATTCTTTTCTATCTCCTCTTTAATTTCTTCTGCGGAGTGCTCACCTACCCACGGCTCAAGTTTTCTGCAGATTACCGACCTCTTAATTGCGACAGCAGGTGGGACTCTGGCAACTAGCCCTATTTTCTTTAGTTTTTTTGCTGCGCTTTCGCTGATTAAGTTGTCGAGGTCTTTTTCAGTATCACATAGTGCGATATAGCCATTATACTGCTCTTTTAGTCTTTGGACAACCACACCTATTTCTGAGAAGATGGTTTGAAGGGTTATCCATTAGGACAGAGGAGGGCATGTCCCCAAGTACTCGATATTCTTCCAATTGGTATTTTCCTTTAATTTTGTGCCTGTATTTATATTTTTCCAGGTGGAAAAATTATGTTATTTATTTATTTTTGAATGAGTGAGTTTCCCCTACCTCTTTTGGAGACTTCTTGTGCCCGGATTAGGGTTGCTGCCTTAGATGAGTCAATGGAATGATGATTGATGAGTGAATGGATGAATGATTGAATGAGTGAACCTGGGTGGGATCCTCCGAGGGGTAAAGTATGGCGGAATTTTTGGTGGACGGTGGTTGAATCAACTCCCACGGCCCGGAGTGCCGCCCCCTCGAGGTTTGGATATTCTACGCTGCGTCCAACTTACATAGAGACAGTTTTATCTCCCTCTATGGTCTTGGCCGGGCACCCCCGGAGGTTCTTTTGGAACACCTCAGGACTTGCAGCGCAGTCCCATTGACCAGGTGCCTATGAATCCGAGTTCTACAGTGGGTTAGGCCTCAAACCTGCTTTCCTCGGAGCCTCAAATTATGACTTTGCTCAGTGCAGAGCATAGTTTGAACTAGGCGGTGATGATAGACAGCTTCCCGATCCAGACGAGGTTCTCCCGAGGTAGGGGAGGGTAGTGAAATTAGCCGGACATATTAAAATATGATGGCTGGATGAAATGTATTATTCTCTTTTTTTAGAGGGGGGAGGAGTGAGGGGGATGAATAAGAGGTGAGAGAAGGCAGAAAGGAAATGAGGATGAATTCGTTGGCGGGGTCTACGTGGACTTCGAATGAAGTTTCCCTGAGAATGAGATGCTTGATCGAGAAGATTCCTTCAATGGATACTTCTTCTCTATGAATGTTATTCTTCTAGCGTTGGAGAGTGCAAACAGGCGAGTATCCGAGCTTCAAAGAGTGCGTGCGTGCTAGGCGGAGTTGAGCAGTCCAATGAATCATAATGAAGAAGCTGGGCAAGGAGCACAGGATATATAAAGTAGGACACATCCTAAACAAAATGAAACAGCAGGAAACAATCTGGAAAAAAAACCTCGAGTAAATCTGGCGTGAATCACAAGCTAAACAAAATGAAATGGAGCCGGAAACAATCAGGAGAGTTGCTAATCCCCAAAACGTATTGCGTCCGAGGATTATAGATACGATTGGCGACTCTATTCGTTATATATTTGTTAAATTTGTATTGACTTTCAGATAAATTGAAATTATGAACTTTGTTGATGATGATGGATTCTGCAATTCTCCTCTCAATATAATCGTTTGATTTCTAAATGATTTTTGCATGGTTAAAATCAACGTGAATCCCTCCGAACATTGAGAGAAACTTGCTCCGATTGTGAAAATCTCTCTCCTTTTCTTCATCTAAGCCAAAACCATCTCCACCACGCCTACGTTAGAAAATCTTCCAAACTAAACAAGAAACTTGACCTTCTCTTCAAGAAAAGCCCATGGTGCACCTCATCATCTCCGAGAAAAAACATCTTGAATCTCTCTTCCCATGAATTAACATACGATCAACAAATTATTCTTGGAAGTGCCTTTCGTTCTCATTTTGTAATAGTGATTCATTAAACCTACAACATTTAGCGTCCCTTAGTAAATGTAATGAAAATCTGGAGATTAATAGTAAATTTCTCAGTGGTTGTATTTGCGGTGTTTTAAAATCGAATGATATGTTAAATATCAAAATATACCCTAAAGGTTACTTAACGCTATAAAACTTTTACAGAAAGACCAAAACATAGTGATAACAAAATCTGATAAAACTAACCAAATTATTGTGATGGATAAAACTCAATATTCGCACAAATTAAATGATCTCTTAAGTGACAACACTACCTATGAAATTTTAAATTCTAATCCTCTGAACAACAAGACGAAATCCTTTAATGACTCCATCCGAAAAATCTTAGGTTCCAAATCTGAATTAACCAAAAAATTTAAAACAATCAACCCCTTCCTTCCCTACATGTACGGGTTACCGAAAACCCATAAAGAAGGTATCCCATTACGCCCAATTATCTCTTGCATTGGCTCCCATAGTTATAAGCTATCCAAATGTCTGGCTGGATTCTTATCAAATGCGGTGGGTAAAATCTCTCACTCACATATTATCCACTCATCGAACCTTATTTCCAAATTTAAAAATCTTGACCTCAGCGGTAAAAAACTGTTAAGCTTTGACGTAAATAGTTTGTTAACAAAAGTCCCGGTCGATGAAGCGCTTGACGTTTTATCGAAATTTCTTCCCAATTTAGATCTTAACCTACCTTGACCGATCCCTAAAATTATTAAATTAATGCCCTTATGTGTAACGAATAATGTATTTTCAACTGAAGATAATTTTTTTCGCCAAAAACATGGCCTAAGTATGGGTAACCCCCTTTCCCACATACTATGCAATCTATTTATGGAAAAATATCAAATAATCCTCCTTCCTAGGATCCATTCCCAACCTCTTATCTGGTCCCGATATGTAGATGACATCCTGTCGTCATGGCCCATAGACAACAACAATTTCAATGAATTTTTCAACAACCTGAATTCGTTACACCCATCGATAAAATTCAAAGTAGAATGGGGACAGAATAATTTTCTACCGTTTTTAGACGTAAATATCCACCGTTTAAATAATTTTATTCAGTGCTCAGTCTATCGAAAGCCTACAAATTCAAATGCTTACATACATTTTTTCTCACTACATGATAAATCCGTTAAGATATCTGTTATTTCTTCCCTCTTTCCCTGAGCCTATAGAACGTGCGACCCAATCTTCCTTCAGGATTAAATTAACCACCTTATCTGCAATTTCTTTGAATTAAAATATCCAATTCACCTCATAAATAGAGGCCATTCCAAAGCACGAAAAAACTTTTATGCCACCTCTAGACCACGAAGGGATGATTTTAAAAAATGTATTAGTTTCCCATGCTCCAGCCTTGGCTCCTCTAAAATCATATGCGAACGGAAATAACATAAATATTGCATTTAAATATTCTAATACCATTCAAAAATCCTTGACTAGACAGCGCCCAATCAATCTCGATGCTGGAGTTTACAGTATACCATGCCACAATTGCAGTTTGGCATACATAGGAGAGTCGGACCTCTTTAATAAGAAGATGAAGGAACATTTAGCTGATATCAGAAGGTGTACGAATTCGTCAAGTCTCTTTACACACATGCAAACGTACGACCATAGAATTGATTTTAACCATGCAAAAATCATTTAGAAATCAAACGATTATATTGAGAGGAGAATTGCGGAATTCATCATCATCAACAAAGTTCATAATTTCAATTTATCTGAAGGGCAATACAAATTTAACAAATATATAACGAATAGAGTCGCCAATCGTATCTATAATCCTCGGACGCAATGCGTTTTGGGGATTAGCAACTCTCCAGATTGTTTCCGGCTCCATTTCATTTTGTTTAGCTTGTGATTCACGCCAGATTTACTCGAGTGGTTTTTTTTCAGATTGTTTCCTGCTGTTTCATTTTGTTTAGGATGTGTCTTACCTTACCGAAACTAGAGTCCGATAGTTATAAATAAAATCTTGATTCAAATATTGTGGTTTACCATTATCTTCCATTGATATACATCACGTCAATGTGATATCTTCCATTCCATATATATATATATATATATATATATATATATATATATATATATATATATATATATATATGTAGAAAACTCAAAAAGTATCGCGTGAGTAAGCAATAAATGCAACAAAGCCCACATTTTAGAATCCTCGTATTAATTTTCCCTATGAGCTTTGTTTTATATATATACATATATATATATATATATATATATATATATATATATATATATATATATATATATATATATATGAAAACAGTGAATATTACTAATCAAGAGATAATAATAATACGTTGGAAACTGTCGATGGATGCCACAGGTTTGTATACCAAATGTTATCTGATAAAAATAACTTTTCTTCAAGAAAACCCAACATAATTGATTTTCAGCTAAGTCCATATCTACGCGTATATTGAATAAATCAAACCATTTTCCGTTTCCATGGATGCCTCATAATTACAAGAATATCCTCGTTCATTCGCCGGACAAAACTTTGTACATATACAATCCTGTATTAGCTACAGAAAAAGTAGCAGCTAGAAACGTGTAATTTCCTTAGCTTCTCTTGCCCATTTGATACAGACCCAGACTCTCCCATAACTTTATTCCTCGAAGAGATCATTTAGTCATGGCAATAAGGGGCGGATCCAGGCTAAACAAAATTTGGGGTGGAGGGCTACCCTGGTTTCCTCCCTCTGAGTACTCTGAGAAAAGGGCATTGATGATTAATAATGATTATCTTACACAACATTGATGATTAATAATGGTTACCTTACACATAATTGATAATAAATAACAGCAACTCATAATAGAGTGAGCACCAACAATTCTCTCAAATCTGAATTTCTGTTCCACATATCAGAAAACTATGAATTGTAGTTTTTGGAAGTCAGCTAAGGTATAATACTGAATTTAATAATTATTTTTGAGATTTACCTCCATTTTAGACATGTATCATATAAGATACATTCGACCGCGACGGTTTAAAAAACTGTTTTTATATATATTCTATATTATTACATAACTCTTTCTGAATAGCAGAATACAAGTATGGCTTAAAAATAAATATAAACATAAACCGGTTGAAAATTCAGGTGGGGAGCTTCAGCCCCCTAGACCCCACCCCCTTCACTGGATCCGCACTTGATGGCAATTAAGAACTTACACGTATAGTCATGGCAACGGTTATACCCATTCACTCCACGTCTATCAAAACCATCTTTAAGGCCCTTTCGAAACATATTTTCATTGCCACTTCTTCAAAAATAAAACTATTACAACGAACTCTTAGAAAACTCAGCCTCAGCTTTTCTGACCTCACGCACTTGTACTCAATCATAACGCAATAACATTCCTAATTCAACAAAAGAACCACCCCTACTCTTGCTTCTCCACTTAAACGTACTCCTACTCATTCACAACATAAAAATTCTCCACACTACATAGTTCATATTCTTCGCAGTGCAAACAGCTTTGAGCTACCCTTTCGGAACAATGCAACTCCTTCCCCCACACACCACAAATTCCAGACACCAAGACGATGCATGCCATTGAACTGCCGTTGAGTGCGTCGACCTATATCTCCAGGTCATCTTACCCACTCGTGGGATTATTATAGGCCAAATTCGATTAACCAACCTAGCGTCTCCACCTCTTTCGCACGATATTATGGGAAGAATGGTACATATCACACTTGCAACCTGGTCACAAAAATTCAGAGGCAGATGGGGCTAGGGTAGGTTAGGGGACAATGTGGATGCGGTGTGGGTGGAGCTAAAACCCATCAATTTTGAATGATAAAAAAATGGGAAGTTAAGGATAGGTAAAATGTGCGGGAGGTACATCTATTAACTAGCTAAAATGGAGACTTTTCGAGGCACTGATAGTGTGAGGGCGCGCAACTCTCTTGCACCCCCCACCCCTCCCATGTGTCTCTTACCCTTATGCAGTACCCATATGGGGTAGCCTCAAGAGGGAGGAGAGTAACACCAAGCTATGGAGTTGGCTGGCATTGCTACATTTTCGCTATAAGAAGATACTTTGGCAACAAATGAGGGCATTTTGTATTTGCACTGATTTTTAAGGGAAAACCAACGGGGAAAGTTTACAAGAGGAGATCCGTACCGAAAGCGGAGAAGATAAAGGATGTGAAAATGTGTGGAAGATGTATAGCGAGTTATGATGTGTGCATTACTCAAAGGACAGGTGATGGAGGGGGGGGAGGGCAAATATTTATATAAGAAATAGCAATTTTTCATATGTAAATAATTCAATAAATCAGGGGGAAGTTGAGTAACTCTGGATAAATATTAGGGTGGGCAAAAATAGGATTCTACACTGTGGAATGTTCTACAGACCACCAGAACAAATTGATGATATTGATGAACTAATGATGAGGAAAATAAGTAAAGGATGTGAAGCAGATACGGTTATTCTAGGTGAGTTTAATTTAAGCTCTGTGGCCTGGGAAAATATGATAGAATGTTTCGAAGATATAATATTTATGAATTAATTCGTAAATGAGCCAACAAGGGGCGTTAATCACCTCTAATACTTGCAAACACTGATCAGTTAGATCAGGAATCGACAATAGGGGAAGCATTAGGAATTAGTCGTCATCAGATCAATCATTTCATTTTAGGAATAGGGAAAGGTACGACACCAATAAACACTACTAAGGCTACAAACTTTCATAGATAAGATTGTGATGAACTTCAAACAATACCTAATCAGGTTAACTGGGATGTAGAACTCAGCGGTAAGAACACTTATGAGATGTCGAATACTTTTAAGAATATATTAATCGTAGTCAAGAGCAGTATATTCCAATGAAAGTCTTTAGGAAAGAAATTCAAGAAGCCATTATGGTGGAAGTGAAAGATAGTTAAAAGAAATTCTGAGAGGAAAAAGGCATACCTGAAATTGCAGAGGGGAGGTATTGTTGTGAATCTAAATCCTCATAGTTGACTAGGAATGAGCTAAATAAAATTATTAAGAAAAGCAAAAGGATATTAAAAATTAACTTAGCTCAGAATAACAATAAGGATCCAATAAAATTATGTAGCTATTATGAAATCAAAAGCAAAATAAGGAAGGATAATATAGGACCTATTAAATCGGAAGACACGTAAAGGGCATGGAGATTTGTTTTCTTAAACGCCATGCTGACAGGACTCAGTGGCCCCTCCGGTCCCAGCCTAGCCTTCCTCCTTCTCTCTCTCTCTCTGTACCAACTTTCTCCATCTGCCTCATCGCAAGGGCGGGGGTACCTTATCCCCTCAACCCATTGTTTAGCCTTAAGAACCAGACTAGCTACCTCAAGCCGTGTCAGAAGAGAGGCTTTGGAACCTCTATAAGCAACATCCTCTAAAAACCGCAAATCGAAAGAGACCAGACTTAAGGGGTCCTGGGCATTGTGGCGCGATTAAGTGGAAGATCACCTTTGCCCCAATGACCCCTTCCTTGTGTGTAATAGGCTGACAACCCCCATCCCTCCCCCGAGTCCGTTCTCAGGTGCATAATGCTGCACTGCTTATGGCCGGCCGCCGCACACACAGCAGACCTTTTTTAAACTGCATCCCACCCCACCGAGTGCAATCTTGGAGTGAGACCACCCCACTTGACTGTATTCCAAGTAAAGTTAAGTTGAAATCCAACTTCCACTTCCTAGTTGTTGTATGGGCCGCTAGCACAAGGGGGTGCTATAAAATTCCTCCAGCATGCAACAGCCTCCCTCCACTCTAACAAAGTCCCTCCGGTGAGCCACAAAGAAAGCGCGGCAGTACTAAAATGTGATAACCATTGGCAGGGCCTACATCACAGGGTGTAGGATCAAAGGTCTTCTCCCCTAATTCCAAAGCGGTCGGAGGGAACAGAGGTCATCTGATCTTGAGAAGCAATTATCAACAAAAACAGCAAATATGAAGAGGTTATGAAGTTATGTGATGAGGAAAGAGTTAAGGTCATTAATGATCATTTTGCTTCAGTATTTAGAGAAGAGAATCTGAACAACTTTGGTTATTCTAGTTCAGGGGATGGGGTTGTTAAATACCATTAATGTAGATAGTGAAATCATTAGAAGAAATAAGTAGGTTAAATAATAGCAAGGCTACTGGACTGGATGCATATAATCTAGGCTACTTAAAGGAGGCGTGGAAACTATTGCAGTAGATCTGAATAAAATATATACGTATACGAGATTTTGGAGAAGTTCTTAATGATTGGAGAAGTTTCAAATGACTGGAAATTAGCGAAAGTAGTGCCCATTTTTAAAAAGGGACTTTTAAATAAAAATTAAGAACGCATCTGGCGACTGCTTACTATGGCAAAAGTCGCCGTACTCACGCTACAGCCTAATACTAGGCTAGATTAAAAAAAAACAAATAACGTAAATACCAAATAATAAAGATAAAAAAGGAACAAGGGCTAAGAGACACAATCTAAAAAACAACAACAAATAAAACATGAACAAGAAGGAAGTGCGCTCCGGTGCGGGGGATAGGTCCATGGGAACAGTCACGGCGCAATAACACGTAATTTTAAGTCCCCTCTCGACCGTCTCCCATTTTCTTTGACAAGCAGCCTGGAGGGCAGCCCGTATTCCTGTCATGTAATCGGTGTGAGAAAGAGCGAAACGCTGGTCTAGTCGCCCAGTACTCGCGGACTCTTTGGCGCCCTCATCGGCACGCTCACCCCCCGCAATTCCCACATATCCAGGAACGCAGTATAAGATAATCTCGATACCCTCCCGGCTCGCCAAAACCGTGGTGTTGCAGATATCACGAACCAGTGAATGCGGAGATCCTTATGCCCTAAGAGCACTCAGGGCGCTTTGCGAGTCGCTATATATCACAGTCCGGTGTCCGAGGCCGGGCATGTCGCGTTATCTCCCGTACCGAGGTGTGTATTACAACCAGCTCGCTCGTGAAGACAAACGCACATCCCCGCTTACTTCAAACATAGGGGATACGACGTGGAAACTGACCTCCTCTTGAGACTTGGAGCCATCCGTATACACGGGCACGATTCTAGGGTGACACGGAGTGTGCTACAAAATGGCCGAACGCAACAAATAGGACTTTCCTAGCCCTAAGTCCAAACGGCTTAGGGTATGACTGGCGTATCTCGGCTACATAAGCACCGTCGAGATCAGCTGAGGATGTAGTGAGATTTGTTGGCGAGTGAAGGAGGCTCTAAGCTTGCGCGTACATGCGAATAATGTACTGTGTGCGGCGCAGAGCATATGGAATCTCCCCAGCATCTACAAGTAGGCTGTCAATGGAGGACGTGCGGAAGGCACGGGTCGACAGGTGAAAGCCAGTGTGGTGGATCGAGTCCACCTTCCGCAATACACGCTCGGCTGCAGATGTATAACGCATCCGTAGTCGAGCTTCGAACGAACAAAGGATCGATAAAAAAGTAAGACGATCCACATTTATAAACAAGTCCGGGTCTGGGTGGAGCCGTTGATGGTGGCGGAAGTGTACCATCCTAGTCTTGGCAAAGGAAAACCGAAGCCTGTGCGCTTCGGCATAGCGAGAGACACGGTTTAGTGCCTGTTGGAGTCGACGCTACAGCGTTGGCATCTGGGCCGCACCAAAAGAGGTCGAAAGGTCGTCTACGTATAGTGTAGCGAGAACATCTTCCTGCAGCACCAAGGTGATGCCGTTAATGGTCAGGGCAAAGAGTGTGGCACTGAGAACATTCTCTCTCTCTCTCTCTCTCTCTCTCTGCTTCATTGGGCAAAGGAGGACTTCCCCACCCGTATGCGGAATGGACGATCTCGCAAAAATTCACATATAAAGATTGGGAGGCGTCCCCTTGCACTCATAGTGTGGAGAATCTCCATGATACCGTATTGCCATGCGGTATCATAAGCCTTCTCCAGTTTTAAGAAGGGAAGTAAAGAGGACCCAAATAACTTTAGACAGTCGTAAATTAATCAACGATGCTCAAGCATGGATTTCGAACAGGGAGATTATATCTAAGAAACTTACTGGAATTTCTGTAATATCTAACACAATAATTGGATAAAGGAGATAACGTAGATGTAATTTACTTAGATTTTATCAAAGTCTTTGACAAGGTTCCCTATAGGAGACTAGTTAATAAATTTTAAAAAAATGCTTGGGATATGTGGGAGAGTATGGAAATGAATAGCTGAATGGAGGAAAAATAGGAAATAGAGGGTAGTATTAAATGTACTCAAGTCACAGTCAGGGATCAGTTCTGGGTCCATTATTATTTGTAATCTATAAAAATGACATTTTTTGAAAATAATACCGAATAGTAGATTCTGTAAAAGAAGCTGGAGGTAACTTTAAAGTGCAGAGTGACTTAAACAAGTTATTTGTTTTTTTCACTTAAGTGGAAGATTACTTTTAATCTTCAAAAATGCAGTTATACACATAAGAAGAGATAATAGAGAACTTAGCTATGGCATAGATGTGCATTAGTTGAACTCAGTAGAGGATGAACAGGAGTTAGGAGTAGTAATAAATAGGTTACTGAGGTTTTCTAAGCAGTGTATTGAGGCAAAAAAATACAGCAAATAGAGTGTTGGGCTTCATTGGGAGAATTTTTAGTATACAAGCATGGTCCACACATTTTAGACATGATATCAACATGCTAGAGTTAGTGAAAAGTATGGCAACAAAACTGATGCCTTCCCTGACGCACCTTGCATATGTAGATAGACTGAGGGTATTAAATTTTATGTTATCATTTGAAAGGTGTGTAAGAGGGTATAAGTTGGATTTTGGAAGTTTCTTTGAGTTGGAGGACAGTAATAAACTATGTATCACGTTTTATTGCAGGTCAAATCTTTGGGTGATATTTGGAATATTAAATATTGTACAAACGTGAAACTTTGTCCACTGAAATATCCTAGGTAGGTACGAGTACGTACGCAGTTAACACATTTCAATCGTATTGATAAGATACATACAAAGTTATGTTGAATTATGTATTTTGATGTGCTTTCAACTGTATCACGCTTTATTGCAGGTGTACGAAAATGCCAATTTAAGATAATGAAGCGCGCTACCGAAGAATAGCAGCAAAAGATATGAAACAAACACAATTAAATTGTTGGTGCTGTACTTTATTTGTCTACGTAACCTCCTTGTTTAGAAATGACATCAGACAGTCTTTTGTCCGCAGAAGCTGTTAGCCGACTAATCTGGGAAGATGTTATGGTACCAGCAACTGTTTTGATCTTTTCCCACAAGGCATCCTTCGATGAAAACTGGATACCTACTTCATGCACTTTCCTCTTCCTGATCGACCAGAACTGTTCGATAGGGTTTAGGTCAGGAGAACAAGGAGGCCCGGTCATAGGTGATTGGCCTGCGATTTCCAAAGTTGCGAGGTACGAAATTGCAACCTTGGCTAAATACGAAGGAGCATTATCATGCATAAAAATCAATCGCCGTCGACGTGAGATTGGCAGATCATATAACCATGCTGCAAACGGCTCCTCCAGAAACAGGGTATAGGAGTTGTTGGTGAGTTTGACACCTTCTGGAACACAAAAAGGCCCGACAAGTTCATTTACTATGATTCACGCCCAAAACATGACACCAGCACCTCCTTGTTAACGCCAAATGTGATGCGGGCGAGAGGCTCCAAGAGGTACCCAAACTTTGGCCCACCGTCGGGGCCACACAGAGTAGCTCTGGCCTCCTCCGTGAAGAGGACATCTTGGAAATTGATCTTGATGTACTTCCGTGCCCAACCAATACGCTTCTCTTTGTGATTCTTGCTCAGGATGGGTCTAGCGATGCACTTAACACTTCTGGCCATCTCTTTAAGGGTCATACACAGGGTGCTTCTGGACAAAGGAACAACTCCAGCACTTTCAAATATGGCAACACTTGTGCTACTGAGGTCTTTTCTTACTTGTCTACCTATTTTTCGGATGTCACGCTCGGATACACTTCTTTTCATACCTTTATCTTGCCTTGGTTTGGTGATGGGGTTTTCCACATACGCCTTCAATGTTATTGTATCCGACCAAGCTATTGGGCTTATTCTCCAACAGTAAAGCCTTCTGCGAGACCTGCAACAATCCGCATCTTCTCCGTAGCTGTCAGACGTTGTTTCAGGGCCATTTTCGTACACCTACAATAAAGCATGACACAGTTGAAAGCACATCAAAATTCATAACTTTGTATGTACGTACCTACCTAGGTTAAGTGGATCAAGTTTTGCGTTTGTACAATGTTTAATATTCAAAATATCAGCCCAAAATTTGGCCTGCAATAAAACGTGATACACAGTTTATTACTTCCCCCCAACTCAACGAAATTTCCAAAATTCAAATTATCCCCTCTCACACACCTTCTTTTAAACGAGAACATAAAATTTAATACCTTCAGCTATCTACATATTCAAGGTGTGTCAGAGAAGGTATCAGTTTTGTTTCCCTACTTTTCACTAACTCTAGCATGAAACTTACACAAGAGTGTAGATTTGATGTAAGAAAATATTCGTTCACAAATAGAGTGGTAGATTTCTAGAATGATTTACCGCAGCAGGTAATAGAGAGTAGAAATATAATTATTTTCAAGCGCAGGTTGGAGGAGTATAATGGGAGGGAAGGTTTCTACGGTTTTTGAGTCGTCACGTATGAATTATAGATATCTTAATATTGATATTTTTGTAAATTGTACTTGCATGGTAGAGCTTTTGACGAGCCTTGAATGATAATAACTTCAATGCGATGTTATGGACATTATCCTCTGGAGGTAGTTTATGGATGGATTTTGGGGGTGGGGATTCACTCGGATGTCCTTTGATTGACCCTTGTGGCTTTTGTCATCCATGGCTGTTATTTTATGTTACCTCTGCGCTATTTACAAGAGCGGGGGCTATCACATTTAAGCTACTTGCAGGAGTGACACCTATCACCTCTAGGCTATTTGCAGGAACGAGGCCTATTACATTTAGAGTATTTGTGATCGATTCCTATTACCTCTAAGCTATTTGTAAGAGCATTGGCTATCTCCTCTACGCTATTTGAAAGGGTGAGGCCTATCACTCCTTGGCAATTTGCAGGAGCGAGGCCTATCACTCCCAGGCTGTTTTTTTTTTATCTTTGTGTCTATTTATACACACGCAGGGAGACGATGTGTAGACGAGGTGAATTGATTGGGAAGAACTTCATCTCCAACTCGATGAAGAGACATTTGGCCATAATCGAGTCGGAAACTGCATTCAATGGAACAAAGCAAGATGCTAAAGATTTGACATTATGTGTAATTAACCAAAGGACGGGAAAAGTCATCTTCCACAATGTACGTTTGTCGATATCAGTATTGTTGTTCTAAAGACTAGCGATTTATTGAGTAGCGAGTCCCAAATGTATTACCAAATATAACCTTCGAGATTTAAAATTTAGTTATAGGTCATTTAAAAAGGAGGGAAAAAAGTGAGATTTGATTGTAAATTCAGGGCATTCCTAAAGCTTTAATCCGTCATATTATTAGACCCCTCCAAAAGTTTTGGTTTATGTTTATTTAATTTTTATTTGTTTTTACAAATACCCTCTTTTCAATGTCTGCCATTAGGCCTAGAGCCCTAGATAGAACATTCACGTATTCTCGCGAACTTAGAATAACAAAGTAAAAATCGCCAGATCAGCTCAATTCTTGAATCAGGCGAGTAATTAATTTTGCAGTATAAATGAGCATAATCATATATCAAGAACTTAAAATTCTTCTCTTTCTAACGTGTTTTTGGGTTTTGTTTTTTTTGTAAGGTGAAATCTACCCATTTTATTGAAGCTTCTTTTGGGTCCCATATTTATTAGACAGCGGTTATATTAAATTTATTATTGCAATCAAAATCTATTGTAAACGTTATATTTAATTTTATATATTTCCAGGAATTTCCATTTTTTGAGTTGTACGCAGTGTGGCAAGATTTAGAACAGCATCTCTTTAACCTCTCCCCAGAAAGGATCGTTGCTCTACACATCGAAGGATATTCCATTAATGGATTAAGAAATGTCTCCAAATTAATTACAAATCTTGGCTCTTTACTGGTCTCCTATTTAGGACCCACTTCCTCGTGGACTTGGGTTTTTATTTCAGGTGGGAAAACAGTATTTGAGAAACTAGTAGATCATCCCCTAAAATCAACGGGACGAATAACATCGTCTCAGTGTGTCGTTTCACTTTGCGACAAACAATACATCCACTCAGAAGACAGGCAAGAAAAGAGGAGATGGCTATTTTGTGCTGAGAATGGGGTAATGAGTGATCTTTGCGATGAAAGTGAGCCTGCACCCATAAACTTTAGTTATTTAAAACCCTATGAAAATCCAGAGTTGATATCTGTACCAGTTATCATAACAGCCGGTAGGCGAGTTAGTTACTTGTATCAAAGTCTAAAATCATTTTTTAAGGCTGCGGGTGTTATTAAAGATAATTTTCACGTCATCCTTGGGACGAGATATTCTCCAGTTATTATTCTTTTGAAACTCTTAAACATCAAATATACGTATATAGCACCTTCGCATTATGGAAGATATGATTTTGCATCATTCTACTTCTATAGGGAGGTATATCGATTGGTTTCAATTCAATATCGTAATTCTGAATTCGCTATATTTCTCGAAGAAGATGTAGAGATTTCACGTGATTTTTTCATTTACATCAACCATACATTACCTCTTTTGCGCAAAGATCCAAGCCTGTATTGTGTTACAGGATATTCAACAACTGGGTTGAAGCGTATAGCCTTTGATGAGTCTGCGCTCCGACGAGCGTCCGTCCAAGTTGGGTGGGGCTACGCCATCACAATTTCCTTCGTTCAAGAAGCTTTGGCATTATGGCCAACAGATATTGACAATGACGCAGCACTATTTGACCAGTACATTTACGAAGATGTAAGAGAGAAAAGAGAATGCGTAATGCCAGAAGTAAGTCGTTCATTCCACTATGGCATTGGCCTCAACACAAATTTTCGTTTACAAGAAGTCAAAAATTCTGCTCCTTTAGCTTCGGGTGTGGGAGATATCAACTTCACAAACATCGACAAGTTACATATTTCTGTGTGGAAAAAAGACCTCCGCAAGGCAATATCAGAAGCAATTCCGACGCAAAATTGTCCCTGTATGAAAAACTACTTGCTAAACATTCCCTCAGGTTCTTACGTTATGTATTACAATTTCAGTTTGGCGGATAAAACAACTTATTTTAACTTTGCTCTACTTGGAAATTGCTTTAGAGCGTGGAGTTTCTCTGAACAGGGCCAGCATGATTCGGTGGCTATTGTGAAAGTATCTCCTAACAAGACATTCTACCTCGTTGGCGTACCTGAATCTTCTTATGGAAATTTGCGCCCAAAGAATTACACCGTGATTGATCTAAGATATGTATCATTGGAAGAAAAAAATGCATATATACAAACATATAATTATTTAAATACGTTGGTATTCTTAAACTTTAAACAATTTTCGTTGAAGGAAGCAACTCTTAATCTGTTTACCCATTTGATTAATTAGCCAATTTTTACGATAGCAACCGATGACGTTAAGTTGCTCCTGTCAAAGTCTACCAAACAGGCTAATAAATACCTGATTTTTTTAACTATGTCATCACCTGTTATGTTTATCTGTCTATCTGTCTGTATACGAGGTATCTCAAAAAGATAGTGGCGGATTTCGATGGGCCAAGGAAAAGTTTATTGGATTTTATGGCGGATCAAATCCGGAAGCGGATTTGGATAACTTATTCAGTTTCTTTAAAATTTTGAGAGTAGGCCCTTTTGTGACATTTGGCGCTCTAGTTCGAAATGTTATCGTGCCGAGAGAAACGCCATCTGGCGACACTCCCGAATTTTCAGGGGAGGGGGATTTAGGCCCAGAGATATATTAGGCGATTTGCTGGCGAGGCGCAACTAAATTTTCAATATAAAGCCAGTGACGAAAAATAATCCAATCATTTTTCTAAATCCACTTATTCAAAAAAACGTTTCGAGCTTGTGCGCTCATCTTCTGGTTCCTAGGAATATATGACAATTCATTAGCAATTTAGTAATAATGAGAAATATAACTTCAGATTACTTACATGAATTGATTGTAAATGTAGAGGGATTACAACATAAAGCCTCCTGGAGGTCCAGGCGGACGTATACATTAAAGTACCCCCCCCTCCTTCTTGCGGAGAGAGCAAGAGAACCGAGCCACATGTGGAGAGTTGTGGGAAGGTTAGCTGGTGAATAACCGTATAACTGCCTACCCTGTTTGATCTCCCCGCCGCATAGGTAATCGAAGCGAGCTGCTGTGCTAAGGTGACCGCCAAAGGCCCTTAAACAGCGCTCAAAAGATCCAATTATGTACGAGATCCGTAGGCCCGTGGTTAAATTGCCAAAAAGCGGTGCCAGTCAAAAGGAACACCAAGGATGGTGACGGTTGGTGGTGTCTCTAATTAACAAGCCAACTTGGGCACCGCGGTGCCACCCTCCTCTCCCCTCACTCTCCCCTCTGCGGCCTCGCCCCTTTTCCCTTAGATGGAGTGGTCGTCACCCTATAAATAAGCCCCTGGAAGAAAGAGAAGATTAGAATTCGAGGAGAGACGATAAAGGATCAGTTCGAGAAGATCGATATTTCCCCCAGTGCTGAATTAACATAGAACGTTAAGTTTTGTATAGGTACCAGAACGAACCATCCTTTACAGACTTAGAAGAAGTCTGACTGGATTACCATTCCTAGTGCCAAACCAGGAATTTCAGGAGCAAGAGAAGATTATTCGAGGAGAGACGATAAAGGATCAGTTGGAGAAGATCGATCCTTCCCCCAGTGTCGACTTAACTTAAAACGTCACGGTTTGTATCGGTACCAGACCGAACTATCCTGTACAGACTTAGAAGAAGTCTGACTGGATTACCATTCCTAGTGACAAACCAGAAATTTCGGCAGCAAGAGAAGAAGGATTATTTCGGTGCCAGCCCAAAGCATCCTGCACAGGCATAGTAAAAAGCTTAGCAGGACTAATATTCCTAGTACCAAACAGGAATTTCGCAAGTAAGATAATAGAAGAACCACTCACCCTCGAGGGACTCTCAAATTGCGATCTTAAAACCGAAGAATTAGACATCGGATTCCCTTACCTCCATCCCATCTCGAGGAAAATCTACCATCGGCCGCTCCAACACACTGAAGCGCGAGAAAAGCCATCTAGTGACATCCGGCAACCCCTGATCCTTTCTGTCATGTAAGTTTGAATGACCATTTATATTCGTATTGCATTAGTATGAGTTTATTACGGTACTCAAATTAACTGAAGTAGAACCCCGTCATATTTATTAGTAGGAGAGTGAAATTTAATTTGATGTTTAATGCTAATCTAAAAGAGTCACTTTAAAATAACTAATCGGCAATTGGGTTGTTTACGTGGAGCCTACTATATTTTGAGTTGGTCAAGAATAGATTCTGTAATAGGCCCCGTTTTAAGTATAGTTAACCTCGTTAAACCTATTAGGTGAATATAAATATTTTTAGTGGGTTTTTTTTTAGTTAATTGATAAATTTGAAATATATGTTTATTTTAGGATAATTCTGGTGTTTCAATGGATCCTTTACGTGTTTAACGGGCTCTCTCCTTAAAACGGATTAAACGCTGTGACACTCTCTCCACAATGAGGTAATTAAAAAGTCCACTCAGCCAATATTGAAGTATTGTTGTCTTTCGTAATTAATAGGAGCAGACTGGCTTCCTTAAAACAACAAATACAATACGATTATACGACAGTAATAACTGTGGAAATTAGGGTGAATGCTTAATTCACTCTATGCAATTTAAATAAATAATACTGCAAAGTTATGATATACAAAAGGTTTTTTGGTAACTATAGTGAAGAACACACCTTAACACTAAGCGGTGAAATATTTCAGACTGACGAATATTTGAACAATATTATTTAGTATCGTTTGGTAGGTTGTTGTTTTTACAGAACATGAAGAGGAACTGACGAATTATCTGAATTAAGAAGTTTTAAAGATTTAATATATATTGATTCTGCGATCCTGAGTGTGGTCGGACATTTATTGCTGGCTAATAACTTTAAAATCATAGCCAGCAATAAATGTGAAGTGTGGTGGCATAAACCAATGTATGTATTTGTGTGGCACCCTTCAAGGGCACGACGAACCCCCCCAGAGTGTCTGTCCAACGCCTAAAGAGAGGCTTGAGTTGAGCCTTCGTGGTACGCTGAAAGGAGTCAGAAGAGGCAGATTCAGAACGAGGGGTTATCAGGGGCTGGGGTAGGCTCAGTGCGGGAGATAAGGGGGGCGGGGGTGAGCATTTAAGGTCTTATACGTAAGAAGGGGGACCTTGATTCCTTTATCGAATGGACAGTTCGCGAGTCAAGGGGGATGCATGAGAGAAACGTCACCGGCCTATAAAAACATCGGCCGCGAAGTTTTGAACACGTTGAAAGGGTGGAATAGAGGTAGTATATAGATGTGCGAGACGTGTTAGAGTAATCGAGTCAGTGGGGTAACGAAAGCATAAATGGCAATCTCGAAACCATGGCAATTCAAGGTGGGAGCGGATATGGCTAAGATTACGGAGAAAGGAATTGCTCATTTGTAACAGAGACGTTGAGAGATAATTGACTATCAAAATTGCCCTTTATAGTTATAACTTTATCAACTTTGGTTGTCATTATTGAGTTTCAAACGAATTTGGAGAGGAGATATATATTTGATTGTCATCGGCGACTCAGAAGAGGAGGAGAACAAAACTAATATGAATCAGGAAGGACCAGGACCGAGCCTGCGGAACACCATAACAAACCTCCAACGGTTATACCATGTTGAAAGCACCGCTTCTCGTCCGCTCACTGAAGCTAAGCAACATTGGGCCTTGTTAGTACTTGGATGGAAAATCTCCTGGGAACACTAGGTGCTGTTGGCTATTTTTTTAGGGAAGAAGGTCGAGAAAATGGCAAGGCGACAGAGGGGAAGGGGATACGGTGGCTATGAGTTTCACTGGTATACTTCATAAGGGTCATGTATGTTTAAATAGCAAGAATGTATAGATGGGAGGCTGCCTCCATCTTCGTGCTTCCAACTCGGGAAGCACGAAGACGTCTTTCACAGGCTCTTCTCTTTCTTTGCATTCAGAAGTGAGCTGGAGCACCCTGGGTAAGAGGAGGTGGCGAAAAGGGAAGCATGGAGATATGTTTGGTGGAAAAAAAAAGAAAAGATAAAACAGAATTTGAACAGGAAATGGCCAATGTGAAAACCCTTTCAAAAAACAAAAGTTTGGAAGATTAGTATGAACATCCTCCTCAAAACAAATGCTAAAACATCAATGTGAACGTCAAATCAAACACGAAAGTTTGAAGGGGCAAAGTTCTGAACAGTCCACTCAAAAACCAATGTTTGATTCTTCCGTAAGAGCACCGTCTCGAAAACGGACTTCCAGACGAAAGGTAATTGTGAACGACTTCTCAGAAATAAACAATTGAGGGATCAATGGGAACGTTCACCTAAACTAACGTGTAAATGATCTATATAAACGTTAGGGACCAAAGTGAACGTCATCTGAAACTAAATGTTTGAAGGATCGATGTAAACAACCTGTCTCTCTCTCCAAAAAAAAAAAATCAAGTATTTTGAACGGATTATTATTTGGATGAGTCCAAATTCGTTAAATCTTTGCGTAATTTTCAAATTGAGCGCAATTTGGGCATAGAAACGGCGCGGGTGGACCTTCAAATTTCCATTTTACGAAGTTCTCTTCTTCAACTCGAGAGTTTGTTTTGTTGTCACTCATTTAACAGCAAGAAACGAGGTCATCTACCCCCCACCCCCACCCCAAATGTAGGAAGAGATCGATAAAGAAAGTGCGTAGGAAGAGAAAACGCTTGGAAGATTCACTTGCAGTCGATGAGGGCTGGACTGCTCGCAATCTTCTAAATGTCAGCTACTGCATCGTTCCACATGCTGCACCCTCCTATCTCCTTGTGTTATTTTGGGGGAGGGGGATTACTTCGTCTCTACAACTGGGTCAAATTCATCTCTTGAGGCCGCTCTCTTTTGCAGGAGTTTCTTTAGTTTTCTTCCAGTGGAAGAATTCATATTTTGCCGCGATTTTTTGTTAGATGGTCATCTAGCGACTGCTTTCTAGGGCATAAGTCGCCGTAATTACGCTACAGCCTAATGCTAGGCTAGATTAACAAAAAAAAACACAAAAAAAAATCAAACAACAAACAGACAAAAAACAAAACAAAAGCAAAGAAACGAGCCCCTTCCCCTTAACTCCGGTTGGGGGAGGGGGTAACAAGCCTTCATTCATCCCGTCATTTTCTCTTCCCAATGCCTTCCTCAACTATCTTTCTTTTCCTTATTTATCCTTTTAAGCACCTCCAAGGGGGGGCAACTTTGCTGCAGCTGACATCTGCCAGATTGTGTGCCGTCTAGACTTCAACACCCTCAGTGTCTGCATTATGATCTGCAGCTATATATCTTCCGCACATTTATATTTCCTCTATCTTCATTATTTTCTTTTCACTTCTCTCCGAACACACTTGTTGCAGGAGATGCCCTCGTTGGTTTTCACTTTAGGTTAAAAAATAATGTTCTCTCGGTTCACTCGTTTCTCTCTTCTTTTCATCTTCTCATATTTTTCCAGCGAATGAGCAACACCCTCATTGGATTACATTCGTTTAATTTCGTAAGAGGGTGATAGACTAATGCAGAATAAAGGGTCTGTCAAAGTTAGGTTAGTTTCAATAGTTGTCTAAGTTAATTTTCCATTTATTATATTCATTATTGAAATAATTGAACATATTTAATACCGTAATTAAGTTTGTTGTTTTAAATTATAATTAATAGGATTCATTACATAATAAACTTGGCCTCTATAAACATTAAACAACATTTCACTGGGACAAGCGTACCAATTCTGCGTGATTAGCGAAAAGGAGGCGGTTTCGGAGATCCTTTCGTTTACATATGGGCGAAGAGGCAAGAATAAATGGTGCCCAGAGCCTTCAAGTGCACAAGCACAAGCACAAGCTAGCGAAGGATTCCATGAGTACAATGACTGATAAAGGAGGAAAAATTGAAGGTAATTCACGCAACATCGAGATTCTAAATAGGTAAAATGAGACCCAGTTCTTTTGGAAAAATTATTCAGAAGACGGTGTTTCGAAAGTCGCCCGCTTCCATCTTCAGTCCAAGAACAATGATAGCAGAAGGATAGTCAGAGTGTTATAGATATCGGCCGCCAGGAACCTTTCCCCGCTCCTGAGGAGGGGGGGGGGAGAAAGGTAACCCAAGGTCGACGCCTCTTCAGTGTTCCCGCAACGCCTTCACCGGGCCTAAGTGTCTCCTGGTTTCTGGTGAAAGAGGGATATTTTGAGAGGAGAAAAGATGGGAGGAGCAGGTGGAGGGATGAAGGTGGGTGAAGTGAGGAAAGATAGATCGAGGTGAGAAGTTGATCTAAGTTGACCTTCTTCTGTTAGAGGATAGAAGAATAGAATGGAATAGTTCCAGGGTTTGGATCTACTGATTAACGTGGATTCCAAACTACGTGTACCTCTTTCTCTAGTCATTCTAATTCTTTTAATTTCTCTTTCATTCACGTGTATATTGCAGCATTCATGCCGTTGGTTGCATTTTTGTACTGAGCTATTTCCTTCAATGCGTGATATTTCTAGTGTCTGTTTGTGTCGTGTTTGTTTATCTGTGTCGGATTTCACTGACACTTCTTATTGTTTAATACTTAGCACATTTTTATTAGTATCATTCACTTTTTTTGTGCTGCTTTTTAAATATCAAATGGATAGGCTTTATATAAGAGCAGTTTTAAACATTCACAAAATGAAAACAAGAAATCTTCTGATTGACTATTTTTAACAATGTTCAGATTGAGAGTATATAAGTATATATGCTCAAAATATGAATATTTTAACATTTGTTTTAGCCAATCAGAATTCAAGAACTGGTCCTATATAAAGCTTGACCCTTCGACCTTTGCTATCATTATTCTTCCACTGCGTCGATTTTTTTCAGGAAGAAAAAATGTTTTTTTGCCTGGATATTACCATCGATTCTCTTAATCTGACGCATAACCTAGTGGAGATCTATAATTTAACGAGAGGTTCAAACCACGGGCAAATGCAGCATATATCAGACTGCGCAACATTATCCCGTATCGAACTCACACAGGTGAATAATCAGACCCATTGTACCTAAACTTCGCTTACAGCAGAAAGTGTGTTTTTCATTCGTTTTTTTTTTGTAAGTCGAGGAAGAAATTATAAATCACATAATCCAACTGGGATTATTTTCCACAGAGATGAAACTGAGGGGGAAATAGAAGAATCAAAGCTAAATTGAAGGGTCAGAATAGGGCATTAAAATGTCCTCGAACAGCCTTGTACACAAACAAGGCACTCAAAAGTATAAAACTGCCTCACCGACCAGTAGATCTGACAGGTACTTATAATTGCTTTTCTTCAGTGGCAAAGGCCAGTAATATCTTGCCCTTAATTTCGCTTGCCGTCGAAGGATTCCAGTCTCACAGATCCTGAAATCTACTAAGTTCAGGTCAAATTCCAGAAATATTTTTAGTCTAAAATGAATTATGGCTCTCTGTTAATTTTCACAATAAGAACAGGGCCTTGTTTCCAACAATTTTCAACCTGATGGGGTAGAGCATTAAGGTATATTACGTGTAAAACACTTCGTGCATTTCTAGACAACATGTAGCGTTGCGAGTCCGAACTGTCTTTTTCGGCTCAGGAATTAGCCGAATTGATTAAACTACCTTCCCACTGATCTCAGTGACGCGGGGTCAGTGGTTCGAATTTTGTCTCGTCACCGATCGCAATATTCTTTCTTTTCCAACGGGTCATTTCCTTTTCTATATACACCTTTCTGCTTAAAACGTTTCCTCGATCTAGTGGGCTCTTTGGATGGGCGGAAGAGGCACTCTAGCTAGGCTCCCTTGGCAACCTGGTCCACTCGTTTTTTTGTGGAACCCGTCTTTGAGTGCCTTACGGCTAAATTTAGAAATTTAATGAATGTGATACTACGGCTAAACGTATTCGACAAATTGTGAAAATCGCTTAGACACATTTATCATCCAAGAGATTGACTCTGTTGAGCTTAGATACCAAATATAAGCATTTAAAAGCCTTTTAGGTAGATTTTGTAAACCTCTACATCTTCCATATATATGAGTTTAGAGTTAAAATTGTAAGAAGACTTTGTGGGCACCAAGAATATACAACAAATTTCAGTGTGAAGAAAAAAATATAGATCTCATGTGCATTTTATTATGAAGTTGTGTGTGCTGAATTCAAATTTGATAACAAAACTTTCCCATCACGAAATATTTTCTTGTAAATTTCCGATTTAATAATTATCCAATTTTTGCCGATTTCCACGATACCATAAGTGTATTTCGCTCCCAAAGTCAGATTAAATGTGTCTATTGTAATTAATTCAGGAATATATAATGAATCAACAGGTTTATTAGCATTATATAATGTATTAACCTACATTTTAGTATTTACTTCTTCGTTTGTAAGACGTCTCAGGTGTGTCACGCTTCAGGTTCCAGCAGAAGTCCACCAACATAGCAGGGCTTCATTTTCCCTGATACCTGTTTTCCATTGACGCTATATTTTGATGGAACCTCTCTCCATGTTCATCACTCAAATCTCCTGCATTCTCTGGGAAGAAGGACAGATGAGAATGAAGAAACTATAACTTCAGTGATATATTGCATCCGAGATCTTGGTAGCACTTGATTAGGCTTTCCACTATACGCTCTCGCTGGGCCCCTTGGTGCTTTCACAGAAGTCCTTTACATACAACTTTGAATGTATGCCAGGCCGCTAGCTCAGTTTCATCTATTATCGCCTCGAAGTCCTCATCAACTATAAGTTGACAAATCTGAGGGCCTATGAATATGCTTTCTTTACTCTTGGCATCACTTATTTTAAGGAAGATGGCTTTGAGGTACTGGAAACATGACTTGTTATGTTGCAGTGCTTTGGTAAATTTGTTCATTAGGCCTAGTTTTGTATGCAGTGGTGGCAAAATGATTTTTTCCTTCTTAAGTAGTGGCTCATGAGTTACATTATGGCATCCAGGCGTCATAGTTTCTCGAGGTGACCATTCTGAGCGTACATAATGTTCCGATCTGGACTAACTGCCCCATTTGCAAAGGAAGCACATTGTCGTGGAATAGGTTTCTATATACCATACATATATCTATTATATTCGATTTTAGAGTGCGCGGGGTTTTTTTTTAATACTTTTTGGTCGGCCGGGTCATATTATGAGGTCAAATTCTCGTAAGAGAGGGCTAATCCAATAGAACTACTTTGATTCCTTATTGGCCGAGTTGTTTAAGTCTCACTTAGTTACAGGGCAACTACACGCCTATGATGAGCTCAAAAGTTGAAAGCAAAGGAGTCGGCAAAACTAGACTTTAATAATTATAAATAATTTAGGTTAAAATGGTACAAAATGGGAATATATACAATTAGATAAATCGTTAAATTGGTCAACGGGCAAGTAATGAAATTAGGTATTTAAATGAATTAAAATGGGTTGGCAGGACGGGATTAAAATTGGGTTTTACTCGGTGACTTAGTAAACACAAAATGATAATGGGGGAACGGTAGGCGGCAATTATAAAATTGGGGGAGCTAAAATATTTATTATGATACCTTGTACAAATGAAGGGGGAAGACGATGGTCGTGTCTGGCGAAGGGGGGGGGGATAGAAGTTGAGTTCACTTCGACAGGGCCCAGGGTCAACTTGCTCGGAGTTGAAATATTCCTTTGAGATGATGGTGGGGGAGGGGGCAGAGCATTAAAGAGTGGAGGCTGTGAATTCTTCCTATAGAATTCCTTCGAAGAAAATGGAGAGTAAGTTTCTTCTGAGACGTCAAAAAGAGGATTGATTTGAGACTGTGTGTAATTAAGGGGTTTTACGCGAAGACCAATCTTCAATGAAGCCTTTGAGACAAGAAACTTGGGTTCTTCTTTGGAGATAGAGTCGTTGCACGGGGCACGGAGTCAGACGGGTGTTCTTTACGGGGAGAGGATTCTTGACTAATCCAGGTAGAGGATACTTGACTTATCCAGGGTGGATATTTGACTTATCCCGCAGAGTCCTTGCCTTCAGCGTACGACGACCCGAATCGAGGAGTAGAATCGTCTTTTCGACGTGAGCTTTTCTCGCACAATTTCTTCGGTTCCTGGCGACACGGGTAAATATGCACGCCTGGAGTGAGGGAGCTTACTCCATAGAAAAGGGGGGACTATCATCCATCGTTTAAGTAATGCGAATGAGGCCTCGGCTGGCGTTTGCCTCAGGCGATCCCTGCATGGCTGGAAAGGGAGGAAGGTCGCGATAGAGTCTCTCCTTGGGTAAATACCCGGGCTGATAAGGGCTGCATTCCTCAACCCGCACCTGTCGTTTTTCACGCTTTTAAACTTGGAAAAATGCTTCTAAGCGGTAACGAGGTCCATCACGTGGAGGCAATGCTTAAAAAAAACGTTATTTTTACCATCACGTGCTTGTTCCCTCACACACATAAACTTGAGTTTCCAGTTTGTAGCCCATTAAGTAGGGCTACTACTTTCAAGTCCGTACAAATTATCCACTCATGTTCCTTGTAATTTATGGGGTCTAGAATATAGCAAGGTTCTCAAATATCCCCCTGAAAATGACCCAGTGAGCAACTGGAACTGAAAGTATGGTTTTCCCAATGTGCAATAGAACCGCTCCTATGCTGTAAAGGGATGCTGCATATCTGAATAACCTCCATTCATTTGGTTCGTAAGTCAGATCAAGGGCATTGAATAGGCCTCTGATATCATTACAATAAGTCAAGTTGTTTTCAAAAGTGAAGAATTGTTGTAGATCTGCAGAACGATTCCTAATTACTCTAATTCGAGCATGTTCATCCAACAGGTTCCATTGCTGCAGATGTGAGGCTAGGGGTTCATTCTGTTGCTTGAGATTCTGAATCATTTTAGTTGCTCATGTCATCGTTAGGTAGTTCAGAGAGCGTCTATGGTACAGGAATAGCACTTGAATGTCGAACTAGGCGAATAACAGACTGAAGATCTCGATACATGATAGATTTCCTACCTTTTCTGTTGCGACCTGCAGTGAAATAAAATAAAATCAGACTAAAGTGGATATTACTGGCAGTTATCATTGCAGAAATAGTGGAAGTACAACATATTATGTATTTTGATCTTTTTAATTGATAAATCTCTTGAAAATATATCGATGACCAGGAAAGAAAACACATTGAATACCCACCTTTAATATCTGTTAAGCATAAATAGCAATCCGTTGAATGGTCCTTTGGCTCCCTCCAGACCATTAGTACGCCAAACATGAGGCCAGGCCCTTTGCCTTTCACCCAGGCAGAAAGAGAACTTGTACACCTGACAAAACATATGTGAGATACCCATCGTTTGTCCTGGTCACCCGCTTTACATCCAAAGTACAGCTCCTAAATTTCTTCACATGTTTAGTCAATTGTCTCTTGTATTGTCTTAATGTAAATGATCCACGTATATAACAGAAACTGTCTGGGCAATTTTGCATTTATTGTTTATTGGGGCGCTTCTCTCCAATTCGTGCCTAGCACTTATATTTTAAGAATCTTACATAGTTATTTAAAACAGGTTTTCACCGGTTTTTAAAACCCGGTTTACAACACTAGTGTACACAAAGTGCAACGAAACTACATCGGGAATAGCGATGTTATGTTACTAACCATGTCGCAGTGTAACGAAATTACATCGGGACTAGCGATGTTGTGTTACAACCGTGTACATACAGTGTAGCGAAACTACATTTGGCCCAGCCCAATGTAAGTGACAACTTAAATTATTCTGTTGGATTCAATCTTGATTAATGCTTTTGAATTAATCATTTACATCTAAGGTAATATAATTTGCATGATATTTGGATCAAAATTTGGGAAAAATTCAGTTACGATAAATTTCAACAATGAAAAAAATAAAGAAAATAGTAATAGAATAGAATAAATAATATACAGAAATGGTAAAACACGGTCGCAATCAGATTCGGAGGTTGATGGGCGAAGCCAGGTCACTCTCAGAACCTGACCTCTGCGCGGATGGGGCGAGCGCGACTATCTTTTATCTTCGTTACTCGAGAAGCGTCGTATAACCCCCGACCCTCAAGAAAAGAGAGAGTAGTCTAGAGCTGCCAACCATTGATACCCGAGCTCAATCAGACAGGTACCTGTAAGAAAGGGAGCTCATTCCGACTTTATTTCCGATCAGGTCTCCCGTTGGATTACCCTTAAAGTCCAGAACGCAGCCAAAGGATCTCCCCCCTTCTACCATCTCCTTCGTTACCCTTACGACCACACATCCATTTCTGGTCAGCTCCAAGCTCCGTATCTGAGTACAATTTTCGTCTTAAAGAAGATATTCGTCCCCTATTAAAGAGAAGCGACCCGCTCCTCTTCCCTTGCACAGGATTTTCACTAAGTTAAAATGAGAGAAGTGATCGATTTCAGTTAGGGCGAAGCCTGGTAGAGGTGGCGCCAACACACTGCGACTACCACCAACGAGGACTTTGAGCGAGGACTTGGATAAGTCCTTAGGGAAGAGTAAGAGTGACCGACACTAGCCTGAGTCAAGACTCATAATTCCAAGGCTCACCAAAGGAGTGCCATTTTGCCGTTGTAATTCTGAATATGTCCGTCGTTATCCAGGCCAGGGTCTTAAGTTCAAGCTTTTTAAGGCTGGTGACCCAAGGCAAGTCTCAGCAACATGATTCAGATATCATTTTAATCAAATTATGTGGCCAAAATGTGCATACGTTCACATAACAAATAAGAGAGAGTGCTCGGGGAAAAAGAATATGCGGAACAATGTGAGAGATGTGGAGGGAGGGAGGCGACCGCATAGTGTTTCCTGCGAGAGAATCCAGATTCGCTCTGGCACATTGAAGCTTGTCTTCGATAATGACACCTTTGGTTCGTGCGAAAGGTTTTCCTTAGGCGCGATTTTCCCACACAGGGGGGCAGTCTCGAGCTGAGAATAGTTCTCCAAAGGTGGTTCCCCGGAATTGGGGAAGCGGAACCTCCAGACCCCATCGCACAACACCCATATTCCCTTGTTGCTCCAAATCGTGTTCTCCCACGGGACGCCGGTAGGAGAAAAGCCAATATTCATCAAAAGCAGCCACGTTGCAAAGCTTTTCGCATGAGACCACCGATTTCCCGGACCGAGAAGTCGACCGAGTCTTTTCAGCAATTTTTTTTGCGCTCAAGAATTTAAAGTGAAATCCAACAAGGGCATCTGCAGAAGGTATGTATGGAAATTGGTGAAGTTAGAATGAGTGAAAATATGTGGGAGATATACGCAGATGTTCCTACAGGTATTGAAGTTGGGAGGGAACGGATTCACAGCAGGGATCATGACTCAAATCGCTGATGCACTGAATCCATCGAAAAAGTTCCCCCATTGGTCACGGCAGGGATAGTCTTCTGACCATTCTCACATCGGTGTCACTGGGGTCTTCTCCTAGCTTTATCACTAATCATCATCATCATCATCATTAACTATAATTTAAGAAGGGGATTTTTTGAGTATTTGAATAATAATATTATCTTAGTTTGGTTATGACTTATGTTTTTTATCAAAGTTATTTCTAATTTTCTTCTTTTTCTATAACTATATTTTAGCAACGTGATATTTTGAAAGGGGGAAAATTTAGTTTAGAGTTCCTTTTTAAAATTATTATAAGTTCAGAAAATTTATAAAAAATTAACCATGGCTTCTTTTTTTTAGATTTTAAATTTTAATCTTAGTAGCTTCGAATCTTTCTGTGAAGCGAAATTCCTTTGATGGTTTCACCTTTCTCCGCAAGCCAGTTCTTACGTGACTCGTGAGTTCACAAGGTGTCTTCAAGGGCACACCAACCCGGGAGGCAAGTGCGTAATAAATTCTGCTTGTGAGCACAATGTTGACAGGGTGTGTATCCAATTACATGTATATGCACATACGTGACCGCTTCGGGCCATATTAAAGTATTTTCGGTGTCTTCTAATATTTGACCCACCCCTTACCTTTCGCTAATTTATGTGTACGATCGCTGGCACTTATTCCATGCATAATTAATTGTATCGATTTTATTCAAATTGTGTAAGAAAATAAATGGTAAATCGTAACCAATTTTATCACTCATTCTTTGGATAGAAAAAGGCTTAGTTATTATCGCACGCATTCCATCTGTTTGTAGGGGCCAACAGATGTCGGAAGGGCACAATCCTAACCTAAGCTATTTGCACTCTTCTCCCAGGTCCTTGAGACAATTGTGTATGTTTGTTACGTCGTATTTCGTAAATGCCACGCGTTCGCGTCGTGTTTCCACGTTTCGTCATAGAGCAGACAGTAAATTCCTGCCTCAAGACGGTCTCAATTTCCCTCTCAAACAAACAAACAAACAATTTATTGGCGCCTACAGGGAGCCACAAAGGCTCCTTCATGGTAGGCCTAGAAGTGTGATTAGGCAATGCGTCCCTTTTCGTGGGAATTTTGTACACACGATTTCAATGAAAACAAAGTCTTAAATTAAAACTTAAATTACAGGGCAAAAAAGGACAAATACTAATTTAACAATAAACTAAATAATAAACAAACTAAATAAGCTAACACTATTCACTTGGGAGGTTACCCACTGTGACTGGTCAGCGCGGTGGGGAACGGGTAGGTGGAGCTCGTAGCCATGACGACAGACAGTCCACCTAAGAGAAGAAAAAACTCTTGATTTCAAAACCTTGGAGCCACAGGCATAATTGCGTCTTCCAGAAGATCATCTGTAAGAATAAGGCATAAAAGGTAAAACAATCAAGGTCATACTGAGGTGCCCCAAGGGATGCCCACTTGCGTGCGGGATCCCAGCTCACAACCAACAACTTAAAAAAATAAAATATTATGGAGGTGCTCCCACCCCTACTCCCAAGCCTTTATCAAACCACAATTTAGTGGGGAGGTCTCAACTCGCACTACTAGGGACAAGAGGTAGCTACCCTGCTTGTTCACGGTACCGGTGCAGAAGGGCGGATGAAGCTTCTCCGCACAGGCGTCGCAGAAAGGGGAGCTCTCCATCACATCACACGGGGTCCCACGCCTGTGTCAGTTTCGGAGACAACAGAAAATAATTGAATGACGTCAAGGAATTAAAGAATAATGTAGGGTCTCCTGAGAAACCAGACGGATTGGGAGGGAAGGGGGGAGTCAAACCTTGTTAGAGGCGGAGCTGTCCGAGGGAGGCTCCGGAAATGTTAAAGGGGAAACAACATTAACAAGTTAGAGTGGCGGGAAGGGGGCACCTCCACCAGTTGAAGTTAGGTTGTTTGTAAGCCTGGTCCACTCCAACACCAAGGTAGGGCGAGGTTTCACGAAATGGAATGTTGTCCTCAATTTTTTTTTAACGTTTGTGAAAGCAAAAAATCCAAAAGTTGGAAAATGAAGAAAAATCTTAGTGGGGGCTGAGTACATGCCTCATCCACCTGTACCTGCCTATCCGGCCTCAAAATTGGAGCCTTTTCAGGTGCCCATCTCTTGTGGCGTTCAAGAATGATGTCCGTGCCTGTGCGACCGGAAGTTACCCAGAGTACGGTCGATCCCCAAGGGCTGCAGCTCCCTACTGAGCAGCCAGTGAAGCGGGTACGACAGAGTGAATCACTTAGTTGTCGACAATCCGGCGGGCAGGATCTGAAGGTCTTTCATGTGACAAATCAGGAGAAAGGACCCGAGGCTTTCCGTTGGCCTGGCATGAGGTAGCTAGTTAGGCCCTTAAACCTAGATAGAGGAAATAAAGAGGGGGTACTATTAAGGAAAAAAGGCCCGATTGACGCACAGTAAAAAGCACCAGGTTTCACAGGCAGTGTCAAATAGTTCAAGGCAATTTAGTGAGCCAGACCTGAAGAACTTTCCTATAGACACTTTGCGACGAAAACCTCCCTCTCATCCAGGTACCAAGTGCAGTAGAATAGAATGGGTACTCTTACCCCCTCTGCGAGGGCGAATGTTAAAGATATCTGGTAAAAGTGGAACAATGTGACGAATTGGTGATGTCCTATGGTAGAAGATGTGTTCAAGTCATTCAGAACGCCGGCCTGCATACTTCTTATTAGCCTTTTATTCCATTGTTTATGTTTTTTTTATCTAGTTTGGGACTTTTCCTTTCTTCAAATTTACTTTACTTTCCCTATGAATTTCATGTTTGTTTCTCTATGAAATGAATTTGGACACTTTCAGAGCTGAATATCAAAAGAAAATTTGTGTAATTTACATGGAACTAGTGTATTTTCAAGAAAATATAGATTTTGGTATTTTGTTCTCTAGGTTTAACTTACAGTGGGCTCCATCCAAAGGGGCTGTCTATCGTCCATGTCCCCGGCACGACGAAACTCCGCCTCATCGAAACCGACTGGCGTTGAAAGGTACAATGGACGAGAGAATACCTCCTATGCGAGTGGAGCTGGACTGTTAACCCCTGGGTGGGGCCATGTAGAGGCATTGCACACCCGAAGGCCCAGTCCTTACCACGTAATGTGGAGTCGTCAAACCTTTGTCACCAAGAAAAGGATACGGGGTCGACTAATTCAACCTGACCTCTTGAAGGCAAAAAAAATAAAAAAAGAACGGGAGAGAAGTCTCTGCAATTCCTCGCAGTTAACCCGGAGTCAACGCAGAGTCAATAGTAGTTTAACCCAAGGAAATATCCTTTCTCATCTATCTTCAAGGGGCTATCGGAACCTTCATTGAGCAAGTGGTCTTCAGTGGAATGGATAAAGACCCTCAGAGACAGACCTCCGGAGGCTCAGCTACAGAAACAGCCGATGGCCCTGTTACTTTGGATGGATTACAAGAAAAGACTTTGATTGACACGTGAGCCTTTCTCTTTTCCTGTCTCCAGTCTTACATCCTTTGGGAAGACCAACTTGCCATTGCGCCCAGAACTGATTCAGCCACTGGCAAGGAAGCCTAACTTCCAATTGGTGCCCTCTTTTCTAGATGTAGGCTTTGAATTGCCCATCGGTGACAAAAACTCTGGGTCCACGCGGGGGGCCTCGGTGTTGGCCAAAACAGGGTTGCTTTTAATTGTAAAGCTCTTATCTGGCCGCCGCCGACAAAGGCGCACCCACAAACGAGGGTGCAGGTGTAGAATTATTTTTACTATAAACTGATCAATAATAAATGTATGTAACATTAGGGTTCTATTATAGCAATGCCCTCTGGGCATTCCTATAATAAAATTCTCCTGGGAAACTTAAATATATTATTAATACATTTTTTTTAAGTTTCCTAGGAGGATTTTATTATAAGAATGCCAAGGGGGCATTGCTATAATATAAATAGACAAAAATAACAAATACATAAAAAAGAAAAACAATTAGAGGCCCGTTTCCTCGTCTCATGGCCGTCCGGTAGTTATTCAGTGACCCAAATGCGCAGCCAACAATAATTTTTTTTTAAAAATAGTATCGATGAAGCCCGCTTCCTCTAAAACTCTATCACCCTACAACCTGATGAGCAAGATCCAGCCCTCAATAAAAGGGAAATGTGGTAGTAGCCTCGCTCGTCTGGGTGCTAAAAAATGTCGAATGTAGTGGCACAGAGCTCCACCAGACTGAGACATTCGAGGAAAATATGGCATAGAGTCTGAGGTATGAAGTAGCCTTCGCAGAAAGGTTGCAAGGGGCACTCCATTCGACGACGTTGCGTCCCGTGTGTGATAGATTCGGAGATAACTGAAAATAACTTGAGATCGTTGAGAAATTGAGAGATATGTTCCCTGGAAAAAGTCGCGATGCAGTGGTGCGCAACTTGAAATTCCTACAAGCTGTCTTGCATCCTTTTTGCAATGTAGCCCGTAGGACTGGTTTAATGTGTGGTATATATATTCAGTGGAAAAGATTTAAACGCCGGGCGATCGCTAATCTGTGCAGAAAGCTTGGCCTATTGATCAAGGCGCTTAATCCTAATACCCGTACATGTACAAGAGTGGCATCTTATGCCAGACCATATGCACTACTGACCCGTGAGATAGATCAAACTATTAAAGAGGTTTTCTAGCTTTAAGCCCGAAAGGTCCAGAGTTTGATTGGCGTCTCTTACCCTTGCGATATGTACCGTCTAGATCAGCCACGGAATCAGAAGAGTTTTAACCAACATTTCTTACCGTGCTATGGACTCTGCCAGACTTAAAGCGAGTGGCATCTTCCCTGCGTCAGCAAAAATGTTCCCTGCCTTGGACGTGAGAAAGGCACCGCTCGCGAACCGGAGACCAGCCTGGTAGACTGAATCCAATATTTGCAGCAGACACTCGGATGCGCTGAAATAAATCTCACACGTAGTAAAATTTTGAGCACAAAGAAACGTTGGAACAAAAGTAATGTAGCCCTACCAACACTCTATATGCTGAATATCACAGAGCGGAGAATCTCAATGGCAAGGTTAATAAAGAGATCCTAAGCCTCTGAAAGTGTGCCTCGCAGGTGAGGCGTCACTCGAATACAAGTCCAAGGAAACTGTGTGAGCCCACGATGTCTAACGTCTAAGGTAATCACATTTAGGAACAGGTCCTGGTCGAGGTGATGTCCGCGAGAGTGGTAGTAGTGCGGCATCTTGTTCTAAGCAAAATAATTCTAAAACTCATGCGTTTCAGCATAACTAGAAGTGTGGTTCATAACTGGTTGGAGTCATCGGTGCAGGATAGACATCTGAACTGTGGCAGGAGGGAGCAAGATCATCCATCGTCCGGCAGCACCGAGGTCATTATATTGATGCTTACGCAAAGAGAGTGACCTGAGGAAATCTTCCTGAAGAACACCCTCCTCTTGTTTCATGGGCCAGGAGATGAGTCCCTACGCAGAATCGACCATCTCGCCAACACTCAATATAGGGCGGTGTTCCATACCCCCACAGAATGGAGGGATTCAATTACACTGTATCGCCACTCGATATCAGACGCGTTCTACAAAAAAAACGGTGCTAAAATGCTGCCTACCTTCGAAGTAGAGTCTCGCAGATAGCACTCCACAGCTGAAGCTGAACATCCGAATTGTAACATAGAGAAGTAATAATGTATATAGATAGGCGACCCCGCTCTGTCGAGGAAATAAATTAACATACATTTACCACTTTCTGCCACAAATTGCACACACAAGAGGTAAGAGAAATTGGGAAACCCCCGACTACTCCCTCCTTCCCTTCCGAGGGTAGAAAGATCTCACCCAAGCCTGAGAAAGGCAAGCACGGTAGCCATTCGAAATGAATATGCGGAGTAAGTCTCCAACCAGATCCTATTGAACAAACCTAACGGAAAAGCCAAGCCTCGCTCACCTAATTGTAGAAGTATGGCATATGAGATATCGTCCAGACTAGGGATTGTATCCACGCATGCAGCAAGTAGTAGTGAGACTCACTTATTGTTTTTCCTCCACTGAAATCTCTAGTAAAATGTAAAAGATTTATGACTAACCTCTTTTTTCAAAAAGATATGAAGCGAAATGCATAGAGAAAGCAGGCTGTGATCCTTCACAATTCACACACTTTGGGGTGCACCAGAGAGACTGATAATGCACGCCCTAGGAATGGTGTAGGAAATTTTTGGTTGACACTTCTTTATACATTTACATGCTTGATATATATGTCCAAAGAGGTGAGGAAGGGGGGTTAATACCTCAGACTTTATGACATGAATTCTTCTAAATGGTAGTAATACCCAGAATGCACCAAATCATTTAGACTGTCCAAACAGAACGAGACCTAGACTGTTGTGGTTGATCTCGAGACTCCTCTCTCCTTTATCACTCGTCTAACTCTGAGCGTCTCCAGTTTGGCCACCTCTCTACAATGTCTTTACAGGGAGGGCTGAAACAATTTCTGTGTATAAACTACACCTTTAGTCAGGTTGAGGGTAGAATATGCAGTTATCCCCGTCTTCCCTCCCACCCCTCTTGAGTAAGCTCCGAGACCAGAAAGACCGGACTCGGCCCGGTTCCTCACCAAATCGACGACGGTCCTTCTCTTTTCCTAAGCTTCCCCCCCCCCCTCGTAACCCGGAAGATAGGGAACCATTTTTATTTTTTTGCTGCTTTTGGGTGTTGAGGGCGGAACTTCCGCAATCTGTTCTCTTCCCCTCCTGAATGTGCGCTGAGGTCAGACGGACGTATCTGGGATTAGTCCTTTGCTGAGATTTCGAAGAACCTTCCCGTTTTCGAACTCCTCTCCTCTAGAAGGAGAATACCCCTTGCGTTTTGTTTTTTAGTCCTTTTTCCTTGATTTGGGGATCTCGTTTCCCTTAATCCTTGACTACCTCCATAGGAGGACTGTTTGAAGTCAGCGGGGCTCTACCAGGCGCTGCGTCTGTCTTCACGGCCGAGCTGGTGGCAATACACCACTCGGTACGGGAGATTACGCGACGTGCCCGGTTCGGAGACCGGATTGTGATCTATAGCGACTCACAAAGCGCCCTGAGTGCTCTCGGGGCATTGGAATCTCCGCATCCCCTGGTTCGCGATATCCGTGACGCCACGGTTTTGGCGAGCCGGGCAGATGTCGAGATTATCTTCTGCTGGGTTCCTGGACATGTATGAATTGCGGGGAATGAGCGCGCCGATGAGGGCGCCAAAGAGTCCGCGAGGACTCTGCGACCGGACCAGCGTTTCGCTCTTCCTCACACCGACTACATGGCAGGAATACGGGCAGCTCTTCGGACTGCTTGGCAAAGAAGATGGGAGACGGTCGAAGGGAACTTAAAGTTGCGTGCCATTGCGCCGCGACTGTTCCCATGGACCTATCCCCCAATGCCGCGGCGGCTTCAGGTTGCTTTCTGTCGTCTCCGAATCGGACACACTCGTGTGACGCATCGCTATCTGATGGAGCGCTCGCCTGCGCCCTATTGCAACGACTGCGTCGTCCCCCAGACTGTTCGGCACATTCTTGTCGAATGTCCCAGTCTGGGTGATCTTCGCGCACGACACCTGTCCCGGTACCGGGATGGGTGGGGTCGCTACCGCCTGTCCCTTGTGCTCGGGACGAGTGCGTGTACTTTGACTGGTGGACTTATTGACTTTTTGGGGGAGGCCGGCCTTCTCCCTTTTATTTAACCCGATTTAATTGTTGTTGTTGTTTTTGTAATTGTTTTGTTATTGCTTTGTTATTGTTATTGTTATTTCTTTTTATTGTTTTCTGTTTAATTTTTTAAAGTAGCCTAAAACTAGGCTGTTTGTTTACGGCAACTTATGCCTTAGTCGGCAGTCGCCAGATAGCCCCTTAATTAAAAAAAAAATCCATAGGAGGACTTTGCTACTTTTGGCGTTGTCACGATAAAGCCAGTATTAGAATCCCACTCACTTGGAATGGGTTCCCAATTGGGCTATTCCAAGTCGAAGTGTCCAGGTTCCAATCTGTTTTCCCCCGGAGAGATCCCTCTTGCCATGTCCATTTCGGAGCTTCCAAGTCGTTGTCGGAGGGTAGCACACATGGAACTCTGTCACCAATTTCCAGGAATCTCATAATTCTAGAATAAGCAGTCTGGGGCTGGCTCCAGAGGGATCTGCTACCGAGTGTCCCTCTCAGGGGATTCTAACCAACTCCAGGTTGCTTTGGGGACGGGAGTAGACTGTTTTCTGCCTGTCTACTCATGGGGAAGAACACCTAAGACCTAATATGGGGGACACCTCACCTTCGCACTTGAACCGCTTGTGGGTGGTTCTCAGAGAGGAGAATGTATGTATAGGGAAAACCCCCTTTGCTGGGGGAAGTTATGGGGAACCTCCTTCACCGTAAGAAATTAGGTTTGGGTTTATATATTTTTTCGTTTTCAGGGTAGGGAATCAATGTCCATTTTCTGGCGTAGGCGCATAGGATGCTGGCTGAATCGACTGGCAGCTGGATGATGTGGAAGGCACCTTTCACAGTCGGTGATTAAACGTTTCGCGGCGTGGTGTGCCCCTCGAGATGGGCGCAAACTATAGAAAAGAAAAGAAAGATGGAGGCAGTAGTTTGGGAAAAGGGGGGAACATTCAGGCATGTAATATCACTAGCCGGAGCCATGAGCTAAGGGTAAACGACCCTCCTCAACCCAGACCAAGACCATAAATGATTGGATGGATGCTGGTCAGCGACTAGTCTTCAAAATTAGCCTTGGCCAAGAAAAAAAGTGAGGAGAGGTTTGTAAAAAAAGGTGCGAAAGATAAAATTCGAAATATCGAAAAAGGTATAAAACCCAGGTAATTTCAATAAAGTTTGCGACTCCTACACCAGGCCTATCATTGAAAGGGAAGGGAATAGCGAATAGGGGCAGGGACCTGGGGCGTAAAGTCAGAGGAAATGTTGAGAGTTGGGTACCGACACGAAATAATTACGATGCCAAACCGTGTTCAAATTTGGCACCGACATTTCTTACTTCAACTCGTCTGCATACTGTAAGAGATTATCATCCAGAATCCTGCGATACATGGAGTCTTCCAGGACCTTCAGAGGAGAAGCAGCCCCATACCATTATGCTGCCTCCTCCAAACTTCACTGTTGGGATTGTATTTTTTGTATCATGCGCTGAGTTTTTCTGCCTCCAAACGTGACCTTATTACAGCGTTTCTTGGCAAAATTCAGAAGATTTCTGACATGAATTGGTTTCAACAAAGGTGTATTTCTTGGTGTGCGAGAATAGAATCCCTCGTTCCTAAGAACTGATCTAATTGTATTTTTGCATACATTTGTCCCAGCTGCTTCCAAGTCTTTCTGAAGTTCAGATCGAGCCACTCGAGGATTCTTCTTTATTTTACGGACGGTTTGAAATTTTAGATGGACCATCTGAACGTGGTAGACTTGCAGTGGACTCATATGATGTGAACCGGCGAATCGTGTCACCAGTGGTTGAGATTGGTATTTTTAGCATAGATGAAAATTTTCTATAGCCCAAACCACTTTTATGTAACTGAACAATTAGTTATCCGGTCCTTTTTGGTAATTCTTTAGTCTTCGCCATATTAAAATTAGAGTGTTGAACGATGACCTCTTTCTCTCGCAGCTCTCAGACACTGACTGAGGTCCGCTGTTTCACGTGGACGAAGTAGATTATTTTTCTAGAGAGTTCTACAGCATTCCTGTCACGTAAAAAACTAGGGAATGTTCGATAACTATTTATTATCGCTTTAAAACTAATTTTGTGGGTGTGTTGGATACTTTCTGAGGCAATAATCTAACACTTTTGCCGATATAGTATCAATGCTTTACTATTTGTGTATTCAAATACCGAATTTGTATTCAACGTACAAAATACATAAGATGTTCAATTTTCGATTACTTTGCTGTTGTGTAACTATGGTAAATAAACTTTTGACCATAAATCGGATATTTATTGCACACACACACACACACACTAAATATATATATATATATATATATATATATATATATATATATATATATATATATATATATATATATATATATATATATATACATACATACATAAATCCTTTTTAAGGCGAAAATAAACGTGTTTATAAGTAGAGAGATCTGTAAAGAAAGTTGTGAAAGAGAGGGAGTGAAAATGTGTATATAGCCGCAGATCCTCTTGCGATCATTAGGGCCAGAAGGGCCCGCAACTTCGGGTATTAGGCATGGGAGGACACATATACCATGGTTGCTCATGTTACATCTAATCCCTCCTCGTGCGTTTATATATATATATATATATATATATATATATATATATATATATATATATATATATATATATATATATATATATATATATATATATATATATATATACACATATATATATATATATATATATATATATATATATATATATATATATATATATATATACGCAAACGCATACGCATTTAGCCCTATATGATCTAATCACCCCTACCTCAGTTATGTATGATGTATACCTGGCTGTGCTGTGTCACCAAGTAGTACTATTTTCGATAACATGTACATAGATGTGGGATCGTAGTGAAAACCATAGATTCTCAGGAAAATGGATTACAATTAACTCTAAATCTTAACCCATAATGACTTCAATCTTAATCCATGGATTAGTCAATGGATAAATAGATTTCTGCAATGGTATCGTAATGTACCCCAGAGAAATGTTTTAGCTGTAATGACTTGAACCAAGAGATACAAATTTAAGGAAGAAAGAGTCTGTCTATAATAGTGAAATTGTTAAACTGCCCTGAGCAACTTCGTCTTCAGCTTGGAAAGAGACAACTAAGCTCCAAACTGGACAGATCGAGCGTTGACCCGAACCTAAGAATTGGTTAAACTGCCCTGAACAACTTCGTCTTTCGCTTGCCAAAAGACAACTAAGCTCCAAACTGGAAAGAATCGAGCGTTGCCCCGAACCTAAGAATTGGTTAAACTGCCCTGAACAACTTCGTCTTTCGCTTGCCAAAAGACAACTAAGCCCAAAACTGGACATATCGAGCGTTGACCCGAACCTAAGAATTGGTTAAACTGCCCTGAACAACTTCGTCTTTCGCTTGCCAAAAGACAACTAAGCCCAAAACTGGACAGATCGAGCGTTGACCCGAACCTAAGAATTGGTTAAACTGCCCTGAACAACTTCGTCTTTCGCTTGCCAAAAGATAACTAAGCCCAAAACTGGACAGATCGAGCGTTGACCCGAACCTAAGAATGGGGATTAACTTCGCATCCTTAACAGATTTCATGGGTTAACCCAAATCTAACTCCTTAACATTACAGTATATTAAAGTTAGGACCATGTCCCGAACCGGTGTGCATCATCTCTAAATCCCCATCCTTAAAAGTAAACTAAGGTTGAAAGACTAAAGAGTACGAAGAAAAAAAATCTTTCAAACGTGTCACGGGTGGCGTAAGTATTCCTATGTAACCTAAAACAAATGTAATCAAAGAAAACATTATTTTAACAATGAGTAAATAATGATGATAATAATAATAATTAATTCTACTATAATGCATAAATAATTGCCAATGAAAATGAACTGATGGCAACTCGTTCGCAACCTGGGGCTCGAATTTAACAGATGAAACCGGGACATATGATTAAAAACCGTGACAGACGATAAAAAAAATCCAAACTAGGGGGCGGTGCGCGTCAAACCAGAATTAGTTCGATTAACCAACTAAACCCTGCAAATATTAGCACAGTTGTGAAATTATACATAGTCAGCGAGTTTCTTTTTTATTAAATTTAAGACGAAAACCAGTGAGAGCATGTCCTGCAGACACTTTTTAAAGCGAGAGATTAAGAAAGTGAAGGGTACGCTGGACCCTACTGTATCTGATAGGATACCCACTGAGATCAAGAAGGAATGCCATTCCTTCAGGTTTCAGGTCTAGCAGGTGGGCGCTGTACCCCTGGTACATCTCCCCGCCCCCCCCCCCCCATGTGGTCTTCAGACAGGGACGAGTAAACCACACCTGAACAGAGCACAAAAGTTCAAATGCAAGGCAATTTGATTGCGACATTAGGCCGCCCAAAACGGTTTCACTATTTCTGCGCTTCGTAATTCACATACCATAACTTAACAGCTTGAACAAAGGGCTGATAAACTATGGGCCATGACAGGTCTCTACGTACGAGATTATTAAATCAAAAAGCTAAAATAGGGGTATTGTCGTAAATATTTTTTACTCCCGGAAACGAAAGTGGAAATTGTACATAGATATTCATTTTAATTTAGTTTCCTTGTTATATTAAAGTAAGTTGGGAGTAGTAGTAATATTGACTTGGGGTAATTAACTTTTAATTGGTGGTCGTCGTTGCGTTTTGCGAAAGTGTATTGTTTCGAGTTGCCACCTAGCACAGTTCCTGGTGTACCGAGAAGCAGTTAGTCTCTTTGCTACTACGACTCAGTGTCAAGACGTAAATACAGACCCTGTTCAATATCTACTAAAGATTCCGCAAGTTATTAAGTTTTGGTTCATACGGCGTGCAAAGACGTATGGTAATAATTTAGCTATTTTGATTAAGTTTCATAAATATTAATGGATAAATAAGCCATTATCTCGCTCCAAGATCAAGATTAATCACCATTTCACAGGCTAAGTATATACGTAGGTGAGTCAAAAAGTTCTCAGACAAATGGCATAAAATTTTTATTTGTAATAATACTGTAATCATTTTTCTACATAAGCTCCATTAACATCTATACACTTTCTTAATCTATGAATCCAACGGTAAAGACCATCTTTGTAGAATTCACGGGGTTGTCTCTGGCACCAAGTAATGACCTGCTTTTTTGCTTCATCTAATGATTGAAACCGGGTTCCTTTTAGGTGTCCCTTTAAATTTGGTTAGGTTAGGTTAGGTTAGGTTAGGTTAGGTTAGGTTAGGTTAGGTTACCTAACCTAACCAAATTTAAAGGGACACCTAAAAGGAACCCGGTTTCAATCATTAGATGAAGCAAAAAAGCAGGTCATTACTTGGTGCCAGAGACAACCCCGTGAATTCTACAAAGATGGTCTTTACCGTTGGATTCATAGATTAAGAAAGTGTATAGATGTTAATGGAGCTTATGTAGAAAAATGATTACAGTATTATTACAAATAAAAATTTTATGCCATTTATCTGAGAACTTTTTGACTCCCCCTCGTATTTAGCTGTCATTTATTAATAATAGCTACCTATTAGGATCCTTTAGGCATATTATACTTAGACAATGTGAATGGGATATTTAATAACCACCTTATATTAGAGCAAGTAAGTTGAGATTTATTCTTTTACTAAGTTTATATTACAGCCATTATTTTTCATTTAAAATCTAATTTTATTATTCTTCTCGCAATTTCTTGTTCAAATTGTTCTCAGTGACCAATTTCAAAATTCTTAAAAATAAACAGGAAAGTCGCGATAGGTATAAATGAGAGAAAATGAAAGAAAGAGGGTGTGTGAAATATTGAAAAACTTGCGAGGGAAACAATATAGAGTACTGTCCCAAACTAGAGAACAAAATAGCAAAATCTACATTTTTTAAATAAAATTTTCATTAGATTTCCATCAAAATTGAGTAGAATATTTTTTGAAGTTTGCTGATGGTAGCGTGCAAATTTAATTACATAGAATAACAGATAAAGAAATCAAAAAGAAAAAGTGTCTATTTGAACAAAGGATTGGTCTAACACCAGAGGACAATAAGTATAATGAAGCCATAATAAGGAAAAAATTCTCCTAGAAAATTGAACAAAATTTAGTGATAGAGATGCAGACCCTCGTTCTAAATGATTTTAGCATATCTTCGGCCGGATGAGTTAAACAATTAGTCGCATTAATTAGGCGTGATTTAATTTCATTATTCTTTCAATCTTTGCCACAGATCTTCAACATTCGCCGCTTTCCGAGTCATCATAACTTTCTCACCGATTATCTTTCATATGATTTCGATTAGGTTTAAATCATTGTTCTGCGCAGACCAGTTCACCGTGTTGATATTTTCGCCATCCAAGAACTGCTTATACTTGTACGTCATTCTTTTTTTCTTTTAAATTTTAAGAGCTCATCTAGCGACTCTCTCCTAGGACAAAAGTCACCGTAATCACACCACAACCACTGGGCTAGATTATAAAAACAATATGTAAACAACAAATAACAAAGATAAAAAGGAGCCAAGGTTAAAACACAAGCTAAAAAAGGAACAACAGCAAAAAATAAAAACAAAACAACAAGATAGGGCAACAGGAAGTAAGCGCGCTCCGGCGTCAAGGGTAGGATCGCCGATGCCCGGCGCAAGAACATGCGACCTACAACAAAGAGTCAAATAGAGTGAAGGAAGCCAGCCTCCTCCAAAAAGTCATATAGTCTGCAAGTCTGTGTGCACAAGCCAATCCCGTGAACAAGGGACAAGCGGTAGTGACCCCGCTTGTTCCAGTACTGGGACAGGTAATGCGCGTGAAGATCACCCAGACTAGAACATTCAACAAAAGTGTGCCGAACAGCCTGAGAGACAATGCAGACGTCACAATAAAGAACAGGTGAGTGCTCCATCAAATGTCGGTGCGTCACGAGAGTATGTCCAATTGGAAAACGACAGAAAGCAACCTGAGGCCGTCGCGGGCATCGGTGGATAGGTCCATGGGAACAGTCGCGGCGCAATGGCACGCAACTTTAAGTTCCCTTTGACCGTCACGCATTTTTTTGGCACAGCAACCCGGAGGGCAGCACGTATTTCCGCGATGTAATCGGTGTGAGGAAGAGCGAAACGCTGGTCTGGTCACCCAGTCAACGCAGACTCTTTAGTGTCCTCAACGGCGCGTTCCTTTCCCTAAATTTATACATGTCCAGGAACCCAGCAGAAAATAATCTCGACATCCGCCCGGTTTGCCTAAACAGTGGCGTCATGGATATCGTGAACCAGGGGATGCGGAGATTCCAATTTCCCGAGAGCAGTCAGGGCGCTTTATGAGTCGCTATAAATCACACTCCGCTCTACGGACCGGGCACGTCACGTTATCTCCCGTACCGAGCGGTGGATTGCAACCAGCTCAGCTGTGAGTACAGACGCAGCGCCTGGCAGAGCTCCGTTGACTTAAAACAGAGGGGATACGACGTGGAAGCCGACCTCCACTTGGGAGTTTGAGCCATCCGTATACACTGGCACGGTTATAGTGCGACACAAAGTGTGCTCCAGAAAGGTCGAACGCAATACTACTAGAGCTGTTGAAGCTGTGGGAGCAGAGGCGTGGCGACAAATAGTCAAAGGTAGTACCATCCAGATGGCGAGCACGACAGAACCAGAGGCGCCACCGTCCCGAGAGCTATACCTAGCTCTCGAAGGAGTTTCATAGCCCTAAATAAAAAAGGGTTGTTGTATGACTGGCATCTCTCAGCGGCATAGGCACCGTCGAGATCAGCTGCAAAAGCATTGAGAGCTGTTCACGACTGGGGGAGGCGCCTGGCTTGCGTATACAGGCGAACTCTTCACGGTGTAGGCCGAGTGGTATCTTCCCACCATGGAGCATATTTAGAAGGCACCGGTTGTCAGGCGAAGGCCAGTGTGGTGGATTGAGTCCACCTACCTCAATACACGCTCGATAGTGGATCATAAAACTTGCAACTGTAGTCAGGTTTGGGACAAACAAAGAATCAACAAAAAAGTAAGGCAGTAGTCTTATCAGCCTCCCAGGCACTGAACATCACGGATCAAAGAATATCCATGGCGAGGGTACAAGAGGCACTAAGGCTGCAAATATGAGCCTTTCAGGTGAGGCGTCGGTAAAATACAAGAACAAGGAAATGGTGCGAGCCCACCACTTCCAGCGTGCCCCATTTAGAAACAAGTCTGGATCAGAGGGGAGCCGTGGATGGCGCCAGAAGTGCAACACCTTAGTCTTGGCCAAGGAAAACCTACCCCTGCCCCCACCCGTATGCGGAATCGATCTCGCAAGAATTCAGATCTAAATATTGGGAGATGTCCCCTCGCCCCCATTGTGTGGAAAATCTCCATGATACCGTATAGCCATGCAGGATCAGAGGCCTTCTTCGGATCGAAAAACACCGTGGCGTAGTGCAGTCTACGAAGGAAGGCCTCGCAGACCGCATTTTCCAGTCGCGGCAGAGCATCCGACGTGGAGTAGAACTTACGGAAGCCGCACTGTGCGGAAGACAAGTAACCTCCGCTATCCATCAACTTGCACACGCAGGAAGTTAGATAAATTGGGCGGTAACCGGCTGGGGTAGTGTGATCTCTCCCCGATTTGCGAAAAGCGAGCACAGTAGCAATTTGCCAGGAGTCTGGGAAGATACCCTCTACCCAGATCCTTTGGAACAAATCTAGCAGAAAGGCCATGCCTCCCTCATCCAGGCGTCGAAGCATGGCGTAGAGTAAAAAATGCGGAGAAAGCAGTCGCCAAGGACTCAGCCATGGATTCGGGATCCAAGTGTGCGGTCACATTCCCCTGAAGAACGAGAGTGGGGTTCTGCGAGAACTTGCCCCGAAGCCTTTTGACTCACTTCCACACATTTGCTAATGGAGTTTTACAGTTAAGACGACACGTATTCCCGCCAGGAGAAGCGGCGGGCGTGCTTCGAAACATACTGAGCATGGCCCTAGGTCGACGAAATTTACCGACAGTGAAATCGTTCGGGTGGTGCTTATAGCGCATGTAGGAATAACGCTTCTGTTTGAGGGCCGCCTCACACTCAGTTGATAATCACGGAGCATTTGGCGTGCCAAACGGCCGGACGTTCTAGCAATAGTAGTTAGGTCCACGGCGATGAGGTTGCCAGGGAAGAACTCAATGGCCTCATCCACCGACCTAAACTACTCGACTGAGATATAGAAAATGCCATTTCCTGAAATTCGGACCACCACACCTGCGGTAAGCACCACCAAGATGTGCTCTCAGGCGGCAGTGGCCCAGAAAAATGACATTTGAATGGGGAAGTGATCGCTACCATGGAGGTCATTGACTACCCCTACCCCAAATCAGGCTGTGGTTCCGAACAGCACAAAGTTAGATCGAGTCAAGAAAATGAAGCGGTTCTCGGGCAGTGATGTGTAAATTCATCCCCATTTTCGACACTATCTCCATCTGATTGATCAGGTCGGCAAAGACCTGACTAGAGTGATTGATCATGAACTCTCTAATGTGATGTCATCTAAAGAGTAGTTCACTAGTTGCCTCAAACAACAAGCGATGTCTCTAATAGTCGCACTTTCTCAGTCAGACTAACTAATGCTCTTCTTTGATGGAAAATGTTGCTCTTCGGAAACATGCTGCCACCAGTGGAGAGAATAACCAAAAAGCGTTTGAAGCCAGCCGGCTCGAAAGCCTCGGGTAGTCTTTGAATGAGGGGCCCCAACGTAATCAAGGCTCCACTCTGTCCACTTGCATCTTTGGTCTTTGTCTCGGACTCCCCATGCACGGGCACGGGAGCACCGGGGTCGGACATGCTGACATTGGCATGGACGCTTACCGAAACGGTATCGGACCCGTCAGTCCCCTTGGCTTTCGCGGAGGAAGAGGTGCACTGAGTCTTTTTTGTCTTATTCCTGTTTCTTTTTTATGTGAGAGGATGGTATGGAATGAACATGCTTCTCTCCTCCGCCATAAGCAGCCATTAGGCCAATACCAGCAATATCCTTCTCTGAGATGAAGAAAGTCTTGGCTGTCACAGGGGCACCTGCCAGGGGAGAAGATCCCTTCTCTCCTTTTGAGGCTTTGGGGACCCGAAGCATCTGAGGAGAAGCTGCCACAGGGGCGGAATCGGGTTCTGTGCTTGGCACCGTACCAGGGTTCAACACCATGGAAGATCTTACCGTCTGGGACTAGGTCACCTCAGGGTACCTTTTGTCTCGTCTTGGGCCGGCGAACCGGCATCCATCGGAAAAGAGAGGTGGGCAGGTACGCCAGTCCCCTGTAAACTCAGAATACACGAGTACAAGATGTTAGGGGCAACGGACTGACGTGTCCTGCCATCCCTTTCCCCCTAAGCGTGTTGGCTCTATCGTTCAATATTGGCTTGTCTGCGTGCTGCTTTCTTGGCAGGCCCCTATGAAAGCAAAGGATGGACTGCCACTGGAAAGAGAGAGTCACCCAAGGTCGCCTCCAGAGGATGGGTTTAGGGGAAGTCCCCTGCACCCCTAGGCCTAGGAGAGGAGTAAGTCTCCTATCCGATAGAATAAATTTGGAGGGTAACCTGAGGAAGCAAGGGGGCGGACTTCCTTTCTGTCGTGGAGTTGCCCGAGAGCGGCTGTGACGGTAGTAAAGGGAAAGTGGAGAGTTTTTTCATCATTGGTCACGGTGACCCTATTAAATTCATGCGACGCATACGTTAATCACTTCACGCAGTAGCCCGCTCTGCGAGGGGTGAATACGGGGCCGGAAGAGCCAGCTTTCCCCCATTAGAGACCACTCTTTTCGTCCAGTGACCAGGCATTCCATCATCATGGCGGCTCCACCTTGGGCTAGGAAGGGGGGGAATTGATAGACAGTAAAAGGAGAGAGAGAAAGGGTATGTGAGGAAGGTGGGGGTGGGGGTGAGGCAGGTTTTAAAAGTTGGTCGGCGTCTACCCTACGAAATTAGAGGCCGAGCAGAGAAAGTTGTGGGAGAGGTTGTAGGGAAAATGAGGAAGCAGGGTAAGAAGACAGGCTGTCAGAAAGAAGGAGAAGAGGGTAAGCTGGGGCCGGAGGGGGCGCTGAGTCCCATCAGCAAGGCGGCCAGGAAAGCAAATCGCCTTACCCCCTTACGGATAACCGTCTTCCATGTGTAGCACAGAGCATTGCTCTACATGAACTCCCGCCCTCATACTCGTACTCTCGATGTTTGGAGAGTAGGGTTCACATCTTCCTGAAGCAGATTTTTGTCTACCCCAGCGTTTACTTTGCCGCGGGAACTAACGAACGCACTGACTCCATCCTTTGAAAATATGCCCTACGCCATAACGCTGCCACCTCTTACTTTAAAGTGCATGTGTGATTCAACATTTCACCTGTACGACGCATTACATCAGGCTCGTCAACATACTCCCCGCGTGCCAACTACGGCTCATAACCTGTAACCATCCAACTCGGAGGGCTTAAGATAAATATTCTATTCATCCGGCTCGCAAGGCTAAACATGAATATTCTATTAATCCGGCTCGCAGGGCTTAAGATGAATATTCTATTAATCCGTCTCGCAGGGGGCTCTATTTATGACTTTTATCATCTTGGAATTCTAGAACAAACATACAAAACTACGATCAACTGTGGTGAGAAGCGACTATCTCTTACTTTTCTTGTTTCAGGGTGGAATAAGCGCGTATGTTTACATATCTATTTGAAATTTAAAATAAAGAAATATCCGAAACAAAAGAAATAAAAGAAACATTTATAATAATAATAATAATAATTATTATAATTTTAATAATATATTTGAATTATTTATTAGTTTTATTAGTTCATATATTCCATAGCTTCCGTTTTCTCTATGCAACACAGTGACTAACGACCGAGATGGACCGCCATCCACTCGTAGGCATAGGCCCTGGACTCATACGAAGTACAAATAGCGGATTACTCTCTCAGATGCTGCTTCTCAGCCGATTCGAACAAATTAAATTTGCCTTCGTCGTCGAAAAATAAAATTTGTCAATTTTCAACTCTCCACAGGATATGGTCAGTACCGAAGGCCAACCTAGCTGCTTTATTCAGTTCCCTTATGAGTGGTTTCTTTACAGGGGTGCGTATTATGACTCACACCTCTCTCATCGAGGTAAGAGACCCGGGTGAGATATATTTAGGTTCAGTTTCTCGTCTACTTGACTTGAAATACTACCATCTATCTCTTTTATTTTTTCAGCGCCCATCTAATGACTGCCGACTAGGGCTCAACTCGCTGCTACCATCCTAGAGCCTAATGCTAGGCTACATTAAAAAAAAAACGTGCAAAGGGCATCCCAAATACAAAACAAACAAAAAACAGAGAAAAACATGAAAAAAAACAAAATAAGAAGCAAAAATTCAACAAGAAGAAGGAAGCACGCTCCGGCGGCGAGGAGAAGCCCTCCTCCGCCAGATGCAGGATCATGCGACCAGCATGAAGAGAGTTAAATAAAATGGAGGAAGGTTGTCAGAAAGAAGGAGAAGAGGCTAAGCTGGGGCCGGACTGAGCGCCGAGTCCTGTCAGTACGGCGGCCAGGCAAATCACCGTGGCCCTTAAGGGGGCGAATCTTCCCAAGGACGTACCTACCAATGCTGCGGCAGCTTCAGGTCGCCTTCTGTCGTCTTCAAATTCGAATCACTCGTGAGACGGACCGACAATTGATGGAGAGCTCCCATGCGCCTTACTTCACCGCGCCGAATGCGTTCTCATCCAGATTTTCGGCTCATTCTTGTTGAATATCCCAATCTTAGCGATCTTTGCGCACGTTACCTGTACCAGTATTGGGATGGCCGAGGTCACTTCCGCTTGTTCCTCGTTCAGAACCTGACCCCCTCTTTTCCTCGACGGATGTCGGCTCGCCGTCATTGGAAGATAAAAAAAACCCTAAAATGAGATAAGTGATGTCTTAGGGGAGATGGCCAAATGGAGGCCTCCCTTGAGGCCTCCAGGTATAGATCAAAGTAGGAAAATGAAGCGGTTGTCAGAAAGTGATGCGTAAACTCTTCCACATTTAGGACACCTATCTGCAGCTCATCGATCAGGTCGTCAAGAAGGACCTAACCAAAGAGACTGATCGGGAATTTCCACCAGAGGTGGTGTCTACTCTTCAAATCTCCGAACAGAATAAAAGACTTCGGCAACCGTGCCATGACGCAGCGGAAATCCCCAGCATCTAAGCCTGCTGACGGTAGAAAGTACGCAGAAATTACAGTATACCTCCTATGCATGTTCAGCTGCACTGCCTGAAATGAGAAATTCATAGCAAATAGAAAAACTGGAATATCATAGAAAGTGTAAATCACGCATCCTCCTCCCTTGCCCCATCCTGTAGTTGCAGGGTCGCAAAACCTTTATACCCCGGGAAGTTGGGCAGTAGGCACGCACCCAGCTTGGTCTTCGGCAGAGAAATAGCTAACGGGTAACGGGAGGAGACAAGTATTCACAGCTCCACCCAGCTGCCCGGGAGTCCACGGCAGTTCCATTGAATGAATATGCCCTTCAGGCCTAGTTCGGAGGAGATACGAGGGCCCTCTTAGAAGATAAGGCCCTCTTGAGAATGATGTACGATCCCCAGACTCCGGGCGCTGTTGGTGAAGCAATGCGCTGAAGATGCTGTTGTCCTCGACGGCTTATCGGGGAAGGTTGGGCTCGCTATACGAGTCTTTCCTCCATCCACTTCGAAACCTTAGGTGGGCTGAGCCTTTCGAAAGAGGGGATTCCTCTTTTGGGGCATTCTGCGTCTCCGAGCTGCCTAGTATATTATAAGGGGGGGGGCGTAGGAGGCGAAGTTCATTTGTTTCTATCCTTTTTTCTAAGACCAGCTTTAGGAAGTCTGGAAGACTGCCTCACAACCACCTTCATGTGGTTTGCCTCCTGTGACTCTAACGAGTCTGTGGAGGTGCTCGACCTTTTCGCCTTACAAGAAACGGGCAGGCTGGAAGAGCAGTGTGGGAGTCCTAGTTTTAGCGAATATTTCTAAACAATATTTATTCATCCAAAATAAATATACTTACAGTCCCTAAGCAGATCCATTATTTTAAGTTTCCAGGAATGGAAACTATAAATAAATTGTGCAGACGAAAATTCTCATTACTTTTAGAACAATATTTCCCTCAAATTGAATGTAGATTCGTATTTGTAAATGATAAATCAATACAAAAAATTTTCCCTGTCAAGGATCGAACACCGGATTGCTTGCGCAGTGGTGTTGTCTACAAATTTATTTGTCCAAGTTGTTCCTCGGCTTCATATATCAGCAGTACTGTGCGATCATTGGGGGCTCGTTATTCTTCGCATATGGGAATTAGCCATCGGGCAGGGTCTGTTATTTAAAAAAAAAAGAACATTCACCTATAAGAGACTGTCGTAGAATGGACTCTCGACGATATACAATATATAACTATTCGTTGAGGCAACTTCTTTAATTATCTTTAAAGTGCGTGGATGTCTGGCGGGCCGATATTATGTATCTTCGATATGCTTAAGAAGTGGAACTGAGCTCAAGGATAATAATATTGTTATCATTAATAAAATAGAGTTTTATTAATAATAACTATCAACAATACACAAAACGGAAAATATTGACATAAACAGAGAATGGAAAGGGTTGTGGGGGCTCGGGCTAATCCGAGGATTAAAAGATTTAAAAAGGTAAAACAAATATAAAGTTAAAGAGATGGGATGGTTCGCTAAACAATTTAAAGCACAAGATAGAATTGACAAAAGGGTTAAATACTCACAGGTAACGTTCGGCTTACGTAATTTTATACTAGTTGTACAGTGGAAGGCGACGTGAAGGAATTTTCGGTCCGCTGGCGAGTTCCAGCAGAAGGGGGGGAGAATAAAATGATCCTGACGTGGCGTCTTGAGAATGAGAACCGTTTCTCGACGAACGGCTTGAAGAACAATGGCTGTTCTACGTTGTTCTCTTCTGAACAACAGGGGGGGGTGAGAACCGTCTCTTGTCTACGGGCTCAAGAACAATGGCTGTTCTAATGTTGTTCTCTTCTGAACAACAAGGGGGAAGGGTGAGAACCGCTTCTTGGCGAACGGGCTCAAAAGAACAATGGCTGTTCTACGTTGTTCTCTTCTGAACAACAGGGGAAGGGGTGAGAACCGTTTTTGGTCAACGGGCTCGAACGAACAATGGCTGTTCTAACGTTGTTCTCTTTCTGAACAACGAGGGGGAAGCCTTGTGGACTTGGCGTCACGAAAGGCTCGAACCTTGGCACTCAGGGATATTGTCCTCCTTCTGGACAAGTGATGGTGAATCTCGAGGTCAAGGTCCCTTGGCGCACAAAGTGAGAGAGGGTCGGGGTGATGTTTCGCGACGAAAATCTGGATCTCCAATCTGATCTTAGTGGGAAAGTTTCCATCTAAATAGTCGAGACACTCCCTTGGCGTGGGGGACAATGGAGTGGGAGCTTCGAGGGAATGCACAGCCGAGCCTGTGAACAATGCCTTATCTGCCCATAAGCCTAACTCAATCTGGCGAGGTCGGCGTATGGGGGCGAACGGGGGAAGATAAACCTCCTTGTTTAAACATTGACTCAGTTGGCTGCGATAAGTCGCCAAGCTTCAAGGCGAAGATGCACGTGGGAAGCATCGTGGTTTTAAATAACCTGTGATTGGGGTTGAAATTAACGCGGCCTCAACATGTTCTATCACAGAGACCACATAATGAATTGTAAAACGTCAATAACAATAAATAACTTTAAAATCATCGCCAGCAATAAATGTCCGACCACACTTAGGATCGTAGAATCAATATATATTAAATCTTTAAAACCTACTCTTAATTCAGATAATTCGTCAGTTCCTCTTCATGTTCTGTAAAAACCACAACCTAACAAACCATACTCAATAATATTGTTCAAATATTCGTCAGTCTGAAATATTTCCCCGTTTAGTGTTAAGGTGTGTTCTTCACTATAGTTACCAAAAAATTTTGTATATCATAACTTTACAGTATTATTTATTTAAATTGCATAGAGTGAATTAAGCATTCACTCTAATTTCCACAGTTATTACAATCAATTCATATAAGTAATCTGAAGCTACATTTCTCATTATTGTTAAATTACTAATGAATTGTCATATATTTCTAGGAACCAGAAGATGAGCGCATAAGCTCGAAGAAACGTTGTTAATTTGAATAAATGGATTTAGAAGAATGATTGGATTATTTTTCATCATATATATATATATATATATATATATATATATATATATATATATATATATATATATATATATATATATATATATATTCCACGTCCGTGGCACAATCTAGAAAGGGCAAGGACGATGGGAGAAGGAAAAGAAACTACATTGTCGGGATCTCTAGATCATTAAGAAAAGCACTAGGATGGGATGAGTAAATGACGGTCTGTTCATGGTGTACAGCGCTGAGGAAGGCTGGTTTCAGGTGTTCCAAAGAGACAGTATCTTGCTTGGGACCACCATGAAGGCCATGGTACTTGGAACTTCTGGAGATCATGACAAAAGTTCCGTCGTATAAGGATTTTGATTGTTAGCGCGCTGAGCTGCAAAGGACGAAACGTAAAAACAGGTTGCATCTCCTTTTTTTCAGACAGGGTTTCTAATTAGCAGGCAATCTTGATGTGGTGGAGAAAATTGATCGGGAAGACAAAGCCCCGTACCTTAAACTAATTCAGCAGTAAAGCAAGACAAATCTTCTTTCAAGGATGAACGAATCTCAACAGATTATAAGAGAGCTTGTACACCTGCGTAATACTGGGATACGTGGATCGTAAGGTAACCTTAAACTGGCAGTGGAACCGTTTGACGCGATACAGCTTTGGAAATAGTAGCTTGTAGTACAGATAAAATCACAACATTTGACTTTCATGAGCACTTGCCATTGACGGGACTCAAATTGTTTACACTAAATCGAGAAATCCAACCCGATATGAATGCTCGAGTAACGGTCGAAGCTGGAAAGTCAAGAATAGCTACAGCCTATGCCCATCGAGTCAATCGATAGATCATAGTTAGAAAGCGATTGGAACCACGAGATTAAGGCAATGGACGAACTAGATCGATATAGAACGCGTCAAAATGCGACGAATGCCAAAAGAAAAATGGCCAGAGGGTTTTTTTTCTGTGCGGCGATGGACCTTGTCACGATGATAAGACAAGCACGAACGAGTCCATTTGGTCACGTTGGCGTTCGTACCTGGCCACATTAAACGATGTGCGATGAGCTTGCGAGTAGCTCGTACACCAGGATGAGAAAGACCGTGAATTTGGTTGAAAACCCACTTGAGGTAGGCAAAAGGATCGAATTGACGAGGGGAGTCAGACAGAAATAAATTACAAGGGTACGTCTGGCAGGGCTACCTTGCAATTTGACTTCTCGAACGACGAGCTGAGAAGAGTACGCAGTGCTTGCACTTCTACATGTTCTTGGTCCAACGCTAGAGTCCCATGCTCAATTGGGAGGGATGAGAGAATTGCGTGCTCAAGAACGACGAAATGCGAGAGCGCTCATCCGGCACGACGCTTAAGAAACCAGGAACATAAAGAATATCGATTGTAAGCTCCAGATTGAAATCTAAATGACGAGCATAAACTGTAGAGTGAACAGAAATAGTACTACGAGCAGAACAAGAACCAACCAAGAGCATGTGTTCGATGAAAATGGTAAACTCACGTCCTTCCAAATAAGGAAGCATGTGGCGTACTGTGGGGTAAATTTCAATGACTTCTCGAGACAAAGTTCTTTCCCTTTTGGGGAGGAATCAGAAAGGGATTGAGAAAAGAAAGCAAGAGGTTGCCACTAGTCATCCTCCTTCTGCTGTAGAGTAGATCCTACGTGAGTTAAGGAGGCATCTGAGGCAAAGCTGATACCAAGAGGTGGACCAAGCGAGAATAAGCCTCAGGGGAGAACTGGAGAAGATAATTCCTTAGTTTCTGACAACAGAGTGATCAAGAGTTACATGATCTGAACTCAATCATGAATGAATCTGCTGTAGCAGGTTGAGGAAAATCACGTATCGCAAACAACTTTAATATTATCCAATGAAGTATACAATTAACCGAAGTAAGACGTACAAATCTTAAACACCTTAACTCGTCGCGCCTCATGATAAGTAAGTCATACCATCAGAAGCCGTCTACAATCCTGGTGTCGCAATGTTGCCATACAAGCGTTCGAACTTTTACATGTATAGTGAAATTTCTAAGTTATCGTTGACTATTTTAAGATACTGTTTTTTTCTTTTCAAATATCCATTACTTTCCTCAGCACTTATTTTTATCTTATGTACTATTAAATGAAACTTGGACAATATCAGAAGCAAATTGCAAGGATATTCAGTGCCTTTTTTTTAGTGAAATTCAACTAGTATTTTCAAGACAATATATATGCTGGGATTTTGTTCTCTAGTTTGGATAGTACTGTAAATAGTTAGAGAGTGAGTAATTGTCTCCATTGCCCCTACACAAGGTAGCGATACTCGTCCAACCTGCGCTTGAAAATCTTTAGATATCTAATCTCTCCATTTCTTCCTGTTGTATACCATTCTAAAGATCTACTACTCTATTTCTGAACAAATTTTCCTACCTCCTACCTACACCCTTGTTTTCTAAGTTTGAAGTGGTGAACCCCTAGTCCTATTAGTACCTTTCAACTCGAAGAACTTAAAAAAAATCCACCATATCCATCTCAGAACAAATTTGGAAAAGCTTAATCATATTTCCTCAAATACCTTTCAAATGAGATCATATTTAATACCCTCAGTTAATCTACATATTAAAGGTGCCTCAAGGAAGGTATAATCTTTGTTGCCCTACTTTTCACTAACTCTATCAGGTTGATACCATGTCTAAAATGTAGGGACCATGCATGTATATATTACTCAATATTTGTCCTAACATACGAGTTATAAAGTTTAAGGTTAACCTCCTTACTTATGTAACTAACATTCCTCTTAATGAAGCCCAACACATTATTTGCTTTATTTTTGCCTGGATACTCAGCTTATAAAACCTCAGTAAATTATCTATTTCTACCTAGTAAGTCTTTTTTATTCTCCACTTAGTTCAACCAATTCCCATCTATTTCCTAGAAAATGTTTCTCTTATCTCTTCCTATGTGTATAACTGAATTCTTAAGGTCAAAAGTTATCTGCCAATTATCTGCCTAAGTCAATAACTTGTTGTTAAAGTTCCTCTACGCGATAAAGTTACCTCAACTTCTTACACAGAAGCTACCAAGTTGGTGTTGTCTGCAAAATTTGACACTTTGCTATCAACTGATTCCTAAAGGTCATTTATATAAATTACAACTAATAATGGACCCAAAACTGATCCCTGAAGTACCCCGCTAGAACATCCCTCACTGTGCCATTACTCCATTCACCACTATACTCTGTTTAGTATTTTTCAGCCATTCAGCTATCCAATTCACTACTTTCCCACATATCTCAGGCCATTTGTAATTTCTTAAACACTCTCCTAAGTTGAAGCTTGTTAAATTCTTTGCTAAAATCTAAGTAAATTACATCTATATTATCTCTTTTTTCTAATTGTTTGATTACATAATCCATAAATTCCAGTAAATTTCTTAAACAAGTGCTACTGCAATGCTTTCCACGATTTTTTTTAAGTAACCTAGATTGAATGCATCCGGGCAAAAGGCCTTGCTAGTATTTAACTCAATTATAATTCTCTTAATGCTTTTCTTATCTAAATTAATGGTATTTAGCACCTCCTCAACTGAACTATCATAAACTAAATTGTTCAGATTCTTTTCTGTAAATAGTGAAGCAAAATCATCATTATGCACCTCATCTATTTCCTCATCAGATTCCTTCATAAACCCTTCATATTTAATAGCCTCTATATTTTCCCTGCTAGATTTGCTATTGATTTTATAATAGCTAAAGAATTATATTCTATCTTTGCTTTTCTTAATAATCTTATTTACCTGATTCCTAGTCAACTATGAGGATTTAGATTTACAACAGTACCATCCATCTGCAATTCCTGGTATTTTTTTTTCTTATCAGAATTGTTTTTAGCTATCTCCCAATTCCACCATAACTGCTTGCCTAATTTCTTTCCTAAAGACTTCCATTGGAATATACTGCTCATGACTACGATTAATATATTCTTAAAAGTATTCAACATCTCATAAGTGTTCTTACCGCTGAGTTCCACAGCCCAGTTAACCTGATTATGTATGGTTCAAAGTTGATCATAATCCTGTCTATTGAAATTTGGAGCCTAAGCAGTGTTTGTTTATGTCATACCTTTTTATATTTCTAAATTGAAACGATTGATCTGATGACCACTATTTCCTAATGCTTCCCCGACAGTCGATTCCTGAACTAAACGATCAATGTTTGTAAGTACGAGAGTTGATTGGCGCCCCTTGTTGGCTCATTTACGAATTGATTCAGAAAAATATCTTCGAAACATTCGATAAAGTTACCTTCTACTCTATTCCTTCCTATCATATTTTTCCAGGCCACTGAGTTTAAATTAAACTCGCCTAGAATAACTGTATCTTTTTCACATCCTCTACTTTTTCTCCCATCTTTAGTTTATCAATATCATCAGTTTGTCCTGGTGGTCTGTAGAAGATTCCACAGTGTCAAATCCTATTTTTACCGACCCTAATATTTATCCCCAGTGAATCAACTTCCCCCTGATTTATTGAATTATTTACATTTGAAACAATACTATTTCTTATAGTGTTGAGCAATCTGCACAGTACATATAATAACCCTGTAGATCAATTTCACTACGCGATTGAGCGTTCAGAAGAGAGCAGAGGAACAAGTGGAGGATTAGTATGTATCCCCTCCTCGCATTCAGGTGCCATACCCCCCCCCCAATGGATGGGTAACTTTAAGCTTTGGAAGACAAAGCGGCGGAATGGGGAGAATACTTTGAAGCAGTGTTGATGCACACCGACCCCTTGTTGTTAGAGTGGCTTATGATGATGAATGCAAGTGAACTCAAATATGCATTCACGGTAGAGGCAACTTTCGTTCTGGAGCAGGAGAGTTGCGTACCATGTCGATCACGAGCTCGCAGTGGCCACTTTTTTTTACAAACTCCTTTGAATCTTGTTTTTGAAAATGCCCTCGTTGGTTTTCGCTCTATTTTTAATATTACAATGCCGTTTCTCCTCTGGTCTCGACCACTGTTCTGAGACTACCCACTCACCTCCCCCTCCCCCCACTGCACCACTCTTAATTGTTAGAATTATTACCCTGAATGCATGGCAGGGCTAAGCAAGATGGTAGCGCTTAAGTGAGAGACGTTAGTGTCCAATTGATTTGGAAAGTATAGTGATCTCTTCAGAGAACTTAATCGAAATGATGTTTAGTTCCGATTGTCCGCGTTAGTTAGAGTTTAGTTTAAGGGTAGTTTGAGAGTTTGAGAGAAGTTTGATGGTTCCGAAATGGATAGAAGGTTAAGAGTTTGAAGGACCGAAGGTTAAATGAATTTAGGCGAGAGAGGAGGGCAAAGAGGAGAGAAAGTTTGATGGGAATTCGAGGGAACTCGCAGAACCAATGTGAGAAAGAGGGATTAAAAACTTACCTTGGCCGGAGAACCTGGGCAAGGACCTTACTTCCAAGGAGGAGTCATTCGCGGTGCCTCACACCGCAGAAGGTTTCCGTCCGGCCGAATCCCAGCGTTTGAGTGTAGACGGTTCTTTCTTCTTCCAAGCTTCGCAACGGTTCTGGCCAGAGTCGAGGAGTTTGAATAGATAGGGTTTTCAGCCAGTTGTTTCTTCCTCCAGCTTGTGATGAAGAGTGGCGTTTGTCCCTCCTGCAAAAGGGGTTTTCAAGGAATGGGAAAGGGGAAAGATGGGGTATAATTATGGGGAAGGAATCGAGGGAAGGTGTACGAGCCCAAACACTCTCTACCCATAGTAAAGCCATAAACCAGCGTATCCACTGTGCCGATTGCCGAGGAGGTGGGGAAGGGCAATCTTCGTCCATCTGTCCAGGATGGCCCTAAGCGCGCAACGCCCTCACCTCCCATAAATACCTCTCACTCGCTCTGTCTTCAATAGCCTAGAATGGCTCAGAGAGGGGGGGGGGGTGAGGAGAACCCAATATGGGAGGAAAATCCAAACTATTTTGACTTACATGCGTTCATGCACGCTCACACAGGCACGTGTGTAAGGCAGTGCAATAGCTGTAATCTTAACATAATTGGAAAAGGAAGTTGGTGTAATCCAATGGAGTCTTGTTCATACGTCGCAAAACGGAATACCGGGAGAACATAAAAGGAGAGAGTGGGAGAGGGGGATCAATTCATCCACATTAGGAGCGGGGGTCGATCGGGTACATTCCAAGCCTTCAAGTCTTCCAAGACCTCGCCCGGACGACAGGCGTTGGATTTCTAACGTCGAGGTATCGAGTTCGATCCCAAGCAACGGGGCGTTATGCTTACCTCCAGTGAGGGAAGGGATATCTTGCACATACCAACATCACACACACACAGATAATCACAACAGTGCTGCCTTTCCACTCTCATCTTCACGGTACATCATACACACTGTCTCCTGTGTTCCACATCCCTGCCGATGGAATACTAATGCCCACTATGGGCCACACATACCCACATGCTCCTGCTGCGGGGTTCTATGATCGTCGGTAGGTGTCAAAACACATTGCCCGACACTCCACCCCCCAAACAAGGACCGGTTTCTGCTGCAGAGGGCTTGCCAGTGATTGTCATACTAATCCTTATATATATTCTTTTATGTGGTCGGGAGATCTCGTCCATGATGCGAGGGACGGGTGGTGCAACTTACTAATTTCGAACCCAGGAACTCAGAAGTACGAATGGTGGACTCCCTTGGCGGACGTTTTCCTTTCCAAGCCCATTGACGTCATGCTAAATACAGGAATTAATTAGAAGCGAAACAATGGTGGAACCCAGTCGCCAAAATCTAGGCCCCAGAATTCCCGTTTCATGAGCACAGAAGCGTCAAACGAAGATTCCCCCCATGGCTGCAATTACATCCGATCAAACCGGTAAATGATGCAACTACGGCGTTTAATCCACCCCTCCCTGCCAATCCACCCTCGTGATTCCCCCCTTTCTGTCCAAACGCTTTATCCCTCTGTCGTATATCAACAGAATCCGATCTCAAAGTCACCACCAGAACCAGTTTGGGGAATTCGCATTGCTACTGTTTGTTAAGCGAGGCGTGGTATTGTTTGTATGCTATTGCCGAGTTATTTATTTCGGGTACTTAAAATAAATCCCCCCTCTCACTAGCAACATTGCACTCACCTTGGTACGGCCCCAACTTGGTGAAGGGTCACCCCAAGCATCGATCGGCTTCGCTACGCCACCTAGATACTTTTGAAACTTGGGCGCGAACCCTGCGACTTGGATCATCTTCGGCGCATTATAAATTCCTCACTTTTGTAGTAAGATCCGTGAAATGTGGCCGACCGTAACCTGTGTTTGGCTTCATAAGTAACCTGCAACACCTTGTAATAATCTTGACTTTGTAACTCATCGACACCTTTGCCAATTAGCACCCTGTTACCCGCCGTTCCTCAACCTATATCGCTCGAGGGGGTTCAACTGTATACATCTGACCATGCTTTCTATGGGAAGAATTGCTCTCGATATAACAGCGCTCTCCGGACAATTCAGACATGAAATGGCTCAATACCAATATTTATTTACTTCGATCCAATAGCAACGAGCTTAATTATATGATCGTCATCATGACGGCAACTAGAAAGTGCATCCATTGCCCAGCATGGAGCTTCCTTAACCCATCAGCGTTTAAAAATAAAGAGGGGTCAAAGAAAGCACAAAAACAAATCAGAATTAATAAAAAGAAAGCAAATATAAGAATAGTGAAAAAATACTCTGATATGAAAAGGATCAGTAGAACAAAATTGTTCAATCCCCTATAAAAAGCGCGAATTTGCTTCCCTTTCGAAGAGAGAGATGAGAGACCACAACTTTGTGGAAAGTGAACGAGCAATTTTCTTTCCTACATATTCGAACAGGGAAGTTTTGAAATACTCTTTCTCGCTTCCTCTATTTAAGAGTAAGAAAACTAATTCGTATAATACTTTTGACCCTTGTTATTCCTTCTTCTCCTTCCCTTCGTCCCTATTTTTATTGATCTTTTTTTCGTTGAATGTATTTTTCTTCCTTGGGTGACAGTTTATTACCTTCTTATTTGTTGTTGTTAGAGGGAGGGAGGGGGGCAGGGACTCAAGGAAAGAGAGATAGAGATAGAGGGGAAGAGAGAGAGGGAGAGAACGAGCAAATCAGCTCAAAAGAGAAAGCCGAGCTTTTGTTACAATAGCGTCAATCCAAATTTTACATGCATATTAATAAACAATATAAGATGAATTGGAAATATACTGTTTTGGATTCAAAACTACTGTTTTTTATAACCTTTAAATAACCTATATGTAAAATGGCCTGGCATAAAGTTTATTTCAGAGGAAAAAATAAATCACTAATGCAGGAAAGCGTATGGTGGTACTTTGCAACCACTAAAACTTATAAAATGACTCGTGACGTTAGCAACTATGCCATTTGCCGGTGAATCGTTCTATATCTTGTGCACTTACAGTTAGTATATTTTATATTTTTTCACTTCATCCTCACTAATTTATTCCGAGTTCGAGTGTTTAGTCTAAAGTTCAAATGGACATTGTTTGCATGAATGATAGAACTTTGATATTAAAGTGCTATCTATTTATTTGATGAACGCTTCTCTGCTACCATTCTGGTCGGTTGCAAAATGGATCATTTTTGTCTTCATTTACCAGGGGGATTAGTTTTTCCTTTTGTTGAGGCTGTTTTTAATATTCACCCACAATCTTTTTCGACGACAATTTCATTTGGATTCCTTGCTCGATTTTGCTTGTGTAATAGTTAAACAAAATGTAAGATACTATTTTTACTGGCCCTGGCCGCAATGGGAAGGAGAAGAGAATTTTATTTATTACATACAATTACAGCAATATATATATATATATATATATATATATATATATATATATATATATATATATATATATATATATATATATATATATATATATATAAAACACTGGGATCATTGCCAAATTATGTATTCTATAGCTCCTGACATGGCGAAACAGTGAAACTAATCACGTGACTTCCAAGGTGACTTTGCTGACACTTATGTCATTGGGGTCGAGACAGGTCATTCACCTACTATACCTTTTAAAGGGTGGTTCTTTCTTTATATTTTAAATGCAGTTTGAAGAAATTTAATATAAAATGCATTCATAATCTTTATTGGAAGATTTCTTCAGTTAATGAAATGCGTCTGGCAGCGCTGTATGACCGAAGCAGACACCTAAAGGGCAGTATCTGAGCAGTTTACCAAGTAAAACCCCCCAAAAAACAATTACATGAAAACAAATTATCCTATTTGTGCTTTATTTTAGTGAGTGATTTCGTTAATGCTAAATTTAGCATAAACCCAGGAAGTTGGTGACTTTTTCTCTTATGGTTAGACACCAATTTTCTCTATTTGCTAACAAACTACATACATATTAAGTTCGTATTGCTTTTGCATCTTTACTTTTTCCCTTTGATCATTTCAAATAACTATTCCTTTTCATTCTCTTTCCAAGGGAAGAAATGTCTTAAGAAAATACTAAGGTGTCCATAAATTTCAGTTAAGTTATGAAGGTGGTTGGGGAATGAAGAAAATTTACTTCTTGCCAACTTAGTTCACTCAATAAATAATTGAATTATAAAAGTTCTCTAGGTTAAAAAGCAGCTGGGGAACGGCCCTTCCCCTCGTTAGAGGATTGTAACTGAAAAGCCTCAACTTCATCTTTTGTGGAAAAGTGTCTATCCTGCAGCTTCAGGTGAAACTTCAGAAGACCTACGCCCTGTTTTTAGTATTAAAAACTGTAGTAATGCTGCCTTTATCCAATGTAGTCATCATATATGGTTTCGGTTTGGCACGGAAAGTACACATTAAGATACTCCACCTTGGTTGTGAGTTCAAAATGAAATTAAAATAAGTCCACTTTGCCTTCTCTTCTTGATGTGAAAAGAAACCATGATTTCAACCATTGGCAATCCTGATTTCAACCTAATGTTAGATTTTAGAATTTTTTCTTAACCATAAGGTAATTATTTCGAAATACCTCCCCATACACCCCTTCAAACCAAAACCATATATGACTACTATAATGCCTAAAGACACCATTAGTACCGTTTTTAATACTAAAACGCGCGTAGGTCTTCTGAATTTTCACCGGCTCGGAAAAAGCTAATCTAAGAAATGAAAGGTTTCTGCCATAAC